>VXBP01001617.1:711522-785202 GCA_013400115.1 Rhinopomastus cyanomelas
AGCAAGGCTTACTACAGCACAACTTCTACACAACACACCCCTGGTGTGAACGGAGAGCTGGGCGACGCCAGGGGTTTGGCCAGGGCATGGTGGCAGCTCAGGGGGCCAAAGCATGGGGTCTCCGGCAGTGGGCTTTGGTGTTGGCGTGCTGGTGGCAGCAGGGGGTGGGGCAGCGGGAGTGGCCAGAGTGCACGTGCCATTAGTCAGCCACAGGCATACCCAGCACCTGGGCAGCACTTTTATGAGCTTCCCAATCAGAGGAGGAGAACGCCCTGTCACGCGACTCACTTGCGGTGCCAGGGCAGAGTATATAAGTGGCCAGGCAGAAGTGCTTGGCAGCCTCTGAGAGCGCTGGTGGAGTGTCTATTGTCGACATGGGGAAATCCAACATGTACCACATGTGGGTGAGAACGATCAGCAGTCCCGGTGAGTGTCTGCCCCCCACCAACTCCAATGGAGTGGAGTTCCAGTTTGAGGACAAGACCTGGGAACGCTTAGTGGGGCCTGTGGAGTGGCAGCTGACCTCCGACGAGCACTAACACTGAGGCATGCAGTATCCGGACTTCAATGTCACTCTGTTTGCCACTTGGGGGGCCTTCTGCCATGGCATGAAGGTGCCAGAGCATGTTGTCCGCAGTGAGTACTTCAAGCACATGGATACCACGTGGGTGAGGTACTTGGCATATGCTTTCAAGGGGCAGCACATAGCCCTGTGGGTTGCCTCTCGGTGGCTTATGACCAGCGTCATTCTTGTGAGGTGAACCCTCCTGAGGGAGGGAGCTTGTGGAGGAGTATGGTGTAGATTTCTTTAACAGGAAGCTGAAGATGACCTCAATATGTTCCTGAGCATGGATGGCCTGATCGACGACCATCCATCTTCATCCAGGCACACATCGACCCCGAGCTCAATCTTTGCAGCTTCATCTCTTCGTTTGCCATCCTGCACGGGCAGATCGCTCAGGCGGTGGTGTGGGGTGATATTTGCACCACCTGGGAGCATGCTGCGTTCGAGGCAGTGTCCCATGGCACCAAGTGTCGCCTTGTTCAGGTGCTGTCCCCGCTGCTGATCTGCACACAGCATTGTCCTGTCACGGTGGATGGACTGCCAGGTGTGTACCTGTGGGGCAATACCCGCACCAAGAAGCCGGCCTTTTCTGACAGTGGTGTATGCCTGAAGAAGTTTGTGCAGGGCTCAAAAGGCGTCACTTGGTTCCACCAGATGTCCATGCAGTCTGGCTTTGTTGGTGATGATTTCCTTGAGCATTCAGATACGTCAGCAAACATCTGGCAGCTGGCCCTGGGCAGCACTTGAGTGTAAGAAGAGTAGGTGCATCTCAGGCCACATTGGCTACTCACCTGGCACTGCTGGACGCTCGCCCGTGGCTGCTGCCGTGTTGACCGCAGCTGCCACCATCTTGGCAGCAAGGGTTGAGGGGTTGCATTCAGGCCTTGGGAGTCAGGCCTCAGGGCTTAGGACTTGGGCGTCAGGCTTCGGGAGTTAGGCATCGGGGGTTGGGTCTTAGCTGCATGCTTTAGTGGTCAGGGCTTGAGGGTTAGGCCATGGGAGTCAGGATTCGGGACATAGGCCTTGGGAGCTAGGGCTCAGGGTTAGGCCTTGGCATTGCGCCTCAGTATTGTGAATCGGGGGTCAGGCCTCGGGAGTTCGGCCTCAGGAGTCAGGCCTTGGGGTTGGCCCTCGGCCTTGCACGTGGTGGGTGACGCTCACAAGGCAGCACAAACAGAAAAGTGCCCACAGAGAAATCCTAGCTGGAAGGAAACAGAATACAAACAAATTAAAGCAATAAGTCCCTGAGGTCTCATTTGAAAACGCTGCACAGGAAACCCAAGTTAAAAGGTGAAACTATTCCAACTAAGAACGGAAATAGAAACTAAATGTTAGCAGGAGGGGGAGAAAAATAGTTATAAGTTATTTTAAACTATTGAAGAATTATCAAGAAGGCAGAAGGATAACAGTGTCACAATAAAATGCTTGCTTCTAGTGGTTTTCTTGGGTTTGTAAAACCTCTGGAGAATAAAGTCACAATTTGAATTCTATGCCAGTAATAAGATATCTTTCCCTCCTTCGAAAACATCCAGTTGCCTTCACTTTACTCCAGTTTTTCTTCACTTTTTTCCTTTATCCTCCTTTCTTGGCTCCAGGTTATTCTACACTGGATTTGCCAGCAGCTCTAGAGATCAGGACTTCTAAGAGACAACTCATTTTGTGACAAAGAACTATTTCTTTTTCTTCGTGTCAGGCATCCGAGTAGAGATAAATCATGAATTGCCAAAGATGAACCAATACAAAACTATGACTATACCTGGAGGTCTGCCAGCAGAAGTCTTATTGTTTAACAAAACGATCCCCAAGAAACGATTCCGTGCCGTTGCAATGTCACACGTTCCTAGCTCCAAGCAATAAACCCCAAATACAAAATGCCAGCCTTGGATGAAGCCACTCAGCTTGGTCTGTTTTTTCTGACACCAAGTAAATAAGTTCTGTGGTTTCTATCAGGAAGGTGCACACGCCCTTTGAGGGAGAGACACCTCCAGATGTTTTTCATTTGTCCCCTCCTCCAACAGCTGCTCTGTTGCCCATAAATGCTTTGCTCTATACAATCTCCAGAAAAAACCCTAAAATTAAAAAAAACCAATCATCCTCATCCCAAGCACTGTGAAGGCTTTTACCTTCAGAACCAGCCCTGGAGTAGAACTTCACTGCAGGAAAGCAGAAAGAGCAATGTGAGGCCATGAGATCAGATCAGTCAAGAACTCCATAGAAAGCTTCCCTCCATACCATTAATTTATCTTTTTCACTCGTCTCATCCACATCATTTATAGGTTTACATGTCACTCATGTGGGGCCTTGAGCAACCTGGTCTAGTGGTAGATGTCCCTGCCCATAGCAGGGGTGTTGGAACTAGATCTGTAGGGTCCCTTCCAACTCAGACCATTCTCTGATTCTATATTTCCCCCGCAGTGGTCTCTTCCAGATGTAACAATTCCAGTCTACTGTATTTCTCCTCAAAACATAGCTAGGCTGTTCCACACCCCCCGTTACTGCCCTACTTGTCTTTTCCAGCATCAGCAAAGTCTTTCCAACAAGGCCTTCAGAAGGCATCTTGACAGACTACCATAGAGAGTGTAAAGAATAAAACTGTGACCTCTTCCTCAAATGCACTGCAGAGAAAGAAACATCCTTGACCTTTGCTGTTACCTCCATGATCACTTCAAAGCATCAAGTTAAAACCCCAGGAAGAGCAGGACAGCACACAGATTCACAGAATCATCAAGGCTAGAAGATACCTCCAAGATCATCCAGTCTAGCCACCAACTCAACCCCATCATGCCCATTCAAGCACATCCCCCAGAGCTAATAGCTCGCCTGCCCAAACCCCTCTGGTTAATGTGAGGAAAATAGTTTATATCAAGAAAATAACACTTCTATACAACACATGTAAAAGGCTAAAGACCAGGTTAGATGAGCAAGTAAAGAATCAACCAGCCTCACACGGATAGCCATTTTCTGAGACTATCATTTTAGAGAGAGAAACACATTTATTCTGCACTTGCATTCATTTTGAGATAAAAAAGGTCAGAACAGGCTTAGAAGTGGTAACAAATTTTCACTTCTATTGGAAAGCAGATTTGTAAGTGTTTTTTAACTCATCCTGGAAGCAACGCTATTTCTGGTGTCGTTAGCTACTTCTTATACACACACTTATATTTTAATTATAATCTATAGTCAAAGACTCACACAGAGAGCGTTAGAAAACTCATTTTCTGAGCAACTTTCATCTATTCATAACTTAACAGGAGAAAAAAGTCCTTCAGTCTGAGGGTGGTGGATCCCTGGAACAATCTGCCTAGAGAGGTGGTAGAGGCCCCATCCCTGGAGACATTCAAGTCAGGCTTGACGGGGCTCTGGGGAATCCAGTCTGGTGAGTGATGTTCAGTGGACTAGATGGGTTTTGGAGCAGGGAAGGAAGGTGGTGGGGGCAGGTACCTGTACATGCATCAAAGCTTCACTTACATGTCTTCAAAAAAAGAAATACCAGGTAGGCTGAAGGAGCAGTACAGAGACTTCATAAAGGAAACTCAATTAGGGAGAGAAAAATGGAAAGTTTTCTATAATTCTTCCCAAAATGTAGAAGCCTTCAAGTCTAGTTTATGTGCCTACTGCAGGTGCAAAGAACAAAAATAATAACCCAAAATTATGACACAATTTGTGCAAGATTTACCTTCTTAATCATTTCTATACCCCTTGTCAGCAATGAGTAAATGCTGCTCACATTCACCTGAGCAATAATCATTGGTTTCAACAAGGAAATCACTAGCTTGTGCCACATTTTCTTACTAAGCACCACTTCACAGACAAAGGCTTTGATTCTGCAGCACTCAAAGTTTTGAAACGTTCATACATTTTCCCCGAAGCTAGAGAAGTTCTCAGCACACAAAGCAGAATTCATTCCATCCTTCGCAAAAACTCTGTGAGGAGCTTGGGAAACAAATACTTGAATATACTTCAGTTACCAATAATATGAAACCAATGGAGAAATAGATGGTGACATATTTATTACAGAATCACAGAACATTAGAGACTGGAAGGGACCTCAAAAGATCATCCAGTCCAATCCCCCTGCTACATCAGGATCACCTAGACCAAGTCACACAGGAACACATCCAGGCGGGTCTTAAACCTCTCCAGAGAAGGAGACTCCACAATCACCCTTGGCAGCCCCTTCCAGTGCTCCATCACCCTCACTGGGAAGTTCCTTCTGATATTTATATGGAACTTCATATGTTCCACCTTGCACCCAGTGCCCTTTGTCCTATCACTAGATGACATTGAGAAGAGGCTGGCTCCATCCTCCTGACATCCACCCTTCACATATTTATAGACATTAATGTGCTAAGCCCTCAGTCTCCTCTTCTCCAAGCTCAAGAGACCCAGTGCCCTCAGCCTTTCCTCATAAGGGAGCTGCTCCACTTCCTTCATCATCCTTGTTGTCCTACACTGGACTCCCTCCAGCAGCTCCACATCCCTCTTGAACTGAGGGGCCCAGAACTGGACACAATACTCCAGATGTGGTCTCACTAGGGCAAAGCAGAGGGAGAAGAACCTCTCTCCATCGGCCAACCACCCCAGGATGCTGTTGGCCCTCTTGGCCACAAGAGCACACTGCTGGCTCATGGTCATCCTGCTGTCCACCTGACCCCATACAGGTTACTGTATTAACTTAGGTTCTGGAATGTATTTCTGTGAACAAATTCAAGAGATGATCTCAAAGTCGATCAGAAAAGGGAGAAAAACAACAGACACAGCAACAGATTAGAAAGGTAACAGAAAAGTTAAAAGCACTGATTTGAGGACTCCAGTATTTTGGTCCTGCCTAACCCTTCCAAAGTAATTAAAAAAAGAAATCCATACTCTATTTCAAATCAGCGCAGAGCAAAGAACAGGTTTATAGTTCACACCAATCCTAGTGAGAGCTTTATGATATTTGTAGTGGCACAGGACTGAGCTCATTAATTAGAAATGCCAAAATGCACCTCAGCACTGGAGTTTGTTTTGCATTTTATCATTTGTCTCGGTCGTTAACTTCAGCCATTAAGCAAAACAAAATAAACCCAAAACAATTCTCCTTCAATCACCACAATCCACTAACCTGTAGATGATTTTTCATTATGTGTTTTGGGATTCATTTTTTAGTATTTTACACAGTCATTAGCGAGTTTGGCAGCAAAGCCTCTCCAGGGAATCATTAATTAATGACCAACACACTGTTTATTAGTGGATATTTTTTCTTCTCCAAAACTGTACAGCAAGAGTGAGTACAATTTAGTTGCTTCTCATACAAGCATAAATTAAGAATAATTTCAGTTTAGTGCACAATTAATTATGGCCCAGCTTTAAAACATCCCCAAGTTGGATCGAGCAGGAGCCCAAGGGTACCGTTTTTAAGCATAATGAGCACAATCTTGTGAACTCTTCTACTGAACACAGGAGGTTCCACATCAATATGAGAAGGAACCCCCAGGTCACTTTCTCCTAAACTACTCTCCAACAGGTCAGTCCCCAACCTATAGTGGTACCTGGGGTTGTTCTTGCCCAGATGCAAGACTCTACACTTACCCTTGTTATACTTCATTAAGCTTCTCTCTGCCCAGAAATAGTTAAGGATTTCTATAAGACAAGAAATGCAAACACCCATCAGTAAGCTCTGGGTTGCTTGCTCTTAAGTACCAAGTCTTCAAGTCCTTGGAGGTGTTAAAGCATCAGAGTATCACCCTCAATGCAAAAACATGATTCCTGATGTTAAGAGGGAACCACCTGTGTTTCAGTTTGTGCCCGTTGCCTCTGGTCCTCTCACCGGGCACCACTGCAAGATTAATACATCTTCTGCCAACTTGAAATGTGCAAGGTTAAACAGCAAACCCAGTGGATAATTAATATATTCCCACTGAATAATTCAAATTCCATCTATGTTCTCTGGCAAAAGAAAAAGGAATTAAATTTCCTATCTTTTGCCTTTGTCTCCAGCAGGTCCCCTCTCTTCTTTCACAAGAGAGAGAACCCAAGTAAGGATATCCATGGCACTCTTCCAAGCTTTAACAATAAAATAAACCCAAGTCACAGTGGTTTCCGAGATGAGGATCTACACACAGCAAAACATCTGCTCCAAAGCCTTGCATCACCACTGAACCCCAGCAGCCTCTTTAAAGCACCTCTTGAGCTCATCACCTCATCCCTGAGCATTAAACATGAGCTCTGCTAGATCCTTCGGGGATGTGACACCTCTCAACCAGACTTGACTGCTCAAGGCATCATCCAATCTGGCCTTGAACACCTCTGGGGAAGGGGCAACCACAACCTCTCCAGATAATTGATTCCAGAGTCTCTCCACCTTGCACTGAAGGGCTTATTAAAATCTAGTCTAATCCTTCAGTTTCAAACCATTTCCTCTTGTCCTCTTGTCCTATTGCAAGATTCCCTTGGGAAAAGCCCCTGTCCAGCCTTCCTGTAGGTTTCCTTCAGGTATTGGAAGGCAGCTAGAATGTCACCCCGGAGTCTTCTCTTCCTGCACTGAACAACGCCAGCTCCACCAGCCTGTCCTCAATGCAAAGTTGCTCCAGCCATTGGATCATCTTTGTAAGCTCCTCTGGACTCTCTCCAACAGTTCCATGTCCTTCGTAAGACAGTGTTGTGGACACCAGCTCTGGATGCACTATTTGAGGTGAGGTCTCACAAGAGCAGAGTAAAGGGGTAGAATCCCCTCTCTTGCTCTGCTGGTCACCCTTCTCTTGACATATCCTGGGATCTGGTTGGTCTTCTGAGCTGCAGGAACTCACTGCCAGCTCTTGGATGTTGATTGACAAGAAACTCACCAAGTCTTTCTCTTCAGGGCTAAAGGAAATTTAAGATCTTCCTGTCTGGCTCATTAACTGCTCAGTTACTGCAAAATGACTCTCCAAGGAATAAAATAAACCAAAACATTTTCTTACAGATTTGATCATGAAAACACTCGTGGAGTGCAACAGCATGACTTCATGAAGGGCAAGCAAATTAAACATACCTTGCATCTCCACAGAGCTGCTGTCAGGATCTGATGATGGCCAGACACATTTCACTGAGCCATCCCACACTCAGAACTAGCTAGAGAAAAAAAAACCCCTCAAGTATTTCCCCAGATGCCGTCCTCCGGTTTCTGGAATTCTGTGCATCCCCAAGGTCAGCAGGAGATGCTTCTAGCAAACATCCTGTTTTTATCTGGTCTGTCTCTGTGTGTGAAGAGCCAAGATAAATCTGAGACGCTTTTTTCATGGTCTTTTGAGGGGTTTATTCTCTAAACAAAAAGCTTCCCCCCCCCCCCCCCCACCTGCAGTCATGAGAAACTTTACACATCCAACCAAGCCAAGGCACAGTAAGGAGGACATCAAACCTGGCAAATGGAGCCAGCATCAACATTCACACAGATAAAAGTGAGACATTAACTTTTCCTGAGATGACATAGGCACCAGTAAAACCACATCAGTGATTGGCACCAGCAAAGCCAAACACGTCAGAATCTGTCCGTTTATAAACCAGATCACAGAACCTTTAAGGTTGGAAGATACCTACAAGATCATCCAGTCCAACCATCAACCCAACCCCACCCTGCTCACTAAAGTCTGTTCCCTAGGGCCACACCTACACAAAGTTTTTGAACCCCTCCAGGGATGGCAGCTCCACCCTGTCCCAACTCCTGACCACTCTGTCAGGGAAGACATTTTTTCTAATTTTCAATCTAAACCTGCCTTGGCACAACCCTGAGGCCACTCCTTTTGTTCTGTTGCTAGTGACTTGAGAGAAGAGACCTCCACCTTTCTACAGTAAGCTCTCCCCTCAACCTCCTTTTCTACAGACTAACCAGCCCCAATTCCTTCAGCGGCTCTTCATTGGACCTGTCCTCCAAGCCCTTTCTCCTAAGACCTAGAAGACAAGATCTCATAAGACCCAAATAAAAAAAAATAGAAGCCACCAGGCTTCCAAATTTCCCATTGCTTCCACCAGCATCTGGTAGCCCAGCAGCCCCCAGGTTCTCCCCTCTCTCCCTGCCCACTCCTCTCAGGATGTGCATTCCCACCACAGCTGTGCACCCATGACCACAGCAGCTGCCTCAACAACAGGAGCATTTTTGTGACCACGAGAAAGAAAACACCACCAGTTTCAGAAATCAAGGAACTGTATCCGTGCCCAAGAGCTTCTACAACCACATTTGGACTCCAACCAGGTTCTGCCATCATGCTGGATACAAGGAAATAGCTAAACTGAAACAACAAACTCCTTACAAGAAGAGGACAACCTGTGACAATTCCAAAAGATACAGAAGAGGCTGGACAAACCAGTCCCACAAGGATGTGTGTGTGGCTGGTTTCCAAGGGGAAAAAAATGAAAACAATGACTAAATTTCATGAAAGACCTTGTAAAAAAGCCCCAGGAAAATCTGGTTTCTGTGTCAGAAAGCAACAGCCACTGTTAGTCAGTGGGAAGATGGACACAAAAACAAGGGGGCACTGATTAAGCTCCATATGAACTTGCATACATGGTCCTAACTGTAACTGACTAACACAGTGAGGAAAATCAGACACTGTGAGGGGTTGGAAGGGCCCTCTGAAGGTCACCCAGCCCACTCCCCCTGCCAGAGCAGGACCACCTCCAGTAGGTCACACAGGAATGTGTCCAGGACAGGCTTGGAACGTCTCCACAGGAGGAGACTCCACAACCTCTCTGGGCAGCCTGTTCTAGGGCTGCATCACCCTCACAGTGAACAAGTCTTTCCTGATGTTTATGTGGAACCTCCTGTGCTCCAGCTTGTACCTGCTGCCCCCTGTCCTACCACTGGACACCAGTGAGAAGAGCAAATTTAGCTTTGCTGTTTTGAATGGAAACTCTACAGAAAGTGTCCCCTCTTACTTATTCACTCTGGAAGACGTACGATCTTACAAAGGCTGCCAATGGTTTTAAGCTGGTCGAGTGTTTCGGGCTGAAGGACAGCAGCATCTATAGAAAACATGGCTTTTATGCAACATTCAATCAAAGTGACAACAGCAGGTACAAAAAAGAGCGACTAATCCCACGCTACTCCTTCAAGCAATTGTGCTCCGAGCTCATGTGCGGGACTACATGTGCCACAATGATCCCTGTAGTGTTCCTGGAACAATTGGAAGTGTTTTCTGACACACAGCTTACTCACAGACTTTGCTGCTTGTGATCCTTTTGGTCCTCATTTACAAGGGGGATGAATTTCATAACCCATAGAAAGCAATAATGGGATACACCCGCCTGTCAGGTTTGAAGTCTTAATTCCTGGCTGTTTCTCCTCAAAGAAGGGTGAATTCCTGCAGGGCTGCACATTTCTGAGCTGCTGCATACAAGAGTAAAGTAGACAGAAGAGCATCCACTGAACAAAGGCCACGGCTGTGTATGGGACACTAACTCATTTATCCCACCTCAGTTCCTGACAAACGAATAAGCTCCTGACTAGCACCTACAACGGGAGAGCAACATCATAAGTAACTCTGCTGCAAACCCAAACCTTGAGGCTTTAGAATGGTCTTCTGCTGCTTCATCTGACTTTCATTTCATGCTTGGAAATTTCAGGACCCTGCTAGGGCTCCCTGTTTCACATATTGGTGCTCTGGTCACAACCAGAAAGGCTAAAGCAAGAGTCCTCTCCAACTACTGACGTGGCAGGAGCATAGACTCCTGCCCCACAAGTTTGTTCCAGCTCTGCTTCACAAGCCAACTGTCCTCCAGGAAAGGGGAAAAAACCATTGGGAAGAGACACAGAACAACGAAAGGATAAAGTGTAGAACAGAATCATGGAATTATTTAGGCTGGAAGACACCTTCAAGCTGATAAAACCAACCAGCTCAATCCACCACTAAACCTAAGTTCCAGATCTCCATGAGTGTTAAACACGTCCAGGGATGATGATTCAACAGCCTCCCTGGGCAGCCTGTTCCAAGGCCTGATGACCCTTTCCATCAAAGAGTTTTTCCTTATGTCCAATCTAAACTTCCCATGGTGCAGCTTGAGGCCATTTCTTCTTGTCCTATCACTTGTTACTTGTGGGAAGAGACTGACCCCCACCTCTCTACTGCCTTTTGGGCAGTTGTAGACAGCAATAAGGTCTCACTTCAGCCTCCTTTTTTCAGACTAAGCAACCTCAGTTCCTTCAGCTACTCCTCACAAGTTTTCGTGCCCTTATGGAGGGGTTAGTTCTGCAAAGATTCCCCCAAACTAGCTTGGGGAGATACAAACTGCCCTCACCACCATCAGCTTCACTGGAGGACCAAAGTGCAGCAGAGGAAAGGAAGAGTGTCACAGAACATTTAGGATTGGAAGGGACCTCAAAAGATCATCTAGTCCAATCCCCTGCCATGGGGTTAGAAGGGACCACAGGATCATCCAGTTCCAAGTCACAAACAGTGCTTGGACATCCTCCTCCTGTCTCTTTTTCACCTAATGCTCCCACTCACAGTCACCACAAGTCCCTCCATAACTGCCACCTTGGAGACAACAGAGAGAAGACCAGGCTGTTTTCCTCTTCTATCAAGGTATGATGTTTTGCAGCGATGTTTTTCAGAACCAACAACTGTGCCTTCTCCTCTGCTCCCAGCTACTGTCATGGCAACCACGTACTGTATCATTAATATGGGCTGCTTCATCTACCAATTTGAAGGCACAATGATTTGGGGCACAGCCCGTTCTCCAATTCACACTTCGGGGTAGGTAATTGCCAAGAGCCATCACACCGAGTTTGAAGAGATAACAAAGACAACACGAAATCTCAACCCACTTCTAAGAATTATCACCTGAAACTACAGAGCCAGTTGATGATTATGTTGTGTCAAGCTCTTCCCTATTTACAGGATGTGGAAGAAAACTCCTCTGTACCCTTCCCACCAGCCTTCTCCAACTGCCACCACTGTAGCCCACATCAACAATCTGTCAGACTTCATCTAAAACACCTTTCAAAGTGTCTTGTTTTTTTTCTCCTAAACTCCCTGAATTTAAAAACTTCAAGTTGTCTCTTGTTCAAACAGAAATGCATTCAATCTAGAGATAAACAATCCTGGGGGAGGGACAGAGACACCGCCCGCTTCACAAGACAGCCTTGCAGAGCGCCTTTCAAGCGCTGTGTCACGTTTCATACAGGGCACTTGGCGGGTAGGTTATTATGCAGATAGACACCACTGCAGCCTTCAGCACAAGGTACTGGACAAGCACAGACCAGACTTGTCAAACAAGGACTTAGAGTCTTCCAGCCACACATCCACAGCGGTGTAAACCCCAGGGAGGCATCAGGTTCTGCCAGTGTTCTAACAGGAATCCGATAATCAGGAACAGCACGCGACCCAACAAGAGTCGCTGACTGTAGAGTCTGGCCCCACGGCTTTCACTCCAGACCTGAGAGGATTCACACCAAGTTACAGCCCTCTCTGACATGCACCCCAAAAGCACAACACTGTTCCTGAAGACTGTTTTACACCAGAAGGGGGTAAAACTCCGTGAGATCTGTATAGAAAGAGACGGAGGATGATTCGATCCAGCACCAAGGATGTTACGTCATCATTTATTTATTCCAGACTCCGGCGTTACTCAGCAGCTATCACACCACAACCAGCCAAGAATTCCAGCCTGCAGCGTGCAAGAGACGAAAGCACAAATGCCTGAAGTGTAACGTCAACACGTGAGAATACCACTGTTTCCTTCCAGCTATGGAGGCAGAGGGGAGTACAAGGCGATCATTGACTTCAACATGCCAAGTCATCACACCGAGAGCCACGCATCCGCTCCTGAACAAACCTGCACTGCAGGACAACTCGCAGTGACCCAGACCTCTCAAAGCTTGTAACAAATAAAACCAACCCAAAATCACAAGCACCACATCTTACAAACTTAGCCCAAGCTGGTCAGGCTGAAAGATGAAGTAGTAGTTTAACCAACACAGCCAGCCATGGGTTTCACGATGGTGGTCTTCCTGCATGGATGAGTTCCTGTGTGACTTGGTCTGTGTGATCCTGCTGTGGCAGGGGGATTGGACTAGATGATCTTTCGAGGTCCCTTCCAATCCCTAATAATTCTATGATTCTTCATTTCATGAGAAACATCCCTCTAGGTTCAGCACAAAGTCAATGCAGCAGCACCTTCCATAAGGTGTTCAGTCAAGAAGTCTTGTTTTTCCTTCAGTCAAGTCAAGTTTTTCCATCACCTACATTTACAAGGATGACCACTGGGTCAAGCTCTAGAAAGGATTCTCTCTCTAGAAGGGATCATCTCTGCATGCAATACTTTTAAATGACCACATCTCCGTTCAGCATTGTTTTATTGTATTCCAAAAAAAACCCTGGAGCATTTTGATCAGAACCTTCAACCACAAAATTCATCTGGAAATGGAAGAACATTGAGCAACGTCCACACATTAACACACATGCACATCAGAACACCGCTGTCCAAGGGTTTCTTTGAGCACTACTGAGGAATACAAAGGCAAACCTGGACTATGTAAAGAACAAAGATATTAACCTACCTCATCGAAGCCGCTATCTTCTTTCTTCAAGGCTTTAAAATAAAAGGAAAAAAAAAATCATTAGCTGTACTGCATCTCAACAAGCACCACGTGAACAGCACCAGACAAGAGAGGACCAGAGCAGGGCTTTCCTGTTACAACAGGCACAAACAGGACCCCTAACAATTTCCTACTCCACATCTGAATCTGCAAATGAAATGGGGGACTTCGCAGCATGCTACCAAAAACTTGTATATTTATGAAAAAAATCATCTTCTGAGGTTAAAGAAAACCAGCGTTCCCAAGTTTGGAAGGGTTTGTTCTCCTTCCCTTTATGGAGAGCCCGGCTGGGCTGCAAAACACAAACAATTAACAGCTACCCATGTGTCCAGTTGGTCAAGCACCAGCCTTTACAAACCAGTTTGCAGGAGGTTTCCTCCTTATTTCGAAGCAGTTTCCTTTCTTACACTGTTAACTAGCACTTCATCGAGGAAAACAGCTCAGAAACCGCGTGAAGTGGTAGAACCAGAGACATGGAGCCGTGAATAGTTCTGAGGTTGTAGCAAAGATCGAGTTGATAGAAGTATTTCCTTTCTAGGGAAAGTTCTGCGACCACAGAAAAACACAGTCCAGCCTTCCCTTGCTTTCAAATTCTTCGGGACTTGAGACATATCCTGCCTCAAATCTTCAAGGATCACATTTTTCACAATTACTCAGCTCGGCAACAACAACAAAAAACAACCAAAGCCCCAACCAGGCAGAAAAAATAACGCAGAAGACAAACCCCAGCACTGTGCTGAGATTTGAGGCGTGTGTTGGACAGATTTATCATGAAATGCATTTTCATGGCTTTGAAGGGCAGGAAAAGCCTTCGCAGACTGTCAGTCCCAAAAACAGTCAGCCGGGGAGAAGAGAGAGACCTGCGGACCAACACTTTTAAGAACAAGCTCTTAAGCCTTTCATTTACCTTTGAGGTCACGGTGACATACAAGCTCTAACTTCATTCAGGCCACACCTAAGCCCCGCTGACAACTCCTCTCCCTAACCAAAACAAGATTTTAACAAGACCAAAACATCCCAGCAGGAGCCAAACACCAGAAAACCAAACAAAGGCACAAGAAGAAACAGAAGCCTGTGACCCACTGCATCTCTTCTGGCTGGTCTCTAACTTGTGCCTTTGACTACAAGAGGGCTTTTAAGAAGCTGCAAAAACAGCAGTGTGGAACCTCTGGGCTTTCATTCCTTTCTCTCAAAAACTGATACTTTCTCAAAAACTCCAAATTCTGTGTCACAGCTTTTCCATTCCCAACCAGTTCATTTTACAGCACTTTCAAAAATAACAACAATCATAAAATCACCAAACAAGTATTTTTTTGCTTCAAATTTATTCAAAACCTTTTTCCTCATCAAAAACACTTTAAAGTCTTAAAAAAAAAAAAAAAAACAAGCTTTGCTGAACCTAAGCAAAATAAAGTGTTTACAAATGAAGCCCTCATTATCTCAGGCATGTGAGCTATGCAGTGCACCTTGAGATCAGGGGAGATAACCTCTGCATCACAGCAGCAAGAAACAAAGCCCAGGGGATGCTCAGACAGGCCACAATCTCAGCAGTGTTTTCCCTCTCTCTCCCTTCCTTCTTTGCTTTCTTTCTAGACTGATGACACTTTTTGATAAAGAATTTGGTTAAGAAAACAGAAGTTAAACAGTAAGAGACCTCACGTATGACTTGGGTACTGCATGAGCTTCAGCAGACCAAGAGCTCGATGTAAGAGCAATATTACACAAAATTACCCGTTATTAATTTTAATTACATAATGATCCAAACACAAAATGAAGAACCCAAATCTAATGAAGGTTTAAATGCTGAAACAAACTGAGTCAACTGACTCTCTCAAAGCCGGTTAGCATACGGGCTGGTGTGTTTGTTTACACAGGCAGCAGTATGCAAGCAAGGAAAGCAGGATTTCTCAACTAATTGGGATGCTTGTACGGAAACAGGCTGCCAGAGACACTCCACAGAAAGCTCTGCCAGCCTTTTGGATTCTTCGGAGCTTAGGCTCTGTATGATGAGACATAAGAGGGACACCCCTCGAAACCCCAGAGCACTTCTGCCAGCAAGCAGCGTGCCTTAGCCACACAGAGAGCTGTGAGCACAGAACTCCTGCAATAAAAAAGCCATCCTGTCAGCTCTCAAACCCAAACCCCTTTAGCACTGCCGGCCACGTGTGTCCCTCTGTCACACCACGCTGGGTAGTATCTCCTACGGGACTTGCACGAAGGCAAGCGCTTCAGGTGACGGCTTGGACACGGCCAATTTCACACACCACATCTTTTAGCTTGGCAAAATAAACCTTCTCAGCACTAGGTGCTGCCACAACTACAGGACAGCCCACAGCTCTGCAGGATGAGCCAAGCCGTCATCACCCTCCGCCAGTCGCTGGAAAGCCAGCGGCTGCAGAGCATTGGCTCGCAGTTATGAAACTGGGCCAAGCCTACGTGAGGCTGACATCAGTACCCTTCGGCTCTTCGCTGTGCTCCAGGGATAACTGAGCTGCTTTTATCTGAGGATGCTGGGGAAATTGCTCCCAACATTACTTTAAGTAGTCTAAAATAAATAATACAGCCTGCTGAACAAAGAGGATTACTTTGTGGGACAGTCTTGAAAGTAGTTTATTGACTACTGACCTGCAAGCCCTAGTGAAAAAACCCCAAACATTGCCAAAGACAACTAGGCTACTTTCCCACTGCTCTAACAGGCCCCTATAAACTTCAGCACCAAAATGAAGCGGTGTTGTGGACTTGGATACTACAAGTCACCAAGGTTTGAGTCACTAGCCATCTGACTCAAACACAGCATCATTCCTCTTGTATCACCTGTGTGACTACTTCCACGATGCTGCTCCGTGTGCTGAAGCCTATGAAGCACAACCACACAGGTTAAAAGGTCATTATTGAAAACAAATCACAGCTGAATGGTTGAGCAACAACGCTCCAGCTCAGGTACACAGCAAATTAGCAATTTGCCAATCGCCCCAAACAACCACCTCTTCTGAAAACAGCTGTGACAAACACCCTGCCAGACTTTTTCTAACAAGGTCTTGGTTTCATCTCTCTTGTTTTAACGTAAGAGTGAAGAACAGAAAGTGCTTTAGCTGAGGATTCCCTGCTATGCCACAACTTCAGAGTTTCTTCCTTGGCCCGGGCTAATCTGTGCCTCTGGTGTCAGGGAGCCGACTACATTCAACCCTTATATTGATAGATTAGGGTCTTTGATCAAAGTGCAGTTCCCAGAATGGTGGTCAGAATGTTAGAGCCCCTGAAGATCAAACAGTTCTGCTGATAGCAGCAGAGTTTTAATCACAAAACAACCAAACCAACCAGCATCCAGCCCTGCTCCCACACTTCTGAGCACAAGGAGCTGAGGAAGCTAAAAGACCTAACAATTTGTGCACCAAAACCAAGGTCAGAGCTCTCAAAGGAAACTCAAAGGTTGTTTAATCTATGCAAAAAAAAAAAAAGACAAAAAGAGATGCTCACCCAATAGAGGCAACTAAAACACAAAACTACCAGCCAGAGGGACCCTGCTCCCTAAAAGGCATTATCAGAGCTGCCAATGCTACAACAAAGCAGCATCCTAGCTCAAAATACTTTCTTTGTTGACCTCCCCAGCAGCAAACCTTCCCACAGCTCTGTGCACGAGTGTCGCTGTGTCTGTACACACGGACACTGGCAGGTGACAACCCGAACACCTCAGCTGCAGGGGGTTTTCTAATCAAGCTTAACCGCATTTGACAAATCTAACACCAAAAGCTGCTTGGTCTGGAGACAGAATGATTTATAGCTGTTACTTCGCCTTCATGACCAAAATTTGGCAGCTCCCTGGTTTCCAAGTATGAATGAGCTTTCTTCAGTCTTCATCTTTCAGTAGGACGACAGAAAGACACCCGATTTCAGATGATGTCTTAGACTTAAAGCTTGTGTTCCTGACAAGCCGAAGGTAAAAAAATACATCAAATGTCTACCCAAAACGCGACAAACTAAGGCACGTGTACTTGAGCACATCTCCTTGGTAGGACTGTGGAGGGGGAACCAACTGCCTCCACTTCCCGCTGCAGCACAGGCATTGCACATCCTCCCACTGGGACAAAGCAGCTCTCGAAGTTGACCCACATCTGCCAGCCAGCCTGGCTGTGAGGAAGAACATCCCAGTGGGACAAGCGATGGGTGAGGGGTGTGCAAGGGTCCTCACAGAGGGTCTACGAGGCTGGAGGTTGCTGCCCAGTCTCCCCACACTGAGATCTCCTCAAGGATTCCTCTCCCCTCCCTGGGGTCACTTCCCAGCTGCGTGGTGGGAATTAACGCTCTAAGCGGCGACGGGGAAGGAGTGACATCCCAAAGACCACGAGAAGCACGGGTCGGAGCAGGCAAGAACTCTTTGTTACCGCTTCGGGTAACAAATGCGGCTACAACATTCACTGGTGTCAAAGCTGACCGACACCGGGCGGTAACACCCGGCAGCAGCATCCTCCTGGCCACGCTCCCCGGCGTGCGGGACATCAGCGAAGGAGCCACCAGACCCGGCAGCAGATGACAGCCAGGCAGACTTCTTTTGTCTCGCCTCTGCTATCTGCTTCAGCACCTCACGCCTCAACTTCCAGCCACGAGCAGCCCCAACAAAACCACCGACGGCCCGAGCAGCAGCAGCAGCACCGAGACAGGGCGGCCGCGTTCTGCCAGGGTTTGCGGCCAGCTCTGCTCTGTAGTTTGCGTTTTCCAGCCTATTTTGGGCCAATTCCATCCCGGAGCGCTGCCGGGAAGGGCCGTTATTCTCCCCAGTTCCCTTCTCCGGGGCCGCCTCGGCGCGGCCGTTCCCAGCCCCGCGACCCTCGCAATCCCGCAACAGGGACCACCGCGGGGTTGGCCCCGGACTCACCTATTCGGCCGAAGCTCTCAGATAAAGTTCTCCGCAACTTTTTCATCCTGCTGATCTTCTCGGCGGACTGCGAGTCGATCATGGCACACATCGGGGGGGCCGCCCTCTCCGGCCTCCCGCTGCTCCGGGGCTCTCCCGCGCCGGGACAGCGCGGAGCGGCGGCTGCGNCGCGCCGGGACAGAGCGGAGCGGCGGCTGCGGAGCTCTACACCGCGGGGGCTACTGCTGCGGGGCTCATCCTCGCCCCGCTCATGGTCCTGTGCCTCGCCGCCTTCCCCTGCAGGACCCGGCGGGAGAGGCAGAGCCACACCGAGGAAAGTCCAGCCGGAGGCTGCGAGCACCAACGGGGCGGGGGNCTCAGGGGGAAGGGATGCTCCGTGTTTGCCCGCCCCGAGGTGCTGTGTGACAGAGCCCAGGAGATGCCCTGAGCTGTCAGCCATCCCTCCCTGAGAGACACCCCCCTCCCCGCTGCTGCCTGGGGTGCGGGTCTGGCGGTGAGGAAAGGAGCCCCCCCGGCCTGATCCCTGCGGGAGTTCGGTCCCCTGTGTCAGGGGGCCGGTAAGAAAAGGGATTTTTGTCTTTTTCACCTTCACTGAAAGGGTGTCCAGGGTGGAGTCACCATCCCTGGAGGTGTTTGAAGATCGTTAGATGTGGTGCTTAGAGACCCGGTCTAGTGATGGACTTGGCAGAGGAGGGTTATTGCTTGGACTTGATGATCCCAAGGGTCTTTTCCAACCTCAATGATTCTAATTGTGCAGCTAGCCTTTCGGGTTGAACCCTGGGCTCCTGTCTGCTTCTGCCTCAAAGAAACAGTGTGTTAGCCTGCACCTTAATGAATGTTGGGAGCGTTTGATCTCGTTAACTCAATCGAGCCAACATTACTGAAACACAAATCAGTTTAACCCATCAAGATGGATGGCCGCATCGAGCCTAAAATATCAGGTAGGTACTTTTTGAGAACAAACACACGTTAGGTAACACGTTTTAAACCCCAGTTTTGTGTGGCACAAATTGTATTTTAATGCATGTTATCTTGTTAGAATGAACTTGGGGTTTAATGAGGCTCGCTAACACGATTTATTGGGATGAGATGGTGTCCAAGCTAAGAGCTGTTAATGCAATTTCAGAAGCACATTTGTCTAGACAAGTGTTTAGGTGAGTTGGATGCAAGCCATCAGGCTCTGGGATTGCACCTTCGTAGTACAATGCAGCAAGGACAGCAAATATGCAGCATCTTGGAGGTGGAAAAAGAATCATATGAATAGAATCATAGAATCTATGATTTCATTAGTTCTATTATCTACTATAAATATACTATAAATATACTACAATCTACATAGTAAATATCTACTCTACCTACTGTGTGTGCTTATCCTTGTGCCTCTCACGGCACAGAGAATGTTCCTGCTAGATAATAGTGCTGGTAAAACACTCTACATGCAATGCCTGAACCTACAGTCAGTTTGACAAAAAGGGTTTGAGAAGTGCGACTCTGGTTGACCCCGTTAGCATCCTTGAAACAGGAGCTAAAATGCCACTTTCAGTGTTGGCTCCATCATATTATGAAAGGGAATGGGGAAATGGTGACAACAGAAAGGCTGCAAGGCAGGGAAAAGAGGAGCAGTAAATGTTGTGAAGAAACTGACGAGTGTTTTGGGAGGAGAAAGGGACTGAGGACACACTGAATGAAAGGGTGTTTCATTCAGTCAATGCAAAAGAATGACATTTAAGCTCCATCTCTGTTTGAATCTGACTCTGATACTGGAGAATATCAGGAGGAAAATACCATTGTGCATAAAATATCCAGGCCCAGAGACTGAAGCTGCGTTTAGCATCTTTGCACTTCCCAGGCAGTCCACTCGTGACGGGCAGCCCTTGCACCAGCACGGCTGTAATTCAGCCTGTGACTTGCTTCCAGCAATTAGGGATATCGTTGCTGAGAGCTGCTGAGGAACCTGTAATTAAGGCTCCTTAACTGACAGGTGCTGTCTCAGCTCAGTGAATTAGCCCTGACAGCAGTACCCACTGGTTTTGCAACAAGGCTCCCATTTGTCCCTTATTTCTGGGTAAATCTTGACCGTCGCTCGTGGAGGACAAGCCCCTGCCTCGCTGCTGCAGTGGGTTCAGCTTTCTTTGATGGAAGCCAGGGTGACCTAGAATTTCTGATGAGCATCTGGCTTGGTAAGGATCTACAGGAATAGGTCAGGGTCTTTTAAATCAATAAAAATTTGGGCTGAATGAGTGGAGCCAGTGAGAGATCCCTGGTCCTTGTGCTCTGAAAACAGCCCAGCTTCAGCCCACAAGGATGTTAGACTTTCCCCACCAGAGACAGGATGAGAAGGAGCTTGCCCAGACCCTCACGCTGCACTTTGTGATACTCTGCCCTTGGCAGAAATATTTCTGTTGAAGTAATTTTCTCTCTGCTCCTCCAAACCTCGTCTGTTTCCTTGACCTCTGGAGTGTGGAGGCACTCTGGTAGCTTTGATGAAGCCCATAAGCTGGTTCCTTCTCTGCGCTTCCACCTCAGTGAAGCAGAAGCACACAGCTGGCAAACCACAGAGACAGCAGCTCTCCAGCAGGATGGTTTTGCTTCCTTGCAGGGGCAAGCTTTCAGCTCTCTCTCAAAAGCCCTGCAATTTGTGGCATGAGAAAATTAACATGAAAAACATGCTGCATGACATTGCTGTCTGCTGCCTCCTTCCACCAGTTAGAGCACGTTTGTGTTTAATGGGGCATCTGGATCATAAGATGCCAGGCACTTTATTTGCAGCATCCTTCTTCACTTGCACTCCCTGAAGACGCACGCTAGAAGACACTCTGCCTGCACTTACAGCCCCGGCGTCGCCTCGCCTGGCTTTGGCAAGATTAATTCACTCCAAATCCTGACCTCTGCCCCCGAGTCCTGCTGAATCACTCTGCACACACAAGGATTTATCAAGTGCAGGAGGGATAGTTGCCAGGATGACATTTGCGGGTTGGACATCAGGAAACATCAGTGCATGAGGAGATGCAGCCAGCCTCATCCTCTGCATGTTTCACAGAGGGGTGTGGGTTGGGCTCGTTGATTTCTGAGGAAGGGGAGCCAGCAGGGCCACAGTTTGACCATTACTGGGTAGAGGACCATGTGCTTGAGCCTGTGAGCAGAGCACTGATGGGGCTGGAGCACGGACTGCGCTAGCGGTCTCCTTGCTGCAGATGGAGCAGGAACAGCTGCTTGTAGAGTAAGATGAGAGGACAGAAAACAAATCCATGCTACCTGGTGCAGATGGTGGCTCAGGCTGGGAGTGCTGTGAGCTTTTCACATCTCGGGGCATTTGCTGCAGGGTTTGTAAAGTGATCCCTGTGCTCTGAGCTCGCTCTACATCCCAGTGTCTGCTCACACCCAGCACCTGTCCCAAGGGGCTCTGGGCAGACTCTCCAGTTACAATCCTGGGCCAAGGGTCTGGATTTCAGAAAGCTGTGTTTGTGGAAAAGGTGGTGAATGCCATGGGCTGGGGGGGGAGCGAGCCCTGGCCTCACATGGGTTCCCCAAGGAGAGCAGCTCGAGATGCAACAGTCAGTGCAAGTCCTTTAGGGAGACCAAGCCTTCTGCTGCCAGTGCAGAGGAAATCTCCTGGTGAGTCTCCCTGGGTACCGGCATTCCCCACGGCCAGGCTGCTCACCTTAAACATCACAGAATCACTGACTGGCTGAGGCTGGAAAGGACCTCAAAACTCATCCAGCTCCAACTCCCTGACACGGGCAGGAACACTTCTCACCAGACCAGGTTGCCCTCCACCATGCATCCTGGCCTTGAACACCCAGTGATGGAGCAACCATAAGCCCCTCAGGCAATCAATTCCACAGCCTCTCTCTGCCACAGAGACTGGGACCACAGTGCTAGGAGCTGCGTTGCTGGTTAACACAGTGATTGCTTTGTGACCCCCTCGTGATGAAGATGGATGTAAACGCACCCCCCCACCCCCAATTCTTTCCCTCCCCTCGCAATCTCACTTTCACTTGTCCTCTAGTAATAGTCGGAGAGGATTGTTATAAATCCCAGCTCTGCTAACACAGAGCCACATCCTCGGGGACGTGACCTTTAAAGCTCTGCCAGCAAGATGCATTGGTGACAAAAATGAAACTTCAGCAACAACAGGACAGCACCAGGGGGATCTACATCCACGTCACAACACGTTCCCCCAAAACGCTCCCGGAGCTGGCACACCGGGTACTGGTGATGGTTATTAAATCCCAGTTTTTATGAAGCCATGGAAATCTCCCCTGTCGATGCTCCACACATCCCTGATGATGTGAGGAGAGCAAACGGGCTCAGACGTTGCCTCTGCAGCCTGGCTGCTGCTGCCAGACTCTGCTCCATGGAGCAAGTGAGGATCACACACGTGGTTCCCAAGACATGCTGGAAAAGGAGTGGTTTTCCTGGTGTCCTATGGCCAGCTGCTGGTTAGCAATGACCTGCTGAACCATCCATGGTTTTACCATGGATCCATCTCCAGTAGCCTCTTGAGGTCACCTTATTTCACGTACTAATGTAAAGCATCACCTGTTCTCTATCTTATTCTTACATCTGCCTGGACGTGTTCCTGTGTGACTTGGTCTAGGTGATCCTGCTGTGGCAGGGGACTGGACTAGATGATCTTTCGAGGTCCCTTCCAATCCCTAATGATTCTGTGATCCTGCTGTGGCAGGGGACTGGACTAGATGATCCAATCCCTAATGGTTCCATGATTCCAAGATTCTATGATTCTGCGCCATCAAATCAGGGATTAAGATAGGTGCTCGCTTACATCTTCCACCTCCAGAAGAGGAAAGGAAGAGGCAGCACAAAAACATCCAGAGTTTGACAACTTCGTAAGCAAAGGAGAAGCAGAAGAAGAAAGGAAGTGATGAGCAACTGATGCAAAAGCAATCACTCACCACTTCCACAAGCAGAGCGATGCCCAGCCAGTGCCTGAGGAAAGGATGGTTCCTGTACTCCTCTCCTCTCCGTTGTACTGCTGTTGCAGGGCACGGAACACCTCTCTGGGTCACCTGTTTGACCCCCTAATCCCTGCACTGCTTGGGCAAGGTGAGACACAGAGGCAGCCCTGCTGGCCTGCAAGAGCTAAGTCCTGAGGGTTTTATCAGCATCATGCGAGCTGCCACGAAGAGAATTAACTCCATCCCGGCCAGCCCTAGCAGGGGGAAAACCCTACAGGATGGAGAGGAAAAACACAACGAATGGCAAAGCATCAGAGACCTCCACGTTTCAAACTCACAAAGTAACGAGAGTTCATCACCAGGAGGTTTTACAGGACGTGCTGCTGTATAAATTGTGCCATCTCAGAGTCCGCCGGGCTCACACCCGAGGTTTGCAGGACTTCATGAGCTGAGATGCTCCCCAGTGTCAGACCTCCCGGCTACCTAGCAACGTGCTGGATGTTGCTCCTGCAAGCAAGTGGGAAAAGCTTTTCACCAACTTTTTTTCTTGTGCCATCTTGATATAAGTCTGGTCAAAGGGAAGATGGGATTTGAAGGGTAACGGCCTCAACCACTGCGATAACAGATCCCAGTGTCCTGAAGTCACCAAACTGTTCCACAAGCACGCTCACGATGAAGATGATGCAGGATGACACAGCAGGGAGAGCAAGGCTGAGCCGCACTCAGCAAGCGCGTGTCTACCACATCATTTTAGCATAAATATTGAATGAAGGGGTTTGCTGTAGCACCACAGCTCTTCTTTGCAGCACAATCCTTGGCTATCACCAGGCAAGGCTTGAAATATTAGCCCTGCTTTATTCCTGAGATCTCTTCAACTCTTTCTTGGTTTCCCTGTGGAGCTCTTCCTCCATTTCTTACCTCCTCTAGTGATAGAATCACAGACTGGCTCAGGCTGGAAACAACCTCAGAGAACATCTACTCCAACTCCCTTGCCATGGACAGTGATGCCTCTCAACTAGACTGGGTGGCTCAAGGCCTCATCCAAACTGGCCTTAAACCCCTCTGGGGAGGGGACAGCCACAGTCTCTCCAGACAACTGATTCTAGAGTCTCTCCAACTGAAGAACTTAGTCTAACCCTACTCTCCTTCAGTTTCAAACCATATCCCCTTGTCCTGTCACTAGATCTCCCCAGGAAAAGTCCCTCTCCAGCCTTCCTGTAGGTTCCTTCCAGGTACTGGAAGGCAGCTTGAAGTTCTCCCTGGCATCTTCTATTCCCTAGGCTGAAGAACCCCAGCTCCCTCAGTGCACCCTCAAGGCAAAGGTGCTTGGATCATCTCCCCTGCAAAGATATCTGCAATGACTTATTGTTTACATCAGACATAGCAGATGTTGAAGAAGCAACATCCTAGGTGGAGTCCACCTGCTGAGCTCCTTCCACTCCCTTTTAGACTGCTCAACTCTGGAGGACACAGGAATGTCACCCGTCCATGGAGAGCCAAAATCTTCCTCAGAAGTAAAACCAGAACAGCCCAAAACAACCCTGCTTTGTGAAAATGGAGATCTGCCCTCTCAACGTGAACCTTTAAATAGGCTTCAGGCAAGTGTCCAGACATCACTTGTCCTTCCCACTCAGCTCTATCCCAAAAGCAGCACCCAATCCAGTTAAAACCAGTCCAGCCCACACGCCACTCCACACTGAGGGATGGGTTTGGAAACTGTGTCCTACAGTTTTATTTAGTCCCCATCACTGTGGCAACGAAGCGCCGCGGAGAATTCAGAACCACGAGAACAACAGCTGAGTCCCCTCCCTCACAACCAGCCTCTGGCACTTTTGGTCTTCACTAAACCAGCACACACCAGTCCAAATCCGTGGTGGAGGGCTGTCTCCTGTCTTGTGCTTGTTTGATGCCCTGATTCCGTGAGTTGGAGAGAATGAAGACACTCTAAGGAAAGTTCAGCTGCAGAGGGGCTGGCAAGGCCCATCACAGGCAGGGGTTGGTGCCACAGCAGAGCCTCGGGGAGTTCTGAGATTAGACATTTGGGAAGGGAAGGGAAGGGAGGGGAGTGTTTAATGCAGGAGAAAGAAACAGAGAGGGAAAGAAGCAGTGAAGGACAGGCTGCATCAAAAGAAGTGTGGCCAGCAGAACGAGAGAGGTGACTCTGTCATAGAATCATCAGGGATTGGAAGGGACCTCAAAAGATCATCCAGTCCAATCCCCCTGCCACAGCAGGATCACCTGGACCAAGTCACACAGGAACACATCCAGGATGAGAAGTCATGGTTTGAAGCTGGAAAAGGGTAGATTTCCATCAGACATCAGGAAAAGTTCTTTAATCTGAGGGTGGTGGATGCCTGGAGCAGGCTGCCTAGAGAGGTGGTGGAGGCCCCATCCCTGGAGACATTCAAGGTCAGGCTGGATGGGGCTCTGGGCAATCTGGTCTGGTGAGTGATGGCCCTGCTTGTTGCAGGGGGGTTGGACTAGATGACCTTTGGAGGTCCCTTCCAACTCTACAAGTCCATGATTCCATAAGCTGGAAAGCTGGCCTGTAACACAGGTTTTGGAAGCAGGACGAAGAACCTGCAGGATGCCAGAACTTAACGATTCTATGATTCTACTACCTGCAGCACTTGCAGCCCTTCTGAAATCCCACTTGCAGCTATAACCATCAAGAAGAGCTGGATGTCTAAGATCTGTAGGAGGTGCTACACAAAGGCCCTGAGGAACAGTTCCCCAGACATGTTCCCCACAAGGTAACGTGCTCTGACAAAAGCTTTGTCTCTGCCAGACTCCCTGCTATGAAAAATATATTTCAGGGGAAGAAAAAGGGTTGTGGGCTATCCAGCCCCAAGGAAAGCCCACGGTAAGTCCAGCTCTCAGTTCATGAAACAAGGCTCTATAACTTCATATCATGCTCCAAGCATCCCAAAGGAGGTGACACCAAGCGCCATTCCTCCACCCCAATTAAATGAAGCAACATTTCTCTTGCCTTTAACTCACTCCTCCAGCTCACAGACCTTTCTTTGCTACAGAAGAACCTTCCACTACACAAACCTTTAACAGTCTATTTCTCAATTGCTATCAAGAGCAAAAGGAACCACGTGAAGGCAGTTAATGAGGACAGACCACAACTGCAAACAGCTGCTTCAGAGTGAAGAAGGGAACTCAGTAGTGATAGGAACCTCTCAGGGCGACGCAAACCTGTTAGGTAGCTGCTTGCTATTTGCTCACTGCGTGACAGAGGTCGTCCTGGTGCTGCCTCTTTGGATTGTTGCTTGGTTTAGGCTCTCAGAGCAGCAGGGCTGCAGCGCCCGATCCCTTCTCTGTGGTTGGGGGTTCACCTGGATGCTCTGCTGAGGTCCCCTCCAACCCGTAACGTTCCGTGACTCCTACGGCTTAGAGGTTTTATTGGATTCTTTAGCTGCAGAGATTGTACAAGGATCATTTTCTTCCAGCTAGCCAAGTTCAGCCCCAGGTGGGGGTGTCTAAATCTGCTTTGTTCATGGGTCATTCAAAACAGGATGGGTCTCACAGCATCACTGTTTTCTTTCTCACCTCTTGCCCTAAGGATTAGAAGATGGCCTTGGAAAGTGGTAGCCAGTGACCCGGCGGTATCACCAAAGATCGTCGAGCTTTCCAAACAGAGCACTCTGCTGTTGTGATGCATGGTCTGTGTTCAATGTCAACAAGAACATTGGTCCTAGTTGTGCCAAACAGCTCAGAGAGCTTTCTGTCCAGCTGGGCAGCTTTCTTATTCAGTAAACCAGCACAGTTACGGATCACAGATCTTCTGGGAACAGCTTGAGGAGAACACTTGTTTGAACGTGCTCAACATGAATTGAAAAGGTACCAATCACTTTGTTTCTTGCTGCAAGTCCCAGTTCCCAAGTTATGCTCCTTGGTGCATCCATATGCTCCTTTATTTTTATCTCTCTTATTCTGGCTGAAGCATTTTAGAATCAGAATTCATCCAGCAATGCAACTAGGAGACAAAGGGAAAACATTTAAAGCCTCTTAATCGATTTGAAAAGAATGTCAAGGAGGAAATTTGGAACAAGAGACATAAGTTTAGGGCTCTTTTTTCCCCCTTCATATCCTCACTTAATTATGAACCCCTTCAGTTTAAGGTTAAAGCTGCTGGTTTCACTCTTAAATGAGTGCAGAACAATTCCATCGTCCGCAAGATCCAAGTCTATCACAGAACTGGCTGACCACAGGTTTGGTGGTGTCTAGCCTGGGGACACCAAGATTATCTGACCAATACACTCATGTGTATTTGCAGAGTTTAAACATCCATGTTTTCCACAGTTAAATATCTATGATTCCATTTCAAAAGGGTTTTTTTGATAATGAAACCATCACCACGCTTTCTTCGAACGGCCGGGCTCCCCAGCTGCTGGAGCTGAGCCCCATGTAAGTGTCATCGAGGCTGGTGTGAAGCTCAATGAGCCCCCCCAGGGAACTGGTTCCACTGAAGATTAATACACACCTGGCAGGGCTGAGAAACCCCCACAGACAGAACAGACCAGTTAAATTAACTGGGTGCTAATGGGCCTGAATAAAAACAACACAGGAAGGGTTTGAGAAGAAACCGCTTCTGAACTTATGGTTGGACCTGGTGATCTGGGAGATCCTTTCCAACCATGAATGTTCTGTGACTCTGGGGAAAAACAAAACTGACTTGATCTGGGGGGGGGGAAAGCAACAAGATACTTAATTCACCCCCACACATAGACCCACAGAGATTCATCACAATGTTCTTACATAACTCAGCCACAACCTCACTGTCCAAACCCTAAAAATAGACTTTCAACCTTTCCTGCTTCTGTGGAACCCACCAAGTCCATGCTCAGAGCCCTCAGCATCAGCAGGCAGTTTAGAGTCCATGTTCCTCTCTATTCCACTTGTTTCTACACCAGGCCTCCACTTCCAAAATGCCACTTTCTATGGCCACAAAAAAGGGGAGAACTTTCTTCGTTTCAGCAAACTATGGAATCCAGATGAAGCTTTCTTTCTGCTGGTCCCTGAAGAACCACATCGTGTGCTTCTATTCACATTTCCAGGGCAAACTTGCCTTGAATGCACGGGGAGGCAAAATGACTCTTAAGGGTTAAATTTAAGAGGAAGAGGAATGCAGCTGAGGGAGCTGGGTCTCTTGAGCTTGGAGAAGAGGAGACTGAGAGGTGACCTCATCAATGTCTATAAATATGTGAGGGGTGGGTGTCAGGAGGATGGAGCCAGGCTCTGCTCAGGGGCACCCAGTGATAGGACAGGGGCAGTGGATGTGAGCTGGAACAGAGGAGGTTGTACATCAGTCTGAGAAGGAACTTCTTCCCAGTGAGGGTGACAGAGCCCTGGAACAGGCTGCCCAGGGAGGTTGTGGAGTCTCCTTCACTGGAGATGTCTAAAACCCTCCTGGATGTGTTCCTGTGTGACTTGGTCTAGGTGATCCTGCTGTGTCAGGGGGTTGGACTGGATGATCTCTTGAGGTCCCTTCCAATCCCTAATGTTCTGTGATTTCACTTGCCCAATCCAGTGGCAGACACACACGTCTGAGAACGTCGCTGGATTTGTGTGTTCTTCCAAACGAAAGCAACGAGATTTCCACCTCCCATTGTCTGGATCTGATTTACAACAAATGCACCTGAACAAAGGATCAAGGAGCATTTCAAATGCCACGTGAATGTGAAAACAAGCCAGAGCCTACATTCTCGCAGTTCTTTGTGTTTTCATTCCAGGCGAAGAACCAGACTGATAACAGGCTGCACAGATAACATTCTTAATTTATTCATTATATTCTGATAATGTTTCATGTAAGTAATTACATTAATAAACCGGGCACAGTCCTTTGAAGTCCAATTTAGAAAGCACCACGCTGTCGGCTTGTAATAAACCCCGTGTATCTATTCTCCTCTTCGACTCTCGTGTCTAGCAACTACTATTAGGAGGTTTTTTAGATACTCCTTTGCTCGGTTTAATAGAGGTCCTTACAATGTCATTACACACTCTAATTGAGTGATAAGGAGTTTCATGCCACTTACATAAGTACAGGGTGAGTAACTGGAACTGCAGCAAGTTATGTAAAAAGAAAGGAGCTAGAGGGAGAGCGGCGTTTTTACACACACACACACACACACACACACACACACACACACACACTTGGTGAGGAAATCCAGAGTGAAGAACCAGGCTTGGCTGGTGCTGCAGCCCAGAGCCAAGCCCCTTAGCAAAGTGCAGCTGATCAAAAAACCACCTCCTGAAAAAGGGATTCTCTGAAGTTCTCTAGAAACGGGGGGTTATACCAACCCTTAGTGCTTACTTCAGTCTTGAGAGGCAAGAATCCTTGTGCTTGTGCTGTGTCAGTTTACATGTTAACCTGGAGACCCACAGGGACCAAAGGGATACTGCATCCCACGTGCTGTCCTCCTCAGAAGATGTTTAAGACCCACCTGGATGTGTTCCTGTGTGACTTGGTCTAGGTGATCCTGCTGTGGCAGGAGGATTGGACTGGATGATCTTTCGAGGTCCCTTCCAATCTCTAATGTGCTGTGATTCTGTGAAGCAAACTTTCAGAATCAGTGGGAGACAAGAGGTCCTTGTAGCCTTCCCTATGAGTTCACTCTGTAGCGATCCACATTTGGGGATCATTAGGGATTGGAAGGGACCTTGAAAGATCATCTAGTCCAATCCCCTGACACAGCAGAATCACCTAGACCAAGTCACACAGGAACACATCCAGGTGGGTTTTAAAAGTCTGCAGCCTGTTCTGAGCTCTGTCACCCTCACTGTGAACAAGTTCCTTCTCATATTGATGTGGAAATGCCTCTGATCCAGCTCACACCCATTGCTCCTTGTCCTATCACTAGATGACACTGAGCAGAGCCTGGCTCCATCCTCCTGACACCCACCCTCCACATATTTATAGACATTAATGAGGTCACCCCTCAGTCTCCTCTTTTCCAAGCTCAAGAGACCTAGCTCCCTCAGCCTCTCCTCATGAGGGAGGTGCTCCACCTCCTTCATCATCCTTGTTGTCCTACACTGGACTCCCTCCAGCAGCTCCACATCCCTCTTGAACTGAGGAGCCCAGAACTGGACACAATTCTCCAGATGTGGTCTCACTAGTGCAGAGTAGAGGAGGAGAAGAACCTCTCTCGATCTGCTGACCACCCCCGTTCTGATCCACCCCAGGATGCTGTTGGCCCTCTTGGCCACAAGAGGACGCTGCTGGCTCATGGCCATCCTGCTGTCCACCAGGACCCCCAGGTCCCCTTCCCCTACGCTGCTCTCCAGTCCCCAGCCTGTACAAGAACGCAGCATCAAACAGAACGTTGGTACTTCTGCAGTACCACAGGCAAAACTGCCACTGGGGGGGCTGCCACCTTGAAAAGCTGCAAACCATGTCTTGCCAAGGCTGGGGACTTACAAGGTCACCTGGTTAAAAGTAGAACCAAGTTATGGAAATGACAAAGAGCTGGAGACTGAAGGACACTCTCCACGAGGGTAATAGGGTGTGTGTGGGGTGCAATTCCTGAACTGATGATGATGAAGAAATAAGTAACGAGGGCTGGTCTGAGAACACCAAGTGCCTGGTTTTATTTCCAGCCAGGTGACAGCTAAGCCTGTCCTTGAGACGCAGGTCAAAGCTGTCGTTAGCTCAGGAACTGTGACAAAACAGGGCTATGAGAACCCACCTCAACCTGGAGTAATCAAACATTTCCTAAACCTCTGTGCCGTGCTGCTACTTGACAGCTCAGTGGGCTGAAGGTCAAAGTTAAAAGAAAAACCCAAGACCAACAAAAGCCCCTCTCTGGAACGCCTGCAAATACCTTTATCTTCATCCTGCATCTTCATCATGTTAATACACAAACAGATTCAGGCTCGCGGGGTTCTCAATGTGACTTTGCTGAGTCTATTACCCACTTGTCTGCCACACGAGAACCTGACTCGACGTGACAGCTCAGGAGCTCTGCCCTCGATTACTTTCTCTTGTTCAGAAGCAATTGCTGCTTCAGCAGGGGAAAAGTCATCACTGTGATTAATAACAGATGCTGGTGGGCAGAGCCCTGATCAGCTGCTTCAGCACTGAAACCAACTGAAAGTTTTCTCGAGGCCCAGACTAATCTTCTGCCCTTTCTGCTTGGTGGAGGCTAAAGCAAAACACCACCCAATAGCTTCTCTGTGCCAGGCAGGTGAGGACAGCCTGTGGTTCCCAGACAGTCTCCCTGCGAGCAGCAATCCTGGTGTCTGACAGAGCAAATGCATCAACCTGGGAATGTTTGACACATGGCAGCAGAACCACTAAGGTTGGAAGAGACCTACAAGATCATCCCATTCCAACCATAAACCTGTAATAATGCAGCTGCTTCTTTTCTAGTTTAGCGAGGACGAGCCCCAAAAGCAAAGATCAAAGATGAGCAGAAGAAGACGCCTTTTGCTGATCACTGCCCTGCTGTTTCCCCACCATCTAGTCCCTTTTGCCTCCCCTCCCAACTTCTCCTGTTCGAGGTGGCTCGGTTCACGTACCTCCTGCAGGCTTCACTCGGGGTTAGAGCAGCAGAGTCAGACTGGAACAACAAATTGTCTTCTCCAACGTTTCACGTCTGTTGTGGGAACTGGGCATCAGAGAAGAAAGCAGGGTTGGTTTTTTTAGAGCTGAAGTGCACTGCTGAGGACAAATGCTCTGGAACTCACACAGAACCAGAGAGACACGACGAAACAGCCGAGACATGAAGATGACATGGGGCTACAGACATGGACCTCTGGGCTCCAGCGCACACTTCTAAACGTCTAACGAGCTGATCCTCTCGTGCCAGCTCCGAAGCCTTAATGATGCCACAACAAAGACTGAGCATGCTTCCTCAGACAGAGATCGAGTGGAAAGTACGTGAAGCCATTAAAATAAGTGATCCACAGGGTTTGGATTTCAGAATCATGACCCTTTCTTTTAACAACTTTTGGGCCATAGTCTCAGAGGAGTCTGTCAAGTGTCAGCCAAGCAGAAACCCAGCTTGAGGAATATTGCAGAGATAACCATGGAATGCCAGGCCACATCTACTTTGAGAAGCATTCCCTCTGCTCTGTCCTCCAAGAAGATGTTCTAGGATCAGGCCAAGAGAAAGGATAAATGATCAATTTTATTAGGATCATAGAATGGTTTAGGTTGGAAGAGACCCTTAAGGCCATTGATTTAAACCATTAACCCAACGTGCGAGCCTTGAACAGCCTCCACCCACCTAACCTCCTCGATTCACTTGAAGTACAGGACAGCCAGAGGTGCTGGTTGATTAGAGCCCCCAAACTAAAGGTGATTAAGCCCAGAGACAAGCAGGAACTGGGGGCACAGCCATGTGTCAGTGCTGCCAATTTCACTGTCTCCCCAGACTACCAACTACCCCACTCCCACCCTGATCATCACCCCGTGTTGCCTCTCAAAGTACCTTTTTTATTCTTCACTCTATTAACCCGCCTGGATGTGTTCCTGTGTGACTTGGTCTAGGTGATCCTGCTGTGGCAGGAGGATGGGACTGGATGATCTTTCAAGGTCCCTTCCAATCCCTAATGATTCTATGATTCTGGGCTCCACAACTCAAGAGTGACAGGCAACCACTGGAGAGAGGACAGCAAAAGGCTACAATCTTGATGAGGGGACTCTAAACGTTTCTCTTGTGAGGAAAGGCTGCAAGAACTGGGTCTGCTTACCTGGAGAAGGCAGAGGGGACCACATCAGTGATCATAAACATCTAAAGGCAGGTGTCCAGAGGACAGGGCCTGGCTTTTCTCAGTGGTGTCGGTGGTAGGACAGAGAGCAACAGGCACAAACCAGAACACAAGCAGCTTTACCTGAACAGGAAGAACTTCTTTACTTTGAAGGCAACAGAGCACTGGAATAGGCTGCCCAGAGAGGTTGTGGAGTCTTCTTCTGTGGAGACTTTCAAAACCCACCTGGATACAATTCTGTGCAACCTGCTCTAGGTGAACATGCTTGGCAGAGAAGCTGGACAAGATGATCTCCAAAAGTCCTTTCTGAACCCAAATCAATTCTTTGATTCTGTGATACTGTCAGGGACAACACAACCAACCAGTCACCACTGGCAAAGTGACTGCTTTCCAGAATTACTTCCGTGTGTCCACTTCCTAACCAACCAACAACTAAGCAAGTCGTGGTGCACCACCAAATCCAAGACAAGCCAAATCCAATAGTTCTGGAAAAGAAACACTGATGTACAGGCAAGCAGAGAAGGCTGCCATTAATACACTGAAACAAGCTTATGAATCGCTCCAGTGAGCGCAGCAAAAGCAAGAAAAGGTTAAATAACGTGAAAGTCTGGGAATCTTAGGGGGATCTTTGCATCCTTAAGGCTGCTGCCCACGCCAGTCTCACTAAATCAACACATCCATTACATAACACAAAACGTCGAGCTGGACATCTACACTACTGCCTGCACAATGAAGTTTGGGCTAATGAAGTCTGGTTAAGGCAAGTGGGGGTGTAGTCCTTACCTTCTGAAGCCCACAGCCACAGCGTGGGAACGACAAGCTGGCAAGGTGGGTAGAACCACAGGGCTTTCGCTCTGCCTTCTGCAGGTGCCACACGACTGTCCTCCAGCCATGCAGCACCCGGTCCATGTTCTCAAGTAGTTTGGTTCTCAAGCACTTGCCATCCTTGAAATCGTGAGGTTGACCCTTCTGGCCTTTTGCTCTTCGTATACTGCTGCAGGTGCTGAAGAAAAACGGGTGGACACCAGGAGTGTCTCCAGTTGCGTTGTGAGACAGCAGGAAGACTTTCACCACTTACGCAAAAGTCATCTATCTCCAGGCAAAAGCATCAGAATGTTTTATTTCACAGAATCACAGAACATCAGGGATTGGAAGGGGCATCAAAAGATCATCCAGTCCAATCCCCCTGCCAGTCGAGCAGCTCACTCTTATCGGGGATGATCTTTCTTCAAAGACGGTCATTTGAGTAACCCTTCAGACTGGACAACAGCTGCCAGAGAAACGTGACATTAAACAGGGCTTCCTGATAAAGTGATAGAGAACAAGGGGAAAAGGGAAACCTGAAGGGAAACTCTCCCATTATTGCATTAACAATGATCACAGTGCGGATTCAGGGCCTGAGAACAACATTGCACTAGAAATTCCTGAGAACACAGAGAACTTGCTTACAGAGGAACCAACAGTGACGTGCCAACTCACTGCCCACCCAGGCTGAAGTCCTGCATCACCTACGTGCTGCTTAGATTTTACTCTCCCAGAAATTCTGAGAGTAAAAGCAAGCTTGCATCCCTTCCCTCCTCCCAGCCTCAGGCTTGATCACTTCTAAAGTGGGTAATTTAAAATTGGGACAGAATAACAGAACCAAACTGAAGACGTTCACGTGTTTATTTGAGGAACAGTGATAAAAATAATAGGAGCTTCTTCAATACTGTACAGTGGTCGAATGCATGGCACACCATGAGGAATAAACTAGCAATAGACAGGGAGTGGGGAAAGAAGAGCTCTTTGCTTACTCCACCACAAGCTCAAAGAAACACCTCTGTGAAACAGAAACTACATCACATTATGGAAACATCAAAAGAACAATGAAAGGTTAAAAAAATACTGCTGTTCTCTTACTGTACTGGGATCATCTTCTTCACAGCAGCCTCCACGGTGCCTTGCTTTGGACTTGCATCTACAACACTGCTGCTAACACACCAGTGCTCTGACTTCTGCTGAGCAGTGCTTGCCCAGCACTGAGGTTTCAGTTTTCCCTGCTCCAGCACACAGACCTGGGGTGTGCAGGAAGCTGTAGGGGACAGCTGGCCAAAACTGACCAAAGGGATATTCCAGGCCATGCACATCACGCTTGGCAAGAAAACCTGAGAGTGGGCAGAGACCTGCTTCCTGGAATGTTATAAACATGGTCATCACCCCTGTTCTCCTTGTCTTCCCTTCAGCTGAGTTTCCTCACTCTTTGCTACTCCCATTCTCTCCCTCAACCCACCGGAGAGAGGGGGCGAGAGGCTGGATAGCGCTTAGGTCTTGGCCAGTATCAACCCTGCTAAACTGCCAGATCCTGACAACTTTTTTGTTGGTTTTATTTATTATATATTAACCATCCAGAAAAAAAAGCCTGTACAGTTTTTTCTTCTTAAATGTAGACCCAGATGCTTATTTCAAGACTGACCTCCTCCCAGTTTTGCTAATCCAAGTGATTTCTTTCCCATACCAGTGGCACATCCAGTGTCTGTATTAACAGTTCCACCATTAAGTTGAATTCTTCAAAGACATATCATCTCTTCCAACCCTTACACCTTACACCCTTGAACGTTTTTTCCAGAGGGGAGGAACAAAAACCTCCCCCCAATTCTCACGTTATGTTGATACACAGGAACGTGCCTGACGCATCTGCTCATCAACAGCAGCATCGGCTGGTTCCGCTGTGTGAAGCTGTACTTCCACGGGGCCTTTCATTTTTATTAAAAAAGATACAGTAGGAAAATAATTCTCTCTTTTTCCTATTTAGGACCATGAGAACAAATGCTTTAAGTGGCAGTTCAGACTGAACTGAAGTATGATTGTGACTGTTAGCCATTAACATTGAGGAATGTAATTTTCAGAGGAGGAAGAGTAATATTTCACACTTAACTGTCACCATAAAAAGCAAACATCTCAACAACCAAAAGCAGTTATACAACAGAAAAGTTCTACATAGGTAGGAGATAGAAACATGTATTTAATTAATAAAACTCCTGGTTTTACAACCAGGAAAAAAAAATAAGAAAAGAGAACTTTGGTGAAAGAAGAGCCCAAAAGGCAAATGAAAATAGTGGATCTTCCTGCGTCCCGGAGTCACGGCTCTTGGCGGGCGCCCGGCTTTACTCATTCTCGAATCTGCTGTATGGATTGTCAGAATCCTGGAGGAGACCTGTAAAACAAAGCAAAGCTGCATCTACCCTTCTCTTACCAGCATGACACAGAAGCATCAGGAAAAACGTTTTCACAGAAAGGGTGGTCAGGCACTGGAATGGGCTTCCCAGGGAGGTGGTTGAGTGGCCATCCCTGGATGTCCCTAAAGATCATTTGGATGAGGTGTTGAGGGATCTGGTTTAGGGGTGAGCTTGTTAGGTAGGGTGGATGGTTGGACTCGATGATCCCAGGGGTCTTTTCCAACCAGAGCGATTCAATCTGTGAAAGCTCAAGTTACTGATGTCGCTGTAACAGCCACCCCACGTAACAAAAAGGGTTGTGCAGGTCATCTGTTACCCAGACACAACGGTGAATTTGAAGTGTTCATTAGCACTCATTTCCCAGGCTAGTCTGATGAAGAGGTTATCTCACGACTCAGCAGAGAATATTTCTTTATGAAAAATTCCTACAGAAAACCATTTCCCATTTGTGAGGCAGACCCTAGAAAGTGCAGTTAGGAAAGAGTCAAGCCTACAAAAATCTAAGCACAAACATGGATCAGGAAGAACAGGTTCAGGCTGGCCAGTTGAGGAAGTTCTTCACTGTGAGAGCGGTGAGGGCCTGGAATGGGTTGCCCAGGGAGGTGGTTGGGGCCCCATCCCTGGAGGTGTTTAAGGCCAGGCTGGATGGGGCTCTGGCCAGCCTGGTCTGGGGTGGGGTGTCCCTGCCCATGGCAGGGGGGGTGGAACTGGATGATCAGGTGGTCCTTTCCAACCCCTGAGTGATTCTGATTCCATAACTTCTCCAGTGAAGTGATCCTGCTGCAGCAGAGGGATTGGACTAGATGATCTTTCGAGGTCTCTTCCAATCCCTAATGATTCAATGATTCTAAAATTCAAGTTACTTTAATATTATTAACCTTTCAAGCTGTAAGGTGCTGCTACTTGGACTTAGCTCTACTTGGATTACACACAAACATCTGTCACATTCAGCCACTTAAAGCAGACTCTTCTCTAGCTCACTTGTTTAGGGCAGCTGAGCTCAAAGCCCCAACTCACAAACGTTCAGATTCACAACTGTGGATGAGAAGGATTGTGCTACTCACTGCCACATCTCACAGGAACTCCCCTCAGACCATCCCATACCACACCTCTTTTCCACAGGCACCAGAAGAGAGAGATTGAACAAATAAAACCCCTTATCCTTGTTCTACCATTCAATCTTTGGTGTCCTCATGTAACATTCCTGCCTTAATATAACCTCAACCCAGAGAAGAAACACTTCCTTTATTTCCAGACCATTGTCTTCTCCTCCCTCCAGATGGGTTAGTTCTTTGGTAGCTAGGATCCACAGACCTCAATACGTTTAGTTACCTGAAAGACACCTGAGCATCCCAGTTTTCAGACAGTTTTGCAGTACTTCACCCCTTACAAACACAAAACACACCTGCACTACACAACATTTACAGAGTATTAGCAAGAATACCAGAATTAGCCATTTTTATTACAGTTGGCATTGCATAAACTCCTGGTGCTCTTCAGGTTCCATGTAGAAATCAAGCACCACACTTGAAAGAACATTCCAAAGTAGCAAGAGAGGGGTAGCAGATTCCCTGACAAAATTAACTCAGGTTGCATACTTCTCTAGATGTGGTCTGGCAAGTGGTTGTTATGTTTTTCTTGTATTTTGTCTAAGATACTTGACAATTCGTAAGTATGAAAGTAGCACCGTAACTAGCACCACTAGACACCTCTCTTACAGTTTAAACAGCTGAAATAACAAAGTAATGGGATCTCTTTGGTTGGAGAAGACCTTCAAGATCAAGTCCAGCCTTTAATCCAGCACTGTGATGTCACCACTAAAGCCCGTTCCCTCAGCACGACGTCTGTCTGCCTTTTAAACACCACCAGGGATGGCAACTCCACCACTACCCTGGGCACCCTATTTCATTGGCCTCATCCACCTGAACCTCCCCTGACACAAACTGAGGGCACTTTCTCTTGTCCTAGCACTAGTGATGTGGGAGAAGAGACCAACACCCCCCCATCTCTACACCCTCCTCTCAGGTAGTTGTAGACAGCAATAAGGTCTCCTCTCAGCCTCCTTTTCTCTAGGCTACAAACCCAGCTCCCTCAGCTGCTCCTCAATGAACTTGTGCTCCAGACCATTCACAAGTCTCGCTGCCCTTCTCTGGACACACTCCAGCACCCGAGCATCCTTGTATTGAGGAACAAAGTTTTACACCTGCTAGAGCCCATTTCAAATTAATCACAGAGGGCTGTAAAACTCTGAATAAACTTCTCTAATACCACTGTGAGAAGCAAATACTTTTTTCTGCTCCATCACACTTGGTCAACAGCACGAGAACGTGCCATTTTCACTCAGTACTGCAAGTGCCATTCCCAGGAGTTTCTGCCTTAACCTCACTGAATTACGTTCAGGAATGGATGGATGTAATGATCATCAATCAGACATCAGCATGGTTTAAGTTCTCTGATGTGTGTTATGAAACAGGCAGTAAGGACTACAGGTTGATCCTGTTTGAGTGTTACTGGTCTCGACTTCAAAAACTCATCTTCCTAGAAAGAAGGTAGTCTAGAAAAATTACAGGCCCTCCTTCCAAGTGAGGATAACCACAGAGATTACAACAGCTGTCACACCTTACTCTTAGTCTTGCTTTCAAATCTGCATCCGGTGTTTAAAGTTTCTTTTATCCTCAGCACTCTTAGGTATAAAATTACACTCAGAGGAGGGAGGCAGCAGCTTGTCACTTGCACCAGTTTCTATGGAAGAAGCTGGATCAAACTCCAGTAAGTGGACAAAAGCAATCTAGAGACAGACAAAACAAAAAAAGAACATGACAAAATGCTGTCAGCTGCCACAGCTGCTCAGAGGAGCTGCACGCCTGTGTCAACTGGGTAACGTCTCATTCAGCTAAAGCTCACGAGCTGCCCTCAACCAGTGGGCACTGTCTTTCTGACTACTTCCCACTTCACATGAAAGCAACCACCCACTTGGAATTTACACTTACATCTTCGTAGAAGCTAGAAGTTTGGAGCTTCAGGAGCCTTGTTTGCCATGTTACTGCTGAACTTGACTATTGACACACAGGACACTTGCAAGAACTTCTAACACCTTCACTCCATTTCCCATGGTTTTGTGGTTGCTCTTTTAGCTACTGCTCAGCAGTTAAGAAACACAAATTTGAAAGGCTTAGCAGTCAAGTATCTCTCATTAGCTTGCATGAATTACTGAGGCCACCGAGCACGTCTGAAATGACCAAGCAGCTGTAAGAATTAATACCTCTTGCCAGCATATTCTTTTCTATTACATACTGTGCCAACTATGCAGCTTCCCAGTCACTGAGGTGCAGCCCTCGTCACCTATCAGCACTGGCCAAAAGTAGAATTAACAAGTTAAATACTCCAGAGGCTCTACGCGCTGAAAAAAATCCAAACCACGTTACACTTGTTCTGTTTAACCCCCAGATTTTCCACACTGTTCTTAAACAGTCTGAAATGCAGAGCCATCCAAGGTTTCCCTGCTTTGCATTCACTACACCACCAAAGGTCAAGACACGGTGTCTACCTTGAACAGAAGGATCATTTAATGCGACGAGCTCCTGAATAAAGATCAACATCTCACGTACAATAAAGGAGACAGGATGACACACAGATTTTTTTATATTACATTAAATTAGCTGATCCAAACCTCTGCAGAACTGAAGCTAAATATTAGGAAAGGCAATAATCTGGTAAAAATGAAGAGCAAAGAAAGGATCCTTCAACTAATACCAGGCAACCCCCTGAAATATATAAATAATAAGCAGCCTCTCACTCACGCTGTAGCAGCAAATGCAGCAGCAATTAAATGGCAGCTCCTTTGTGTACTGCACAAGCTGCAGAGTACTCTGAATTCTTCTTCCACCACAATTTGTGTAATCATATCGCATTCATGCATGTGAGCAAACAAAAAATACCACCAAATTGTGCAACAAAAACAATTCCAAAGTGTGTATTCCTGGCTGCTAAAGCTCTCCATGGCTTCCAGTGCTCCCAAAGGACTGTGGCTGGAGCGACACCTGCGATGCATTATAAATGTGTAATTACCATTTAAATGGGGTATGGAAAGCTGGGGGATGAAATGGGAAAAGGCATTCCACTCAAGCCATTCAAACACAGACATTTCAGGCACCATCATCTTAATCTACAGTCAGGTTAACAAAGCCATTGTCATTCTGCCACTCATCTGTGCCTTCTTAATGAAAAATCCTCTCTGCGGTGCCCAAGTATAAAATAATCCAGTGTCTCTGCAATTATTTGCAGTGATTTTTATTAGACCATGTTCAATATGCTAACATATATATTTACTAGGCAGTGGAAGATGAAGACGTGAGATCCAAGGCTATACCAACACTTTACTCTGTTGCACCTCACGGAGTTATTTTCACGCCCCGCATGCTATCAGGATGTACACCACATACATCAGCAGTGGTGTTTAAAGGTTTCAGGGGTTCTACGTATCCAACCACAGGGTTGGAAGGGATCTCCAAAGGTCATCTAGTCCAACCTCCCTGCAACAAGCAGGGACATTGCTCACCACACCACACTGCCTAGAGCCCCATCCAGCCTGATCTTTAATGTCTCCAGGAATGGGACCTCCACCACCTCTCTAGGCAGCCTGTTCCAGGGATCCCTAATTCTCAGATTTGAGAACTTTCTTCTGATGTCTGACCTAAATCAACCCTTTTCTGGTTTAAAACCATGACCCCTCATTCTATTGCCCCTTGCCCTGTTGAACAGCTCTTTTCCAGCCTTCTGATAGGCCCCAGTCAGGGACTGGATGGTTGCTATAAGGTCACCTCAGACCTCACACTGTTTTTCATTTTCCCTCGGGTAGGTACATGCCAACTCTTAATGTTACAGCTGACATATCTGATAATATAAATTAATACCTGTATGTGCAATAAAGCAACAGTCAAGCACTTGAACCTTTTGATACTGAACTGTGCTTAGGACAGGTCACCAGTTATCCTGTAAAATAGCCCAGTACAGGTGCTCAACAAAAATTTTCCACAACAGTCTTCCTCCTGCAGCTCAAGCTTCACAGTAAATTCTTCGTCCACTACAGCAGAGGAGCCAACTTCTCACAGGATCCCAGCATCATTAAGGTTGGAAGAAACCTTTAAGATCAGAACTTTTTGCAAAGGATCCCCTGGCAGAGAATTCCCTAGACAGTCTGTTATCACTTCCACATCAGCCAATAGGCAGCCTGCAGAGTCACAAAGGCACTCCTAGACTGTGCCAATCAGTTTAACAAGGAAATGAAAATTAACAGTTTTGAGTGACTGTTCAGACCCTGAATCATCTTCTCTGACATTAGAGCAATTTGCATAATAAAAACTGCAGCAGTTTCAGTGTATCTGTCTCTGGATAGGCAGCACTATTAACCCCATGAACAAAGCAAATGAAAAGTGCAGGCACTGACAAGCCTCCATAATAAAACCCTCCGGTACAACACGGCAGATCCTACAGTCGTGTGATATGCCTCTCCTACTGGACCAATAGCCCCACTTCAAAAACAAAAAACCCAATCCTAATCCCCACATTACAATTCGTTCTCCATCCTCCTGTTTTAAGCTTGATTCAGAAAGCTTATCTGCTTGTCAGTCCATCCTTCAGTACTCATGAGTCTACCAATTTCAACTAGATTGGTTTATCACATTCAAGAACAAACCCCAGCACCCCAAAGTCAGCTCTCTTATTTGGGAAGGAACAGAACTACTGATTTTAATCCATGTATTTAAAAACCCACCCCAAGGAAACACCCCATCTATTGTCTCTTTCCCAGTGGGATAACTGATGTAGAAAGAGAACAGGAGATAACAGCGATGAGATCAGGTGTTCAGGTGACAGAAGACATGCATCAGTAGGAAACCAGGCTTGATGAGTTGTGCTGCTCATAAACCAGCTTGTTTCTGCTGTGAATTTTAATAATAATTACCAAAAAGGCATCAATTTAGACAGCAAATACCAAAACAAGGTTGCTACGTACCATACTTCTTACGTATTTCATCCTGCTTCACCTTCCTTTCATGTTTCCTGCAACAAATAAAGGAATCAGAATAACATCCAGCTTGGTTTGAACTGTAAAAAATAATTACACCCGAGACAACAGTGTTTTCAAGATTAGTATCAACTTACAAATTAAAAACGCCCACCATTAATCAGTGATCTATCTATATGCACTTTAGGCATCTCTAAGATTCCAGACAACTTCTCACTCATCAACAATGTCAAAACATGATAGTTTTGCAAGCATAAAGAAGTTCTCTCTGTAGGAGTATGTACTCATGGCATCCACACAGAAAATAAACTAAAATACTGTGTCAGACATCAGCTAGATGACATGGATTTTGCTGTCTAATCATAAGACTGTTTTCAAGACTGCATCTGATATTGCCAGAATTAATTAGTCACATAAACAATTGTCTGATGAGTCAATTTCTTGTTCTGCTTCCTCCTCCCTCTTTTGCTAAGGTGAAGGGGGGAAACAAAAGAAAATAAATGGTAACGTTTCTTCAACCCTCAATAATTTTCAGCACTTCAAAGGGAGTGTCTATTTTGCTTAGTTAGAAAACAAACAAGAAAGCTCCTACACAACTGTTTCACTAGAATGATCACATTTTGAGGAGAGGACACAGAATCTAGCAAAACAGTGTTTCTCTTACAGCAATAACAACAACAAAGCACATACACACAAAACCAAAACCAATCCCCAAACAAAACAACCCTGTTTGTTGCCCCTTATCAACATTCAGCCCAGAATGACGAGTTGTGACTTTCACCCAATTCTAATTTGCACATATTCAGCAGAAAGCTGCAAAGCACTGACAGCTTAATTCACCAAAGAGCCCACCTACCCTCTACATATTCCACCCCTAAACAATTCCTGCTGCTAATCAAATCCTGTGTGGCCTCAGCAGTAATTATCCTGCTTCCTACTGAGCTGAAGAGCTGAACCGGCCTTTCCCTGTAAGTACACTTCTGGAAAGCAGGGACATAAAGCACCATGAGGAACCCAAACAAGCCAGATCGACTCAAACCCTTCCACACTACTACCCAAAGACACTCTGCTATCTCACTTATATCCTTTTCTACTCTTAAGCACAGGAAGAACTGGAAACAAAGCAGCTTGGCCAAACTGCAGGAAGAGAAACTGGGGAATCACGGTGATAAAACAAAATTTATGCAGCAGAACAAAGTCAGGAGAGAGAGGCTGAAGAGAACAGAAAAGAGTCAGGTTTACCTACTAGGTGTGGGAACATAAGCACAGGATTCCTGCTTTCTGCTGCATGAGAGGAAGGTGTTATATGAGGCAAGAAATCTCAAGAAGAGAATGGAGAGATCCTGCTTAAAGTAGCCTGCTCCTGTATGAAGCCAGACTTTGCTTCTGTGTTTTCCACAGGATAGTGTGTGGCCTCAAACAAGTTTTTTTACTGGTGGTATTACAGGCATATTCTTCACTGGAAATGAAATACCATCTGAAACACACGAGACTCACTGATACTGTTCCACCTCAGATACCAGGACTTCAGCAGTCAAGACTGAAACTTCCCTGAACAAATGAAGTACCCAATATCTGCATAAGAAGGGGAGGGGAGGGTATTGACATTCAGGCTGTGCAGGCTTAAAGCTCAAAAACTTTAGGCTAGCTCCCCAGGGTTACTCCAAACAACCAACCTAACACGTAAAATCACAGAGGAAAAAAAACAGGACAGGAAAAAGACACAGTCACAAGGCCAAAGCTGTGCCCATCTTCCTCCCTTTTTTATCTGAACACCAGTCCAGAAAAGAGTAGGCAAGACTTGAAGCACGTCCTTCAGACACAAATACAGAGTACTAGTGGTACCTGACAAAGCCAGAATCAACCTGCTTGCTCTTTATAGTCAAAGAAAAACAGGCTTCTAATCAGGTTCACAAATCTAGGTCAAGTTTTGTAAAAAATACTCCCTGTATTCCTTGCACAGGCAGGATACTCCTGCACCAACAAGGGGTACCTAGCTGTGTATCAAGCTATATATATCAAACTTCAGAATCTACCTCTGAAGGGATTGTAGTCTTCGTTCTTCTCTCTTCCTAGCTAGCTGTTCTTCTTCTTCATCTGGTCTGGAAAAATGAAGATGGAAAGAAAGCATAAGAGGAAGAAAAAGCAATGTCACTACTAGGCAATCGCTGTTTGACTCATTCTCAGAAAGAAGTTATAGTCTTGCTCACACTCGTGTGAAATTTCATTGCTGAGTAAGTTTAATTGACAAACCTGCAGAAGTGCCCTTTCCCATGTTACAACCAAATGCTTCACTCACTGTAGTAGCGTGCCCCTCAGACTCCACAGACAATTCAAAGCATCTTAGGAACAGGCTGCAAACTATCCCAGAAGCTGGACTCCCACTTGCCATTTCCCCATGTGTCACTCCCACTAGGAGTATGTGCACAGTTGGGGCCATGGCTAGCCTCTGGAAGAAGACTGATGGTTCAGAAGCCCTTGATGCCACAACAGTTAATCTTGCCAACAACCATCATTACCCAATCTTAAGCTGCCCCCAGGACAGCAGTCTGCATGAACATTCCCTCTTCTGAGATGAGTCAGGATTGACACCTGAGTGCATCTGGGGAAATGCTGAGCCCACACAGGACGTCTGAGCTGTGCAGATGTGCTAGATGAGCTAGAGTAGATGTGCTCCACTGAATGCATGCACTCAGGCTTTATGACCTGCCTTGGAGAGAGCTCGGCTCTGTGCAACCACCAGACAGACCATGTTAGAGCTGGAGTGCTCTAAAGCAAATGCCAAGCAGTATTTACTCATCTGTTATTTTTTTCCTGACAAAATCAATGGTAATGCTGCAGGATCAGTGAATGGACACCTTCTCCAGGTGTTAATCGTTCTTCCAAGCTGAATGCACCATCTGAAGGTGTTTGTATGAATATCTGCAACACTAATAGGGCTGCTAATGGAGAAATGAGTGGTGGTACCATTCATCTGCAGTTGTACTATTCATTCACCCGCAGCAACCAACACGCTGGTTAAGCAAGAGTGACATCCAGTGGATTTTAACAGCACCTCAGTGCTTCTACAGATCCAAATCTCAGAGATGCCAGAGCTGGAAATCTGAACTCAAGTCTTCCCTCTGCTCAAAAGTCCACACGCCAGTTTGAGTATCTTAGTCATTTCAATCCAATGAGAAATCCAGAACACAGTTTTTCTAGTCTCCAGGCTTTTTTTTAAATTTCCACATTAGAAAAATCCTGGGGGAGCGGAGCAGCAGGCAAGAGATGCAACAACTCACCTTTACTAGAAAACTAACCAATTCCCCACGTGAGCATGCCCAAGAAGACAAGAAGCTCCCATTCTCGGGCACCCTCCTGCAGATCTACTTTACTGGAGACCCCAATGTATTATAATTATGCAATAGTCTCACTGCACACTGCTGCTGCAAAATAGAAACCCACCCAATACATAAAATGTTTGTAAAGGTTCAGACAAGTGCATTTCTTCCTTAAAAACAAAAGCATCAAGCACCTTTTGATTTCTACAGAACCTGAAGGAATGGAGTTTTTCTTGGAAGTGCTGTTAAACTGAAGTTCCATAAAGGCTCTCAAATAGTTTCCTGAAGAGTTGTGTCTCAAGTGCATGAAACTAGACTCTTAAAGGTTGAAAGACAGGATAAAAACAATTAACTGAAATAATGCACTGATAGCCCTTGGATTTCTGGAGGGATGGGACTCAGGTGAGCCAGCTACATCACTGACGTGGGGGATAACGCACCAAAGTACTCTCTATGTTCAAGGAAAAAAGAAGTGCTGGCTTCTTAAACATTGAAATCCTACAGCTTAAAAACTCCCAGAATAATACTGAGACGTCTGCAAAACAGAGTTACACCCGAGACAAAACATCTAGGAATCCAGTCAAACAGATCTAATGAGACAAAACACCTAGGAATCCAGTCAAACAGATCTAACACTCCACTTCTACAAGATTTCCTGATTCCAATTAATTTTAAGAAGTTTCTTTTGTGGAAAAGGAGTCCCCAAAACTGTGGAAGCTGAGAGCAAAAAGGAATCAGCAGGTTAAAAGCCAGGGATGTATCAGGCTTCAGTGTGTACAATCTGAATCCTCCTGATAGAAAATGAACCCCACTCTGACTAGACCTTTAAATCCTCTAAGTGTCAGAAGATTAAGCTTGACACCTTTGCAGCCCTGGCACAAGATAACTCTCAACTAACCCTCTATTTTTAGAATTAGATGTTACAGTACTGACTGACAACTTAGCTACTAAAAATGAAGTCCAGCACAAATCTCTCTTTTCACAGGAGTCAAGTTTTATTTGTTGGCATGTCAGCCACAGGGGCCTGCTCAGTTCTTCTGCGGAGGACACTGGCAGATCTTACATAAAATCTAAAAATGTTCTACACATCTTCAGGGCTTATCAGCACAGGGCTGAAGAGTTATCACTGTCTGCACTAGGACAGATTTGGTGGAACAATCATTCTACCAGCAGAACAGGTCCATACATCTTCCTCAGGGAGACCAGTTTATTTGCAATTGTTTTCTCCCTTTTTTTAGAGCCATAGATTTACCACATTTCTCTGGCTTGAAGATGAGAACTAAATACTATACAGTTGCATAAGCTGTGAGGAAAAGCAACAGGCACAGAGCTAGCTGAAACTACACTGCCCAGAAACCTCAGCTAAGCCTTTGGTGACAGAAGGAAGTACAAGGTGCTGCCTCAATGAACAAGGTGTTTCTCCAAGGAAGAACTGATTCCTTCACGTGGCATCTCTGTCACCTATTTTAGTGACTCCTCTGCTACCTTCCTCCCTTTGAAGGATATTGGCCAATTAGAAAAGTAAGCCAGTAAAAAGTTTTACAAGTCCTTGAAGACCTAAAGATCATTTCATTTTTGCATTTACTTGAAAATAAGTCACTTTTGGTATCTTAAGCAAGAAAGGTGACATGGTGGGTGCACTTAAAACACTTTGCTGAAGTGGCAAAGACATCTAATCACTCAGATAGTGTCTGCTGCCAGATCCTAAAGGAAACTCTGCAGCAGACACCCAGTGCTGTAGGACAGTTAACTCAGTTACCTGTTAAGTACCTGGTCTCTTTCTCCTTCCCATGAGCTTGATTATTGGTTATCAACAAAAGTAAGTATTTATCTGGCCACTGAAATACTGTCTTAATAAAGAAGTATAAAATGTAGAAGCACAAAGCAATAGGCTTCCTTGAAGAGCACATCTGTGATGCTACCACAAATGACACCACTTCAGAATCACTTCAGCATCACTCCCAGTGTCACACAGCCTGTTTGCCCTTCTCAGAAAATTACAGCAAAGTGACCAAAACTGCTTTCAAATGAAAATAACTTGTAGAGTAAAATTTATAGGTAGGTAGGCATGCAGGCAGGGAAGAGCAGAAGTTAGTAAGAGAAACAAATCTATGTGTTTACCTCCTGGAACGCCTCCTGCAGTAACAGCAGTAACAGCAACAGACTGCTATGGACAGCAGAATGATTCCAGCCACTACAGCCATGGTGATAATTAAAGCCTCAAAGTTCACTGAAAAATGTTAACATATTGGCCTTGTTAGACTTCAACATTATGGAAACTGCTCTTTACATACAGCAAAGTATTTAAAGTCATCCTGTAATACTTTATATGACATACAGGCTCCAGAGAGACCTTATGGCAACCTTTCAGTACTTGAAGTCAGCCTACATAAAAGAAGGGGAGCAACTGTATCAGTGAGTGTTACAGGGGATAATGGTTTCAAACTAAAAAGGGGTAGATTTAGATCAGATCTTAGCAAGAAATTCCTTCCTGTGATAGTGCTGAGGCACTTGAACAGGTTGCCCAGGGAGGATGTGGATGGCCCATCCCTGGAAGTGCCACACTGGAGCTTTGGGGCAACCTGGTCTATTGAAAGGTGCTCCTGCCCATGAAAGGGAAGAGCACCAAGAAGTTTCTCTTCTATCCCCTCATGTCCTCCACTCTGTTGCCCCCACAGTGAGTAGGGCTGGAGGCAGGCAAGAGATTACAGAGGTTAGGAAAGCACACTGTACAGCAGCTGATGCAAACTGGGCAAAGGGACATCCCACACCATATAAATACTCTGATCAGCAATAAAACCCAAGATTAAGGAAAAAAGTCCAGCAGTTATCTGGCTTCCAGGGTCACTTATTGCTTGAGGACAGGTTGGGATGAATCAGTCTGCTTGTTGTAGGCAATTTCATTTTTTTTCCCTTTGCTTTTCTCCTCCTTTTTCCTTCAGCTATTAAATTGTCTTTATCTCCATTCATGAGTTCTTCCTAGTTTATTCCTGCATGCCCCCAGGGCTATGGGAGGGAGGGAGGAAGCAAGCAGAATTGTTTGTAAACCTCCAGACCAAAGTTTGCTAAACATTTCATAGTGACAGCATGTCCTACAACACTGAAAGCCAGACATCCTTGCAGTGAAATGGTATCCCTTCTGTAATTCTGAAAACCTCCAAAAGCATCAGTGTAAATGCCCTTTCACAAAACACAGCACAGAGCCTTTCTGCTAAGTGCAAAAATCAGTGAAGTTCTCCTGCAAGGGTAGATACTGGCATTTTAGTTGCAATCTTCTACCTCTGCTACTCTGGTCTACAGCTCTAACTGTGACACTGTTCTTCTAATTTAAAGTTGACTTAGGTGCCTACTTGCTTTTGTCCTTTAGCTCCCTGGTGTTCATGAGCAAAAGCAGCAAGCCTTTGCTCTGTCGACACAATGCTTTTATTTCAAACGAGTTTTCCAATGTCCCACTTTTCTCTGATCTCAGAACTATGGCTTAAGAAACAGGTGAATCCTCACAACGTAGAAAAAAAACCCAGAACACTCCAATAACACTGGTTCCCAGTCTAGATCTCCCAGTCAACAAAATCTCACTACACAGTAAAGTTTCGATCAGCATAATTGTACTGGCTGTTCAAAAAGAACTTTTAACAATAACCCACTGCAAGACCAGAAGATTAGGGACCATGGTTGCCAGTCATAAACACTGCCTCCTCCCCACACCCATCCAAAGAAATTAGCAGGAAACAGCTCTAGGAAGCAGCAGTCTCATACTCAGTTCTCTACAGCAAAAGTACAATTAGTACCTACTCCAGCAAACTCCCCATCGAGCATTTGAGAGGGAGCATAATGAAGAAGATGGAAGAATGCCCCTTACAGGATAATCGGTGCAGGTGTTGTTGGTGTAACACCAAAGGCACTGTGTGAAAGAAACAGAGAAAAACTCAAATTATTCCTCTTAAAAACATGTTCACAATGTAGTGCTTCACTGCACAGACAGAACTAAGTGAGCACTATATTGTGCAGACATATTGGACACACTTAGGATCTAACTTCAGCCCTGTATTTGAATATGGACAGAAAGAAAACAATCAAGAGCCCTTATGAATCTACAGGAGGTTTTGCTGCCAGCTAGTAAAGACACAGCCTTACCCAACGTTTGCTGCAAAGTGCATTGGGTACCTCACCTGTGCAGAATTACACAGCTGGACAGTTTAAAAATGTAAAGGAACACCAGCACCATCTTTGTGCTTTTTATGCCACCACTGAAACTTGGTTTGGGGCTGTTAAATTCTCGTTCAAAACAGCTTGACACACAACTCAACCAGTGAGGAGGTTCTGGATGCAGTAAAAGGAATTATTGAGAGAACAGGGAGGTTTTTTAGGCTTCACTGATGAAAGAGGTCATGCAGGAGCTATGCTTTGTCTAACAGCAGCAACATTTCCACCACGTATCCTCAGTTGCACAACACCTGGTATCTTGCTCTAATGGGTTAGAGACCGTTAAATACAAAGGAAGTGGTTTGTAATAGATTTTGCTCTCATTAAAGAAAGTGAAGAGACAAGAAAGCTCTCTGTATAAATACTTTGTAGTTGACAGACTGAACAAGTCTAACACACCCACAAACATGTCCACAAACAGCAAGGAGACAGGAATAACCTTTGCAAAAAAACCCTGTTCATTTTCATGAAGACTGTGAGACGAGGACACACTTTTATTATTTAATAAGGATTAAAAGATCAAAAATAAAGACTGGTGGCGGCAGACTACAGTCACTGTTAAAGTGAGTTTGAATGTAATACTGACCTGATTTTATTAGGAGGCTGGACTAGGTGACTTAGAATCACAGAACATCAGGGATTGGAGGGGACCTGGAAAGATCATCCAGTCCAATCCCCCTGCCACAGCAGGACCACCTAGATCAAGTCACACAGGAAAAGATTCCTTCTAGCCTGAACGACTATAACTGCTGATGGCTACTGGGAGCACAGAAAGGCCAATTGTGTCACTGATGGCGACTAAACACACAGAACTTCTAAAAATCAGTATCTCAAAAGGCAGCACCTGATACGGCTGCTGACGGGTGCAGAAGCTGAGGGAAAAAAATGTCAATTATTTAATTCCCAAGGCTAAACACTGAGCTTACTGTTAAGTTAGAAATGTTTCCTCAGTTTTGATCCTCACCTGCATAACCTAGAAACGAAGACTGAACAGATTTCCTTTATTTAGGGGCAAATCAAGTATCTGTGGAAATATTTCTTTTCAATTATATCTGAAGTCCCTAATAATTCTATGATTCTATGAAGTTACAATTCAAGACAATCTCATTTTAAATATGAGAGTTTCTCCTACTTTGTAGGGCCAGCCATCTTTTGCATACTTATGGCCCTTACTATGTGGGACAAACCCAAATTCTGCCGTTTTAAATATCTGCCTTATCGTCACCACTGGAAGTCTGGATTCTGCTCAGTCTGTCCTTTTAAGTCAAAGACAGAAACACCCCAAGTGACCAAATCATGGAGCAACTCTCACACAGTGAGGCAGCGATTGCGACAGAAGGGATGCTGCACATCAGCCTGCTCCACCATTTAAATCTTAACAGAAACATCCTCTTATTAAGGGCAGTTGATTAGATTCATCATTAAAAACACAAATAACCTCACACAAAGCAGCCATCTGACTTCACTTAAGTGGGAAAAAATCCTCTTTGTCTTAAAAAGGAAGTCAAAATTCTCACCGAAACATTCTTCAGACATTCTTCACAGGACCTCTTAGAAAACTCTGAACAAGCTAGAAGAAAACAGAGCACACACACGATTATATTTAGCCTTTTTTTTTTCCCTACTGCTAGACACAAGCAAAGATTTTTATTGAAGAGCTGAACGCTCAATATTTCAATTTCAGAAAAGATACAGAACACTTCAGTTTGACATCTGAGATGGTTAGGCAAACAATTGCAGCTAACTTGTCACTTTCACCTACTTTCACCGTGAACAAGACAGGAGGAAAAGATACGAAAGCCTCCCTCTATTTCTGCTGAAGTCTTCAGCCTCTTACACTTGAATCTGGACAACATTTTGGTTTTACTGCTGTGGGAGCCTAGAAAAGGCCAACTTTCACCTAGGGTTGGTCCCCCTTCTGTGGATATTAAGCTTTTTCTGGGGGAAAAAGTTTTATTTTTAAATAAACCTCTCCAAGTAGCATGATTTTAAATAAAAACATTTCCAAACACCGGACACAAAGTCATTGTGTAATAAGAACTCTAACAGAACTTTGAAAATCCAAGTGATGTGGAAGGTGTTAACTTTCAGGCAGCTGGATTAGAGAACCATTGCAGGTTCCTTCCAACTGAAATAGACTAATTTAAATTATCTCACGTCTAAGACATAAACATGATTCTATGATGCGAAAGGATCTCCAAATCAGGAATCCAGTTCTACTTGTAATGACTAGAAACACAATAGTCATAAGCAGCTTGCTGTTTGAGTTAAATTCTTGGTATGTTTTGGAATAACTATGTATTTCAATGTTTTAAAATAGCATCATTCAGGCTGGAAAAGACCCTTGGGATCATCGAGTCAAACCATCAACTCTACTCTACAAGTTCACCCATAAACCAGATCCCTCAATACCACATCTAAGCAACTTCTAAACCCATTCAGGGATGGGGACTCAACCACCACCCTGGGCAGCCCATTACAGTGTCTGACCACTCTCTCTAGGAAGAATTTTTTCCTTATGCCCAGTCTAAACCTACCCTGTTGAAGCTTGAAACCCTTCCCTCTGGTTCTGTTGTTAATTACCTGTGAGACGAGACCAGCACTAACATCTCTACAACGTCCTTTCAGATACCTGCAGAGAGCAATGAGGTCTCCCCTTGGCCTCCTGTTCCTCAAACTAAACACCTCCAACTCTCTCAATGTCTCCTCATAAGATTTATTCTCCAAGCCCTCCATCTGCACTCGCTTTAGCACCTGGATGACTCCCTTGTACTGAGGTGCCCAAAACTGGACACAGTACCCAAGTACAGAGGGACAATCACTTCCCTATTCCTGCTGGACACACAATTTCTAATACAGGGCAGGATGTCACTTGCCTTCGTGGCTACTTGGGCACACTGCTGGCTCATATTCAGCTTCCTGTCAATTAGAACCCCCAGGTCCTTTTCTGCCAGACTTCCAGTCACACTTCCCCAAGCCTGCAGCATTGCATGGGATTGTTGTGACCAAGATGCAGGACCCAACACTTGGCTCTACTGAAACGCACTCAATTACCCTCAGCCCATCGATGCAGTCTGTCAGGGCCCCTCTGTAGAGCCTTACCACCCTCCAACAAGCCGCCACTCCCTCCCAACTTGGTGTGTCTGCAAACTTACTGAGAGTGCACTCAATCCCCTCATCAAGATCATCGATAACGACGTTGGACAAGGGTGGCCCCAGCACTGAGCCCTGGGGACCGCCAATTCCACATTAGTGATCAAAAGCAACCTCGGAATTAATTTTATTTTTAATTCAGAGCTGTCAGTCTCCCTCTAATACGTCAAGGAAGGGCTGTTTTATCTTTGTTGAGGAGACAAAAAAACAGTCAAGCACAGCACAACTGCCAACCGACACTGTACTTTAACTGGTATTGCTGAAGCTTAATCATTTGATGGGGGGGGAAGGGGGGAGAGGGAAGGGAGAGAGAGGGGAAAGGGGGAGAGGGAAGGGAGAGAGAGAGGGAAAGGCGGGAGAGGGAAGTGGGGAGAGGGAGGGGAATGCTTGTCCCCGCGCTGCCCCCTGGATCTCTCGCCCCTCCTTACCCCGCGCCGGTGCCGGCGGGGCGGTGGTGACTGACGCCAGCGCCAGTACCGTCCCGTCCCATCCCCACAGCAAGGAGAACGGCAGGAGCAGGGCCAGGCCCCGCAACCCTCGCTCCGCCATGGCCGGGCCGCGCTCGCGATCGCAACCCGTCCCGCGCAGGCGCCAACAGCCCCAGCTGCCGGGCGGGGCTGGCTGCGTCACTGAGGCCGGAGAAGGGGAGGGGTGGAGAGGGCTGAGGGCGGAGCTTACGCCAGGTGTTCGGTACCTCAGCGGGGCCTAGCAGAAGGCTGGGAAAGAGATGTTCACTAGAGCAAGAACAATGAGGGGTCATGGTTTTAAGCTGGAAAAAGTAGATTCAGGTTAGACATAAGGCAAAAGTTCTTTAATCTGAGGGTGAGGGATCCCTGGAAGTCACTGCCTGAAGAAGTGATGGAGGCCCCATCCCTGCAGACCTTCAGGGTCAGGCTGGATGGGACACTGGGCAGCGTGGGCTGTTGAGTGATGGCCCTGCTTGTTGCAGGGAGTTGGAGTAGATGACCTGAGGAGGTCCCTTCCAACCCCGTGGTTCTATGAGAGGCTCTGGACTTATTCACAGAGGAACCTTTGGTCATCCCAAGGTCCCAGACACCTGTAGGCAGGCACTAGGCCAGGTCCTTTCAGCCAGTAAAGTCAGAGGCCTTGCACCTAAATGATTAAGTCACTTTGCTGTGTTAACTTTTATGTTAACTTTTATGGACATAAGCCCTGGTAAAAGGCATTTTACTCCATCAATACATTGTTCGGAAGGCTGTTGCATTGTAATTTGCAGCTGGCTTGAATCACAACCATGTCTTCAGCTGGCAGTCTGATGGACACTCAGGTCAGTGCTCCCGCAAAAAGCAGCCTGGATTTCCTTCTCCCTAAATGCTTGTTCTTGCATCTCACAAAAACTGTGACGTATGAACAAAAGAGTGGTGAAGCCTTGGAAAAGGCTGCCCAGGGATGGGGTGGAGACGCTGTCCCTGAGGGGTTCAAAAAACAGGCAGACATGGTATTTCGGGAGATGCTTTAGTGGTTCAAGGTTGTAGGGCAGGTGGTTGGACTTGATGGTCTTTTCCAACTGTGATGATTCTATAAATCTGTGGTTTACAAGGACATACACTGCATGGGCAGTGCTTAGGTAATGTGTTTTCTAAGTTTACTTATCATGTTCTAGATGTCTCCAGAGCTGAGTGAAGTTTATTCAAACACTTAGAGGCTTTAATTACATTTTTTTCTCCTTGTTAGGAGAGAAAATAGGACAACAACATTGCTCTGGAAGCCTAGCATTCGGGTCTCTCACCTCAAAACAGCCTCAACCACTGATACCCTCCAGCCCACTGCAACTTCTACTGCCCTGTGCTCAGCTTTTACATCTCCTTGTAGCTACCAAACCTACAAGATGAACCCGTAACAGCCTGATAACTGAATGGGCAAACTGACTGTTTGAAACACAGATAAAAAGCAGGTTTAAAATCAGAAACTTCCTTCTTACCCTTTGATGAGGTCTCTGTATGTCCAGCTTGAAAATCTCCCAGGACATTTGCTTTCAACGAGCACAAATACCTGAGGTTGCTTTTGTCAGGAAATATGAAAAAAAATGAGGCACTCACATGTTTCTGGAGAAGCACAGTTCTCTGCATCCCAATGTCAACACCCAACTAGCCTCTAGGTTTGTACCAGCTCTGGGAGACAGGAGATCTGTCTGAATGTGAGATCAGAGAAGGAAATAAATTCACAAAAGCAGAAATTATACAATTATTTTCTCCCCCTTTTAAAGAGAAAATAAATTCTACAACTTCTTAGGACAACTGCTCAACAAAAATAAAGAAGAATTATAAACTATTAGCAAGCTTGCAGAAGGGCTGGTTGGGTTTTTTGTATAAAGCAGGAGCCCTATAAAATAGATCTAGATGCAGTACACACAGTATTTTTAGCCTGTTTAGGCATCAAGTCAGGTAACATCAAAAGAGGTGAAGTTTTTCACATTCCAGCAATTAGTTTTCAACAAAATTAATCAAAGTACATCTGTACGAGAATGTTTTATTAAAAATACATATATTCTTTTTCACATAAAAAGAACCAACACTGTAAATAACACAATTTAAGAAGTTGGACAGAAATTACTTGAAAAAATACAGATTCCCCTAATCCTAGAGCACCCAACTTTTGACTGCATGAGCAATAAATTAAAATCTGCCTGTGTTCAAGACCCAGAGAGCCTGTCCTGTACACAGCAAGGGCACAGGAGGCAGCACGGGCAGAAGGGGGGCACTAACTGCTCCACAGCAGCTACTGCCCAGCAGATATGTGCAGGAGACAAGTAATGCTCTCCCTCAAACCCAGGAAGCCTGTCAGGCCGCCCAGTCCTGCTGCTGGGCATAATGATGATCTTAGCAAGAGAAATGCTGGAATGGCACTTGGCTCAAGTGTCACAGGTTGGCCACCTCTTTGTAAAGAAGGACAAACACAGCATAGCACTTCCAGTTCATTTCACCCAGGATCCAGCAGAAAGTCACATTAACAGCATTGTTGAAAGAAATCCTGTCATGCTTTGGTGATACAACGTGACACAACAGTCTTTTTGATAAAGATGCCCTTAACCGAAACCTATACTGGAATCCACTAATTTTGGATCCCCACTTTCTGTAAGTAAGACTCATCTCAAAGTTTTGGAAAGACACAATTTTCTAAGTAACCAGTTATCAGCTTAAGCAACAGGCAGCAGCAAACACTGACTGGACACTTAGTGCATAAAAATCAGAGTACAAAAGAGCTGTCGGAGACACCTGCTATTGGAAGCGCACAGAGCAAAACACTGGCTGCACTTAGTCTCTTGTAGAAAACATGGGTTTGGCAGGCTGCCTTTCTTGCTGAAGATTCCACTCCTCTTCAAGTCATTGAGAGATTTCTTCATGTCTCCAAAATGACCAAAATGCTCTGTAAATTCAGGCTCAGAGAGTGCACCAGACACCAACTGTAAACCAGCATTCACTGGCCAACTCATTATTTCAGCAAGGCACACAGAGGAAAAGACACTGGAGTAATAAGGAAGCGAGCGGATGTAAAATGCGCTGACAAAGCATCTAAGGATGTGGACGGCTGCAACAGCAACAGTATCAAAGGCTGGACAATCAGAGTTACTGCAAAGCAAAGTTCAGATTTGAATAAAAAAACCCAGCTGGTTTGCTGTCACTGTACGTGTTCTAACCTTGTACGAGTCCGATCTGATTAAAGACACCAGAAAACACAGCCAAGCAACGTATTTCATCTAACATCATACCCTGTACACCTAAGAGGGTATTAAATGAGTGTCACTTCTGAGGCTTCCCTCCTTAAGCAGTCTTTATCACCAGCACTGTTAATACCTCAGGCTGCAATCTAACCAGGCACTCAGACTGAAAGGCCTGTCACTTTACTGACTGCACCGGGGATTTACAACAGCAATCCGTTTCCTCGCTCAGCCCACTGAAGTCCCAGTTAAAACACGATTCCTCTTAAAATACTGTTATTGCACAGAATGTAACAGATAAAGATTTGCCCAGCATTTGTTCCTACTTCTAATGCTCAGAAAAAGAAACAAAATGACTTTCAAGGATTTTTTAGCACAGTAAATTTGTTCTGTAACTATTGAAACACAAATATTCGCTAAGCTCCAGAATGCTACTAATCAAAAAAGCTTCCCTGACTGGAAGGACATCTTAAGCACAAGATCACAATGTGCCAAAATCTGAGCAAATCAAGTGACTGCCTTAATTATAACTCTTCAACTCACTTTTGTAAAATTCCCAAGTAACTTTAAAGCTCTGCATTTTAGAAGCAAAAAAAAATGACTTAAAGACATCCCAGATTGGGAATATATAATCCTTCCTCAGTCTTGCAGAGCTACAAGGTAAAGCATAGGAGTTATTCAAAACCTTGTCTCACAGAAACCAGGAATGGGAAACTTTATCCAGTTGTGAGGTGGCAGCATAGGAAATAACTGGATTAAAAAACAAAACTAGCTTTATCTTAAAGGTGTAGAAGAACAAGGCTGAAAAGATTAAATCTTAATCAGTAATTAAAGTACAGCATGAAGAGTCCAACAACCATAAAGATTGACTCTGAAAAATACACAAGGTCATTGTTACTTGTATATACATTAAAAAAAACCCCACAAACTAGACTTAAAATCTCTCCCCAGGGTTATAATCCTTTTCCTAGAGAGATGTTGTAGCTTGTGTAGTGTTTCAAAAGAATCTTTCACGGCTTTCCTAATCTCCATAACACTTGTTAGCCTACTTGAAAATCCATCTCTAAGATGACCTTCAAAGAAAAGACTTGAGTTTCTAAACGGAAAACACAACTGTTTTTCTGTTGTCATCTCAAAAAAAATCTAGTGAATTTGCTAACTTACTAAAAAACAGACTAGAAATAAAAGTTGCAAAAAAAGTTTCTAGCCTCCAGTAATTCACAAAATGCTACTACAGTGCAGAAGAACATTATTAGTTAATCAGCTTCATTTCTTCTGACAGCTACCATGAAAAATATAAAGGGTAATGTGACACATTCTATTGCAGAAGTTCTCAGGTGGGCAGCTTTTTGTGTGCAGTGGGAAACAAAGCACAGTGCTACAGAACTGCATTCACCTGCCAAACAATCTTTTCTGACATCACATCTGAAAACACGTGTATCCTGATGAGTAAGAATCCTGTGGAACTCCCAGCTCCACTGCCTGCATCAGGATAACGCACAGGGGAGAGAATCCACCTGTGTAACTCTTACAAGGGGCTGAGAATCTACCAACATCTTACCAAACAGCAAAGAGGTTCAAAGCTCTTTTGATCTCAGAAAGCTGAAGGATGAACGGATACTATTCTTAGTGCACTGTCCCAGCATGAGCAGCATTTCTGTGTGCGGTGAGCTCAGAGCTTAATAAAAAAAACAACCAAAAAAATGTTGGTCAGGAAGTAGAGCAGGAGAACAGCAACTCAGGTCTCCTTTGCTTTGCACCTTTGAAAACATGACCTTAGAAGTGACTACGCATGATGCAAGGCAGCAGAGAGAATCAAACCTAAAATTTTCATGGTTTGAACAAGCACAAGAACTTGGCTTCCAAGACTTTTGTCTCCTTAAGATGAATGAGACACAACAGGAATGTCGATTTCTATGGGCGAGAGGCGATTGCGTGCAGAGTAGGGCTGAGAGGCACAGCTGTGCATGCTGGGGGCATGGGAATAAAGGGGCTGCCAGAACGGAGAGGGCAGGCTTTTGCACGCGCAGTACCAGAGGAAGAGCAGGATGGAGGTGAAAAACAGACCGCCGGCACTAGCAATGGCAATAAACACTGAGATGTCAAAGCTAAAGACAGGCTCGTACTTCCTGTTCAGGTAATTGTTATAAAAAATGACCCAAATGGATGGAGTGAGACAGATGGCACACGCAAGCAGGAAGAGGAGGCCAGCCACAAGATGGCAGCCTGCGCTGTTCACGAGGCATCTTGCCAGTTTGACGTTGGGCACCGTGGACACAAAGGCTGTGTTACACATGCCAATCAGGCAGAGGAACAGTGCTGAGGCAGCAGTAAACATACTCAGGGGAAGGGCGAACTGAAGAACACGCAAATCCAGCTGATCGACAGCGGTGTACCACTGTGGGTCATATATCACACAGTCTCTGCTCCCATCAAAGCGAGCACACTTGATCCAGAGTCCAGTGTAAACAGTCACGTTCCTCTCGTTCTTGTTGAATGTGTACAGTCTCATTTGCCTCCAGTTTGGGAGTAGAACTGCTGCAAGTAGTCCAGCTACTGAGGCTGTTCCACTGAGGAAGGCCAGCACTGTTGCTGCATGAACATCCCGGCAGCCCATACTTGCCCACAGAGGTGGTCTCCTGAAATAATATAGATAAATTAATTAGATAATAGCCAGTAGGCAAAAGGTTATGGACACAGAACTGACTAGAGTTGACTATGGTTGTCCAGAGAGTTGGCAGAAGCCCCATTCCTGTAAACACTCAAGGTCAGACTGGATGGGGCTCTGGACAACCTCATCTAGTCAGAGATGTCCCTGCTCACTGTAGGGGAAGTTGAACTAGACAACCTTTGAAGGTCCCTTCCAACCCAAACCATTCTATGATTCTGTGACTTGCAGCAGTTATAAAACTTGTCTGGCAGCTGGTAGGCAGTAACCCTCCAGCACCTTCTTTGCCTTAGACATTCATGCTTAAGCAACACTTCAGAAGTCACGCTTTAATGAAGCATCTCAGTATTTGGCAGACTGCTCAGCTGACACGCTGCTAAATTCACTACACAGCCCTTCACCTTGTGTCACTGCATGGACTCCTACAGAAGATGAATCACCAAGTGAGTGTGATTTAAGAAGTTCACCTCACAACTGGCAGCTTCTTCCCTTTAGCCTAGGTGCAGTACCTGAGTGCATGTGCAGTGCTGCCACATGAGTAAGAGGGAATTGCTTTGAAACTGCACCACTAGACTGGAAAAAGAATGTAATGTAGGCAGTTATCCAGGTTTACATAAGTCAAACGGCTAATGAGAGCCACAAACTAATAGAGAAGGGTCTGTTGAGTAATGTATTATGTTTTTTTTCAAAATCAACAATTCTTTAACACTACTTCTACCTTCCAAAACCAGCTGTCCAAGCACAATGAACAATTGCAGAAAACAGATGGTTTTTTTAGCAGTCACCTCTTCCTCTCTGAAGCAAGTATTGAAGTGTACTGCTTCCTTTTCAATATAACTTCTGCCTGTGCATCTAACGCAGTCCCCTGCCTGCAGAGGTCCTCAAAAACAGCCTCAGGGATGGGTCTTTAAAATAAATAAATTAAAAACTCACAGGATTAAATTTGAGTAATCCCTTCTCTGAGTGTTTGAGATACTTGTAAGAAGCCTAATCAATATTAGGCACTGAGCATGTACTTTAAACAGAATGCTAAAAATTACAGTACCTAAAGTTGAGCAGATACTTTGAAAACTCTCACTCAGTGCCATTCAGTCATCAACTCATTCTGAAATGTCTTTACAATCATTAGACAAATCAGCACAATGCAGCATAAAATCATAATGAGGATGGATATGGTGTACTCACCAGCAGCGTGTCCAAATCAAGAGAAAACTTAGCAGCCTTCAGCAGTAGGAAAAACCGTGTTACTGCATCTAAGAAACAGAACAAGAAGACAGTCAACATCACAGTTATTTCATGTCATTCCAGCAATAGTGTTAACACTGTAACTCAGAAATAAATAATCACAGATATGCTTACCCTAGGCCAACTCCATCAACTTTCTACAATTAGAATCTACAATCTCACTTACAAATAGAAAGCTCAAAACTCCTTTTCTTTGCCCAGGATTTCCCCCCCAAACATGCTATTTTTCTGACTTCAAGCAATAGATAAGAAGGGCAAAAAAAATCCCTTTCTTGGGGGTGCTCTTTGCATCTGGAATTTTACATTTGTAGCAAGATCCGCATGAAGTCCTGTAAAAGAATTTTTTCACATGTTAGGTTGCAGGCTGCAACAGCAGGGAGGAAGAGGTGCAATGATGTTTCTAATGTCAGAGAACAAAACACAGATTCTAAACTGCTTGTTCTCTTGTACTCCCTATTCCTTCCTGGCTTTGACACAAAGCTTTGAAGGAAAAGGGAGAAAGGCAGGAAGTACTGGTGATGCCTTTTAGGTGATCCTGCTCTGGCAAGGGACTAGGTGATCTTTCAAGGTCCTTTCCAGTCCCTGATGACTGCCCAGCTTTTCCAGCAGAAGAGAAAGGATTCTCTTGTGGCTTCTCTTTACACTGTTGTTGTTCAACCCCAGCCAGCAACTAAGCACCATAGAGCCACTTGCTTATCACCTGGCCAGTGCAATGGGGGAGAGAAACAGAAGGGTGAAAACCAGTGGACTGTGATAAAGACAGTTTAATAGGTAAAGCAAAACCTGCACACACAAGCAGAGCAAAACAAGGAGTTCATTTACTGCTTCTCATCAGCAGGCAGGTGTTCAGCCACCTCCAGGAAAGCTGAGCTGCATCACTTGTAACAAGTACTGGGGAAACAAAAGCCATCTCTTCAAACATCTCCCTCCGCTTTATGCTGAGCACAATGGCTTATGGTCTGGAATATCCCCGTGGTCAGTTGGAGTCAGCTGTCCCAACCTCTTGTGCACTACCCTGGAGAAGTGGTATGAGAAGCAGAAGGGCTTGGACTCCTGTAAGCACTGCTCAGTAGTAAAACACCCCTGCTACCAACACTTTCCAGCACAAAGCCAAACCACAGCCCTGTTCTGGCAACTATGGAGAAAATTAACACTCTCCTGGCCAAAACCAGCACAAATTGACAGCTGGAATACACCACATTACATCCCAAGAGCAGTCATAATAGGAAAAACTGCTCTTCTACTGGACAGCATCAGTCCTACAAGCATGTAATGGGACTGAAAGAGCTACAACCTACAGGTGAGTTTATTGTATTAATACATAGAAGGACACAGTTTATTCTAAGTGACCTATACAAAAAACCTCAAAGACTGCATGTGAGACACAGAAATCCAGACAAAACCAAATCCCACAGTATTCCTACTGCTAGGTGAGCCAGTCAGGAGTGCTATGAGTAAGTGCAGCAATTCCTGCCTAACCAATCTGACTTCATTTTCTGACTGGGTGACCCACCAAGTGTATGAGGGGAAGGCTGTGGATGTGGTCTGCCTAGACTTCAGCAAAGCATCCGACAGTCTCCCACAATATACTCCTGGAAAAGCTGGCAGCCTATGCCTGGGATGGGTACACTCTCCACTAGTTTAAACACTGGCTGGCTGACTAGGCACAGAGAGTGGTTCTAAATGGGGCCACATCCAGTCAGTGACCAGTGGTGTCCCCCAGGGATCAGTACTGGGGCCAGTCCTATTCAACATCTTTACTGATGACTTGAATGATAAGATTGAATCTGCCCTTAGTAAATTTGTGGATGACACCAAACGGAGGGAGAGTGTTGATCTGCTGGAGGGGAGGGAGATGCTGCAGAGAGATCTGGACAGGCTGGGTCAATGGGCAGAGACTAACTATGCAGGGCTGCAGAGGTCACCATCAACATGTTCAATCACATCTGGAAAAGCATCAGTTTGGTAGTTGCGGTTTTTTATTTTGGATCTCAAAAAAAAAAAGTATTACTGCACAGCTAAGAGCACCTGTTTTTATTCACTGACGTTCCTGAGCTATTTTCAAGCTTTCTGGTGTTTAGCAGCAACTGAAGCCAAGATACACATACAGACCTCCCTCTGCAGGTTCACACCCAAAATATCAGCCAGTGATCACTAAAAACAATAATTAAGTAGAAAATTAGTACTGGCAAACAAATCCACCATAAAGGTAACTGTGCCCAGCCCAGGAGTCACTCCCATTAACTGATTAAAACCTGTAGCTACCAGATGTTGTAATAAACAGATACTGAGCAGACATTACATATTATACAATAACCGAGAAAGGCCGCCTTCTCTGCAGACAGAGCTTCTGTTCCTCTTCATCTCATTTTATTCTCTATCACTAGTGGTGTTAGAAACATGGACAACTAGAGACCTCAGCCACCTACAAACTCAAGTGTCCAACAGAAGAAACACACTTAGGCCAGGATTGGTGAAACCCTGTCCTGCTGTAGATTCTAGGCTCAAGATTCATCCCAAGCACTTGATAGCTGCCACACTCAAGGCTCTTATATCTGATCCAAAGAAGTTACCAGTCCAAACACCATACCACCTCAGGGACAGACTCTACCGTGGCTCCTATTCTAAAGATACACAGTGCTGTAAAAAGAGATGCTGGCTGCAGCTGGGTAGAAACTAGTAAATCATAAATGCCCATGAGCTAAAAAAAAAAATTAAAAAATCACAGTCATGAGTAAAGCCAGCTTTGTTCCTTTGCATGGCCTTGAGAACACCATGGTTTGTGAATCACTGAGGTTCTGTACAGTCCTGCAGGAAGTAGGTCACAGTAAGTACAATTTACAAACAAATTTATAAACAAATAAATGCAACTTATAAACAAATACTCTTAACTATGCACAACAGTACTACCACTTTAAAATATTGAGCTTTAGATAACTGACCATCAAAGGAAGGCACTGACAGCTGCCCTGTAACAAGATAACTGGAAGTAAATTTTAATAAGAGTCAGTGTCACCAGTATCTTTTTCTTCCAGAAGTCAATCACACAGTTTCTAGTTCTGCAAAACTCATCCTAAAAAGTAAATCTAAACATAAAAGTTTAGAGTTAACATTCACAGAATCACAGTGTTGGAAGGGACCTCCAAAGGTCAGATAGTCCAACACCCCTGTAACAACCAGGGACATCACTCACCAGACCACATTGCCCAGAGCCCCATCCAACCTGATCCTAAATATCTCCAGGGACAGGGGTTCCACCACCTCTCTAGGCAGCCTGTTCCAGGGATCCCCACCCTCAGATTAAAGAACTTTTTCCTGATGTCTGACAGAAATCTACCCTTTTCCAGCTTAAAACCATGACCCCTCCTCCTGTCGTTCACTGCCCTATGGAACAGTTCTTCCCAGCCTTCTAACAGGTCCCTTTCACGCACTGGAAGGTCGGTAAGCTGTCCTATCTGACACTTCAAGAGCTTCAAGAACTTGTAGCACAGACAAATGTATTACCAGTCGATTCGGAGCACAGCCAGGGCTGAAGCTGAGAACTCACCGTCCACCTCGGGGCTCTCGGCAGGGACCCCGGCACACGGGGAGTCCCACACACGGCGCACAGAGCCCGTCGCGGAGGGTAACGCGGGAATAGGCCGCCGTAAGCCACCCCCCACCCGCGGCCTAACGGGCCCAAGTGCGGCAGCGCGCGGGGCCCGCAGACCCCCAGGGCCGGGCGGCCGCAGGCAGTTCCCGCGGGCACCGCCAGCACAGAGCCGCGGCTGCAGGCGCTCACCTGCCCGTCCCGGCGCGGGGAGGACCGCGGACGGCGGGGTCCGCGCTGTCCGCAACGCTCCGGGGACCCCGTCCGACGCCGCAGCAAGTAGCAGCCGCCAGCTCGCGCGCACCACAACTCCCGGCGGCCCCCGCGGCAGCCCCCGCCCACCCGAGGGGGTGGGAAAGGCCTTCGGGGTCATCGAGTGCTGCCGTTACCCTCGTTGTGATCGCCTGGTGATCGCCCGCTACGGTGGGCACTGGCGAGGCCTCGGCTGGAGTACTGGGGTCAGTTCTGGGCTCCTCAATAGCAGAAAGACATTGAGGTGCTGGAGCAGGTGCAGAGAAGGGCAACGAAGCTGGTGAAGGGCCTGGAGGAGAGGGCTGATGAGGAGCAGCTGAGGGAACTGGGGCTGTTTGGTCTGGAGAAAAGGAGGCTGAGGGGAGACCTTATTGCTCTTTACAGCTACCTGAAGGGAGGGTGTAGAGAGGTAGGGGTCAGTCCTATCTTCCTTTGCACTCAATTTAATAGCTCTGAGGCAGAAAGCACTATACAGTAAAGGGCTTTATTTTTATTTTTTTTTCACTAAAATGTAAGTGTGCTTGCTTCTAACATAAAAACTGTAACAGTAATCCCTCCCAAAAATATGTCGTCTTTTGAAAGAGCCCTTTCCTTCTGAAAAAAGAAATACCCTCCTCTTATGGAGTTGAGGGTATCTCAAATAAAGGCAGGGAAATTGGAATCAGGATTTATGATGAACAGAACTAGGGTAGGCACTAGCAGGTATGATAAACACCATCAAGACTTGGGTTTTTTTGTGCTCCTACAATCTCTTTCAAGCATTTATTGGTGTTTTCCTTTAAAAATACTAAAAACCTCACAACCAGATGCCTGTCAGAGTAGCAGAACTGGTTCACTTGGGGAGCACCAGGCCCTGGCAAACTGCTACATCAGAAATGTCCCTTGGTGTTTCTGATGCCCGTGGCAGACAGATGTAGAGAGGTTGGATTTGCTCCTCCACAGTCTGTGTGAGTTACGTTCCTTCCATTCTTCTCATCTGGCAGAAAAGTATTTCCAGGATTACCAGCTGTCAGTAAGTTCTTGGAACTGCACGCACTTTGGTGTTCTCTGTTGAGTCAGTGGTCAAGGTAAATCACAAGAAGCCATTCTTTGCCTCACTATGCTCTGCCCAAACATCAACAGAAACAGATAGTGTGGGGAGAACGAAGAACTGGGCAGTGTTGGTAGAGGGAACAAAAAGTAAGTGGAAGGTCCGCACAGCAATAGGTTCATGTACGTAGTAAACATATTAGAAGGTTCCAGCCAACAATGCTACCTTCCATTCATTTGTTCTAGTGAATCTTGCAGAAGTAATAGTTGTTTTTTCCTAAACTCTTCATTCTCCTGGTCTGCTTCCTCATCTATGGATTTTCTTATACATGTTTTGAGTTCATCAATTCCTTCTCCAGTATGTGTAGATATAGGAATTATGTCTTTGAATTCAAGTGTATTTGCAGGAACCATTTCTTCCTGTATTAAGTGTAAAAAGTCTGAAAAGCGATATTGAAAATGTCAGTACAGTCCTTAAATAGTGTATCACTACAAAGTTCAAAAAATCCCGTAACATTTGGAAAATAAATTACAATAATAAACATAACTGCAATTAATACAGAAGTATTATATGCTTCATCTTTAAAAAAAATAGCTAAAGTCTCAGAAGATAAGCATTCATGTTACATTGTCCTTATGGTCTCATGAGAGGATTCTACACTCAAGGTGAATTCAAAGAAATACCAAGCTGTAGAATACTAGAGGTAGATGGTTTCAAAATGTTCAAATAAATTTTATAGCTGACCTCAGTTTCCAACAACCCCCTGCAAATGCAGTTACCCCAATGAAATTTCATTACTTCTTTAGTCAAAGGCAATTGTTGACAGTTAATTTACCTTGAGGATTCTGCAGTTGTTTCATAAGTTCATTTAAGTTATCCTTTGCACAAGGCAAATCCATTTTATTAATTGCAAGAAGGGCAGGCTTTGTAAGAAGCTCTTCATTGTACAGCTCCAGTTCCTTAAAAGACAAGTAAATTTTCCTTCATTTACTTAAGTATTAGTAGTTTGACAAGTGCTGCTTCAACTTTCCTCTCTCACTTGTTTTAACTGTGTAAATAACCTTTAATGCCTAGGCAACTGTGGTATTTGCTCTGATGCTCAAGGTTCATGTGTTAAAGCATGTTCAGTGATTTTTTTTTAGTCACCTATTTCAGGTAACCAGGCTGAACAATTCTGAAACAGCCTCCTACAAAAAGACTTCTGGTTTTTTCCTTATATCCAAAATAAAAGTTCAGCTCTATAAAACATATGCAAATTATATTTTGAGTGTTTTCTGATTCTTAAGCATTTGAATGGACTATGGTTAATACCGCAAATAAAATCACAATCATTAATCAGCTAAAAATAAGCAACAAAAGCTACATTCAAAAGATTCATCATTTTCAGTTGTACAGCTAGAGCGAGAACAGCTGTTAAACTTTAAATAATATGTATTATTTTCAGAGAATCACAGAATCATAAAATCAGAAGCAATGCTAAGAGATGAAAACATTGAACATCTGCAGAGCTGGGGTTCGAAGTCTCATCTCCATTGAGACATGCAGGAAGGGCATCAGGGCAGGAATTTAACTATACCCATGTTTCTGTACTTCCTAAAATGCCACCAGACTGGGGAACTGAAAATTCTGTGTCTTCCCACCACTGCCTGACTGTAATACCCCATATGCTGCACACATCAACAACGGAACTGTTGTGCCAGCCTAGAGCAGAGCAGTTTCACCTGGACAGCTACAAATACAGATTTCATCAGGTCAGAGAACCCTAAGATTGCTAACTGGACTTGTATTACCAGTTAGTAAATCTAGAAGTCACACCAATATTTCAAAGTTCTTGATCAAAATTCTTTTCTTGGCTCAACACAGAACTACATCTGCCAGCTGTGAAGATGGGAAGTTACCTTTGTTAGCAGCAATATTGTTTCGAAGGCTGTTCTGAACTGACTCTTCATAGACAGCTGAAACCCAGAAATATCAACCTGAAAGTTACACAAAAACCAGTTTTGTGGCATTACATTTTGTCACAACATCAAGGTGTCCTAGATCAACTACTCTGCAGTAAAATGCCCATGCACATGCCGTGTTTCCTTGAGCAAATAACAGAGAGCAGCTACACAACAAAGTAGGACCTTAAACACTGGCTGGTGTTTCTCAAAGGTCTGATTTTTAAAACCCTAAAGGGGTTGTTACAGAAATAAAAAGAAAAAAAATCACCCCATGCTTGAATTATGCTTGGAACACATCACTGCTCTAAATTAATTATTTATTATTAATTCTATTTAAGGATTTATGTTAGTATCAGTCATGTGTGTTCCATTCTGTATTACAGTTATAAAAAATGCACATTACAAACCATCTCCTGAATTTCAACCACGCTGCAATTAAGATGCAATTTATTTACCGCACTGCCTTTGAGTTGAACAAGCTATTAGTTAACTTACAACCAAGAGAAGCTGTTTGGTTCTTTCGATGTGTTTGAGGAATTTGTGGCCCATTCCTTTGTTTGCGTGTGCACCTTCAATCAGTCCTGGGAGATCAGCTACTAAAATCTGGGGAAACAACAGTTTTAAACAAAAATGTGTCCGTTAGCTAAGAATAAAAGAGATTCTGAAAGGCAAGAAAATTTATGCTACCATGTTTGCAGCAAATGCAACTTGTCAGGAAAAAGTCTCTTCCCTTGTGTGTGCAGATGATCATTACCTCAAATGCAAACCCCTTGTCCTATCATTAGATGACACTGAGAAAAGCCTGGCTTCATCCTCCTGACACCCACCCTTCAGTAGTGGATAATATGAAAACACATAAATAATTCTCTTAGATGTGTGGAGCCTGACAAACTAAACTTCACCTCCTTTAGTACACAGAATGAACTTTGATACTCACCTGCTTATAATCTGGATACATGACCTTTCCTAGTTGTGGCTGTACCGTTGTAACTGTGATGAGGGGGGAAAAAAAGAAGAGGCGAGGAAAAAAATTGTTTTCAAGTTTTTAGCATTTCTGTAATTTTAACATTGAAAAGAATTAACATTAAAAATATTTAATATGTTGCAAGACTTCATATTTAAATGAAAAAATATGTTCAGACGAGAGACAAGGCAAATAGGATGCTAAGTATTACTGGAAAAGGAACATGAAAAGAGCAGAATGTGAGACAACCATCAGGCCATTCAAAAAAGCAATGGTTCACCAAACCAGGAATAAAGTTGCTGGAGAAGTCTCAGACACAAAAGGGATTATCCAGACTATGTAAAAAGGCTGTGGAGAAGCAGGAGCGCTGCCAGGTCAGTAGAAATGAGTACTTGTACTCTTAATTTAAGTATGATCAGATGGCCAATCCTAATCTACTGCTAGAAGACTAATAAAAATGAAATTTTTCAATGGACAATTTCAAAACCAAAATCCTAGTCTGATACAAGAACAAGCAGTAGCCATTTCCAAAACATACAGACATTTACGCAAAGGAACTCCGAGCACACATGCAGTAGAGTGAGGATGTTACACACCATGGATAGTCTCACATGCAATAGAAGGGACTGAGACAAAAATAAACATCAAATAGATCCTGCACCAACAGGTGGAAGCACTACGTGGGTGTACGCACAGAAAACTGAGGTGATTAAAGGAAGATAACACTGGAAGAGTTCTCCTTCTGAAGCACTTCTTGTAATTAAACACCTCTAACTCATTTTGCAGGCAGCACAGTTATCCTCTACTCTTTATAGCAAACCTCTAAAACCAGATCAGAGAAAAGACATTTTGTTCCCATGAAATTTGCTCTAGAACTAAGAGCATGAACTTACACGGATAATTTGCAATCTCAGGTTTGGCTTGAGAAATCCTGCTTAGCAAGGATGATTTTCCTGCATTTGGAAACCTGGAAGAGAAGTCCAGATTTATACAGTGAATGACCACATACGTGATTCCTGTACATTTTGTTGTTGAATATATGATGTCACCATAGCCAAACTGAATGCTACCAACTCAGACTGATTTACTCACTATAAAAAAGACCACAAACCAAACACAGATATATTTTTATAAAGTCAAACCAGAATAGTTTTTCTAAATCAAACAATGCTTCCTCAGGATGCAGGGAGGAGTTACACAAATACATGTCACTGTTTCTTGTGGAACCAATGTGATCTTCAGAAATGTCCCTGCGAAACAACTTGCCCTGAGAGGTGGTAGATGCCCCATCCTTGGAAACATTAAAGGTAAAGCTAGATGAGTTTCTGGGCAACTTAGTGGCTCATGTCCTTGCTCATTGCAGGGGGCTTGGACTAACTTTCCGATAAGGAAACAGATGAAATTTTTTATAGGCAACTAGGAGAAGTTTCACAGTCAACCGCCTCTTGTGCTCATGGGGGACATCAATTTTCCTGATGTCTGCTGGAAATATAACACAACAGAGAGAGAACAGTCCCAGAGGTTCCTGAGTCTGTGGAAGGTAACTTCCTGATGCAACTAGTGAGGAAGCCAACGAGGGAAGGTGCCCTCTTGGACCTGCTTCTTGTGAACAGGGAAGATCTTGTGAGAGAAGTAAAGGTTGGAGGTTGTCCGGACGTGTTTAAAGATCGTTTGGATAAGTTGTTGAGGGATATGGTTTAGGGCTGAACTTGTAAGGTAAGGTAGATGGTTGGACTCAGTGATCCCAAGGGTCTTTTCCAACCAGAGTGATTCTGTGATTTGTGAATGTCTCCCCATCCTAAAGCATTCTAATGTAACAAAGCATACAGAGACTTTGAATCTATTTGTATCTTTGAGGGGGAAAAACTTTGTGCATACAAACACACGCTTGGTTTGTTTATGTTTTTAAGCCAACAAAGTCGTGTGAGTGACTCTCAAATTAGGACTGACCTGCTGTGTTACCAAGCAAACCAGTGAAGCCTAGAAGCTGGTCTGTGCAAAGCTGACTGTTGGAACCTTTTGTCTTACAAGGAGTAGTTACACCTGCATACCACAGCAAAAAGTCTTCCTTAAGGCATATGGTAGCTTTCACAAAAGCTTCTTCACAGAACACATCTACCCATTGAAATGAAAACCTAAGATAAAACTAAAAATATAACACATCCTTAGGATTTATATATATATATAATATATATTTTATATATAAAAGACACAATAGGCTTGATCCATGTCAAACCTGAAGCTCCAAATGGGAGACCACTGAAGAATTTGCTCAAACTGACAGTCATTCAGCACAAGTGTCAGTACAAAAGTGACCAAAAAGCCTACAGCAACTGAATATTGCTTACAAGACACATGTCACACAGAAAACCATATCCTCTCCACTTGACAGGTCACGGTTCTGTATGTATCAACAAGGAGAATAAAAACACCAGCAGCTAATGAAAAACATTAAAGATCTTTATAAAAGGGGTTGTATATGGGGCTTCTGTGAAAAACAAATAGACATAATGAATTCTATGCCAACAGGAAAAGTACTCATGGTAGTTTTAATGCACTCTGATGTTGAAAGATGCTTTAAAGAAGTTTCGTGAGGCTGCTCCAGTCATCTCAAGTGGGTATTTTGTTTCCATTAAGGTACAATATGCTCTTTGAATTTTAATTGCAACGACACATCACAACCTGTACCCAAACCTGATGGGCCTTTCTCAAGCCTATGTTTTTTATCTGATCTAACAGCAAACCTCAAGCAAATCTATTGAAGTAAAAAAACAAAAGAGATCAAAGTATGACCATAAAGTACCAGAGGCTGAATCATACTCTCATCCAGAAAATAACACACTCCTCTAACTCATTGATAGTGTTTCTTTTTATCCATTTTAAAGGAAAACCACTAGCTAAAATACCAGCCAAAAACACAAGGTTCAAGAAGTGCCATGAATTTCTGCAAACACTAAAAAAAGAAGAAAATAAATCCTGAAAGGATTTTATATCTAACTTTAAATAAATCTGGTATTAACAGAACTATCTATAATAAGCAACACATTTTAAAAAGGAAAAAGCAGGTAGAAAAACTTGCTGTCTTCAAGTTCCTATTCTTTAATGGTACATACACTGGAACAGGCTGCCCAAGGGGGTTGTGGAGTCTCCTTCTCTGGAGATGTTTAAAACCCACCTGGACATGTTCCTGTGCGACTTGATCTAGGGGATCCTGCTGTGTTAAGGGGATTGGACTAGATGATCTTTTGAGGTCCCTTCCAATCCCTACTGTTCTGTGATACCAATTAGACTTTTTGTAGCTCAAACTGCTCACCATTTTACATTTGTTGTGCTTTTTATTAGCAAGGGCCATGGGCAGAAGGGTGTGGGACAGTAAATGCTGAGTAGACCAATACTTTTACAAGAGTCTGTTGAAAGCTTTCTCCAAATACAAATTTCTCAGCATTGTCACAACCCATCAACACTGAAAAGCACCAGAACAAAAGGAACCCAAGTCCTGCTTCTCCAGTTCGTAATTACTTTGTTCCAAACTCTTTCTTTAGGAGAGTAGGCTACACAGCCTTTGAAATTCTCTTAAAAACTACTACAGAAAGAATCCAATTGTGTCAGTATTGTAAATTACTTCATAAATATAGCATTTTGATAATTGCTGCAACTGCTAAATTCAATTATACTAACAATTACACCCCAATTCAGGAAGCCCTTCCCCTGCAAGGACATTATCAATGCTTTCCAAATTTACTCTGATTTGCAAACTGCAAGTAATTTAAGAGGCAATGCAAATGCATGCAAACACTCATTCTCCAAACTCTCAAATTTCCTTGAAATCCCCTATGAAATTTACTACTTTGTTTTCTAATGTCAGTACTTACTCAAACCACAGTACTTACCCAACTAAGCCAACATCTGCTATGAGCTTCAAATCAAGACGAACAATTCGCTTCTGACCTTTGCTAGGCACGAAGTTTGTGGCCAAAGAGCCCCCAAGACCTCCACGAGCTGCTAAGAATCTCTCTCCTACTGCATTAAGCTCTCCTGTAAACAAATTCACTGGTGAATAAAGGCACAATTCCCTGCAGCAGTTTGGCTGTGATTTAGTGATAGAAACTCATCTACTGCTCGTTTCTGGAAGGTGCCTTGCTTTTCCAACAATTTATACAGTGTATTCATCAACAAAGGGCAACAGAGCTGGTGAAGGGACTGGAGAACAGGTCTGCTCAGGAGAGGCTGAGGGAAATGGGATTGTTTAGCCTGAAGAAGAGGAGGCTGAGAGAAGACCTTATTGCCCTTTACAGCTCCCTAAACAGAGCCTGCTGTTGGCCTCTTCTCCCAAATAACTGCTGACAGGTCAAGAGGAAATGGCCACAAGTTGCATCAGGGGAAGTTCCAATTGGAAAGTAACAAAACTTTCTGTAGTGAAAGAGCAGTTAAACACTGAAACAGGCTGCCCAGGGAAGTGGTCGAGTCACCACCCCGGAGGTGTTCAAAAGGCAAGCGGATGTGGCACTTTGGGACATGGTCTAGTGGTCATGGAGGTGTTAGGCTGAGGGTTTGACTTGATGCTCTTAGAGGTCCTTTCTTGATGATTCTGTAATTTTTGATGATTCTGTAAACGCCATCCAAACAAAAACACCCCATTTATATTTTGGGAGATGGCTGATGTTAAAACATTCTAACGTTTGAAGTCTGCTAGATGCTATCAATAAACATAACAGTATCTACTAGACACAGTAAAACAAAGCACAAAAGTTCTTACCAATCTGCTTGCCATCATCACAAAGAAGTACAATTCCCACAGGCACATTAACGTCACAATCTTTTCCTTTATCACCTTTCAGGGCTCTAACACTGGGAGGAATTAAAACAGACTTAGTCAGTTAAGCCAGCACTTCGCTTTCTCAAAGAGTTGTAAGAACTTGAATGACACACACTACTACCTGCTGTTGGCTCCTGTTCCAGCTACAAACCGCTTCTGGGGGTACCTTTCCTTGAGGCTCTTCAGGGTAACCCTTTCTTGGGCAACAAACCAGACATCACCTCCTCTCCCTCCTTCTCCTCCGAGACGAGGATACCCCATTCCACCAGTGCCTCCCTTCACGTAGAGCCGTAAACCATCTATAAAGTTGCCATACTAATAAAACAAGTTCCATTATTAGCATCATTTCCATTTTTTCATTATTATTTCATTATTATCAGTATTTCACTATTATAATTGGTTCACTATTATTTCATTATTATCAGTACTTCACTATTATTATCATCGTTCCACTACTATAATTGTTAGCATTTACAACTATCAGTATCTCGTTATTATTTCACTGTCACATCCCGTCTCACAGGGTTAACAACAGCGGAGCTAAGCCTGCTCGCGCACAGCTCTTCTCTGGTGGCAATAACAGAAGCTCAGAGAGGGGATCTCAGACCGTCCCGAGGGTTTTTAGTATCAGAATCACGGAAGTGTTTATGTTAGAAAAGACCTTTAGGCTCATCTAGTCCAACCGCTACCCCAACTGTCCCAACCCCACCGCTACATGCCGCTTCTAAGCTCCAGATCCACACGAACGAACACGAGTTATTTCCGGGCCGCGACCGGGCCTCCCGCCGGGGACGCGGGGCCGGGGGAGCGCAGAGGNCCTTTCGTCCGCCTCTCCCGCACTGACCTTCCGCAGCAGCGCCCCGCCACACCGCACCATGGCGGAACCGACCTGCCCGGGCCTGACGGGGCCCGCGGCGGCGGCAACTCAAGAGAGGGGCGGGAACAAGG
>VXBP01001617.1:785231-806095 GCA_013400115.1 Rhinopomastus cyanomelas
GACGCGACGGGGCGGGAGCAGCCGCGGCCTCCGCCCCTTCCTGCCCCGTCCCCGCCCCGTCCCCGCCCCACCCCCGCTTCCTGGACCTTCGCGTTCACGCGGGGACCGGGATGATCGGTGGGAAGTTGGTTCTTTCAGGGGTTTTTACTGTGTAGAAAAGCACAGATCCTCATGGAAAAAGTGACTGGTTTATTCTTAGCGCCTGGACACAAGGCCAGGGCTTTAGGTGGCCCTTCACGGAATCACGGACTGGTTTGGGTTGGAAGGGATCTCGGAGATCCCCAGGTCCATGGGCAGCGACTGAAAAAGTCCCTCTCTAGCTTTCCTGGAGCCACTTCAGTTACTGGAAGCTGCTCTAAGGACCCACTCAGAGCCTTCTCCAGCCTCAACTCCTTCAGCCTGTTGCCATAGCAGAGGGGCTTCAGCCCTGTGATCATCCTTGTGGCCTCCTGACTTGCTCCAACAGTTCCAAGTCATTGTATTGGGGCCTCCAGAACAGGACACAGGACTCCATGTGGGGTCTCACAAGGGCGGATTAGAGCGGGAGATTTGCCTCACCTGACCTGTTGGACATCCTTCTTTTGGTCCAGCTCCGATGTGCTTGGTCTTCTGGGCTGTTGAGCTGCTGGTGCGTCTCCACGTATCACAGCGTGGGGTGTTGTCTAGTGTCATCTGAAGAACGTACATTGGGTTTAGTTGTTTGTCTTGTTCCATCGTTGCTTCAAGACCTAGGACGCCAGTTTTTGGACCTGGGTTTACAAAATGGTATCTGAAGAGCTAGAGTCTTCTGTGTATTGTTGTTTGGCCTCTGCTGTAATACTGGTTTTCTTAGTGCACTACAGAAGGCAGGCCAGTACCTGCATTTAAAAAAATCTACCTGTATACAGTTCTACGTAGTCATTATTTAATTAATGGAACTTCTGATGTGCTAGAATTTAAGGAATACAAAGACATCACAGAGTCACAGAACATTAGGGATTGGAAGGGACCTCAAAAGATCATCTAGTCCAATCCCCCTGCCCCAGCAGGATCACCTAGATCAAGTCACAAAAGTAATGCATCAAGTAACTGAGCGAAGGGTGAACTGGCAGAGGGGTAGAGGGAGGTTATGTGCATCACTGGAGAGCATGAGAGCCATTCGTACAAACAGTTTAGGATGGTTCAGCTTGTTTACCTCAATAAGACAACACCACAGAGGAGGTCTGATTGCTCTCTATAAATATATCAGGGAAGCAAACATGAAGGATGAAAACCATTTTGTTTGCAGAGCAGTACTGCCAGAAGAACAAACAGACATGTACCCTTCATTAATTAATATTTCAGGCAATAAGAAGGACATTTTGAGTCATTAGTACAATCATGTTCTGAAACGGCTTTTCCATGGAAAGACTTGGAACACAACTTCACCTGTTTTTAAAATAGCAGTTTGTGGGGTGGTTGTACAGCAGAGCTTTCTGTCGTGGCAGGGAAGCAGGCCCTTTCTGTTCTGCGTTACCGTGCCAATTCATCATAGAAACAGCAGAACATTTTGTCTGGGTTTATGATTCACAATATAAGGAGGACTTTTTGGTCTGATCTGAAGAGGAGGCAATGTTCAGAAGTCCTTACATCACTGAGAGTATCGTGCTGCTGTGTCTTCCGTAAAGCAGGCGATGTCAGCCTTACGTAGGAATTCATGGAGGAAAAGAGATCAGCAACAAACCTAGTGGAGAGGAAGAAAGCGGAGGGTGTAGCAGAGTGGGGTTAACGTTTGGATCGGATGATCTCAGCGGTCTTTTCCAGCCTGAGTGATTCTATGATGATTCAGTCTGGAAGCTGCAGAATACAAGATGGTTATCAGGAAGGTTCTTCAATGCTCAAGTCATAAGCCCTGACCTTTCCCTAGGTACCAGTACAACTATACTGGCTTACCTGGGGTTTTCATGCTTTGTTCTGCTTTTGTGGTGCTTATTGTTTAAATTCAGCACCGTTGAGTCGTTACAACTGTTGAGAGCAGCAGGGTATGTAGCTTTTAGGCTTGATGTGCAGGGTGCTGAGCTTGGTAACACGTAGCAGGAGATGATATCCCGCAACAGGTTAATGTGTAGACTGGGTGAGAGACACCAGCAGAGCTGCTAACTAGTAGTAATTCAACTCACGTAGTCAGTCCACAAATCAGCTTCAAAAAAGAGAAGCAAAGAGAAGTGGGTCTCCTGTGTGTTGGGATTTGAAGGTGTTCAGTCCATTGACATAACACTAGACGCATTTCAGCATGGGGCAAGCCCATGGCAACGAGTTCCTATCAGTGAAGAATTCAGTGTCATTGAACCTGGAGTGTGCCATCGTGCATTTGCATTTTGTTCGATCACACATCGATGACGCTGAAGAATACGGAACTGGAATCACTTAAAACTCTGACATTGGAGGATATTTAGATGGTTTGTTTTCTATGTACTTCAGAAATGTCAGCAGTCACCCAGTGATGCTCTGTTTTGCCAGGGCAGCACTGTCGTCTCTTCCTTTTGATGTGCGTTGGCTGTTTAATCACCGGTGAGTTTGTCCAAGTTCAGGGACAGGCCTGCGAGTTCTTTGCTGGCTGAGCCCAACTGCAGAACATCACCCGGGTGTTTCTTTACTTCAGATGCTGCTAATCAGTGATGCAGAGGGTGACTCAAGCCTGTATCTTCAGTGATTCCTGTTTACGCAAACGCGTGCCGATGTGTAGTCACAGAGACGGCTGTAATTCAGCCGGACAAAAGGCTGACAGTGTTTTCAGGCTCTCCACAGTGATTTACACATTCCTGCTCGTTCTGTTCTCACTGTGTACTCGACATGCTTGTGTATCAGTGCTTGGACATCACAAGGGTACTGCTGCATCAGATCACAGTGTTACCACTCTGCTTCTTTTCCCTGATGATATAAATCATGTGCTGTCATCAGCTCTCACAAGAAGCCATAAATCTCTTTCCACAATAAATTTAAAGCTTCTGGCAGCAGGTTTTGGGAAATTTGTACCTTATGTGCTGCTTTTCTCAGCCTAGAGAAGAACTAGAAATATTTAAAAACTCACTGCTTCCTTGCAGTGTTGGAGTCTCCCTCTCTGGAGATGTTTAAAACCCACCTGGAAGTGTTCCTGTGCTACTTGGTCTAGATGATCCTCCTGTGGCAGGGGGATTGGACTAGATGATCTTTCGAGGTCCCTTCCAATCCCTGATGTGCTGTGATTCTGTGATTCGCGCAGAAAGTAACTGGCCAGAAGGAAACCCACAGAAATGAAGTCTGTAAGCACTGGCATAAGTGGGCTGCTGCAGGCTGGGACATGTGGCTTGTGAGCTCAGGGTACTGGCAACAGCTTGTGGAGGGGATGTTGTCAGGTACAAATACAATGGTATGGAAAATCTCCCTGTCAACCAAGTTATGGGGCATTTATGAAAACAATGTAAAATTGATTGTGAATGAGGGAAGTTCTACAGAAAGGGAACTGGAATAGCGACTGCACATTGTTCCACGTCATTCTGAAATGTGGTTTCTGATAACAGGTGGGCTGTTTGATAACAGAGAGTACTGCATTCAGTTACCAATGTGGAGAAAGACTTGCTTTCCATTGTTTCCCTCCCTCTGACCATCCTCTGCCTCACACCTCATCAAACACACCCTCTCCCCACACAAATACAGTCCCTGACTGGTTTGACTGGTGAGATCCCAGCCCAGGCTGGCTGCTGTGAGAGGAGGTGGGGCTGCCACAGCCACAGCTCCCCCCCAACCGTCTTTCCCAGCCAGAGTTTATGCTGCTGCTGGTGATGCTTTGTCAGTGTCAGAGTCATCCCTGCACAGCGTGATCCAGCATCCTTGGAGCACCCAGCAGCTGCCAGGCACGTGCAGCCCCCTCAGAAACTGCTCTTTCTCCAAGTGTCTGACCCGTGTTGTTTCAAGGCTGCCGCTTTCCATCCCATCACAGGAAACACTGAGTAAGTACTAGCTTCTGTTGTGGCTCTTCAGTTGTTGCCTTTGTGAGTCTCCTGTGTCTTGTACTGAATAGCAGAAGTTACTAGTTCAAACTCTCAGTGAGACTGGTGGTGGTTTCTGCTCCAGTTTGAGCTGTTTAAATGGACCTGCAGCATTTTAGGTTTTTTAGCTGGTTGGAAACGTGACTTGAAAACAACCAAGTGTTGGGGGCTTCCTGGCTGCTTGTTTCCTGCTTTGTAGCTAAACTGCCACTGTGTCCTTCCTTGAAGTGCTGGTGCCTAGTGATGTGGAAGTGAGAAGAGAAGCATTCCCATCCCTGCTTGTTTGCAGTTCGTGACCCAAGCGAGATAAACTTTAATGCACATTCATAAGCCCTTGGGATGCTGAGGCAAGGCAGTGAATCATGCTGCCTGCTGAAAGGTAGCTGGCAAGAGAAGGTTTTGAAAGGAGTTTAGAAAGGAGTTAGGGTGGGGAGTATCTCTCTCATGCCCTAGAATCCTGAAGGCAAGGAAAAGGAATACACGAGCATATGTGAGGGAGACCTCTGATGACTGCATCAGTGTAATGGTTCAATCAAATTAAAAATCATCCCAGAACCCTGTGGCCAGACTCAAAAGATGTATTTCAAGTTGTCCTGTTTCCTGACCCAGCTGGACATGACCAAACTCTATGGTGTCACCTCAAACTTGCCTCCTTATAGACAGTTTAGTATGTTGTATTACCTAAGGATTAGCCTCTAACTGCATCACCAGGAGTTGCAGAGAGGGTGTAACTGTATTAACAATCTGAAGACATAACAAGCTTTTCACACTGCCAGTGCCCCAAGATACTCTGAGTGGGAAAGAACACTTGCAGTTCTGGCCAAATCCACATAGCTGCCCAAAACTCTGCCTTGAAGCTGCACAAAGCCTCGCATCACTCTGTCACTGGTTTCTGAAGTCAATGGGACTGGACACTGGGGAGAAGCATGTCACCATTTGAAGCAGAATTGGTTTGGGACACAAATAACAGGGGCATTACCAGAGAGTCTGGACTGTCACCTTTTTCTTCAGGTGCCCACTTGTCCTTTTTGGGGGCTTGTTTTACCCATTACTCTTCTCTTTCACTGCAGTTTATCTTGGTAGGAATGACTGAGTAAAACCTTGATCCAGTGTTCCAGTGATGGTCTGTCTAAAGCTGCTTTGAGCAGACACAGCGCTGCTCAGTATCACAGGGAAGCTGCAGTTCTCCCAGAGAGACTCCATGTGCGACGATGGCTCCGTCTTCTGCAGCATTAAAGTTTTCATGATGCCTTCTGTGTTACTAAGGATTCTTTAAGCATCTGCAAGTCGATTTCACTGACGACTTAAGCACAGAAGTTTAAAGAAAGAAATCTTGAGCTCCAGGAGCAGTTCTGACATTTCCAAAGTTCTGCTTCAGGTTTTAATGTTCTAAACAGCAACTACTACCAGGTGCAAACCTAGTTCCAGCATTTGAGTGAACCGATGGGTGTTTCTAGCATAGTTTGAAAGGAGGTGTTTTCTGTGTAAGTTATCTCTTGAGGTGTCCTTCAAAGTGATGTAAGAATGAATAACAGAATCCAGAGTGATTTTATGCACTTTCTTTCAGGTATCTTCTTGCATTATGGAATTTGTAAGGAAACAAAGATGGTTTCTTCAGCTGGTCTGTATGTTGATACTGAACTTGGTTTATGCCAACACGGACTATCAGAAAGAAACTCCTCAAAGCCTGGGTCAAATTGACCATCAGTGCTGGGAAGTGTCATCTCATGGGCTGGTGGAAATGAAGAAACTCAAAGTTGCAGATACAGTCATTGATCTCTGGGACTTCATGATGTTCCTAAAGGAATCTCCCAAGCCCAAGCACAATGAACTCTTCAGCGATTTAGCCCAGAACTTCTGGGATATGTATGTGGACTGTGTGCTCTCCAGATCCCATGGAATGGGCAGAAGACAATTAATGTCTCCCAAATATTCTTCCACATACTCACAAAGGGCTTTAGAAGGTAGCTACAACACGTGGCTCTGGTCTGTTGTGTACAAACACAACTGAATCTCTGTTATAACCTTGTCCTTGATTGTTTTGACAACTCAGTGTAGTAAATTTCACTTGTCTGTCTCTTCTTGTTAAAAGCATTTGCATCTCTCAGTGGTAGCTGCCTTCACAATTATGTGGGTCAAAAGCAGTCGGGGCACGGCATCTCTACATGTCGTGTAAATCGCTGGGTGTGTTTGGGGTGTGTATGATCCTGCTGATCACTGTGTGCACACCAATGACATCACAATCCTGAAAGTTTCCTGGGATTTGGACTTCGGTCTCAACGCTGCACAATCATCTCTGCCAGAAGGGAAGCTCAGATCCCTGTTCTTCTCATTAAAATTGTTGGTTTGTTCCTCACCTACAGCAGTGTAAAGTGGTAACTGGATGGCAGAGCCAAGTATCCTGTGCAGTTTTAAAAGCTCCAGCCTTCCCCAGACTGGAAATCACTGTTTTAATTAATTTTCCATAGGAGACAAAGGTCCTATAATTGGCTCCAGAACACTTGAACAACCTCTTCTACACTGCAGTGTCTGCCCAAGAGGCAGGTGAACAATGGGAACACAGCAGCAACATCCAGATACCAGGTAGCCATGCCTCTTTGGTTTATGATGGAGCTATGGGAAGCCAGCAGGCTGCTGCTGGGATGCCTTCAAGAGGGATTAGCCGTGAATGGGATGAGCAAGCCAAATTTTCTCAGGTTCCTCCCACTGACTATAGACCATGGCTGGCAAATCAAACTCTGTCTGTGCTGTTGTCCTAGGTGCAAATGTAGGCATTTCAGGAAAGTCTATCCCCTTCCTTTTCCAGTCTTTATTACAATTAACAAGAGCATCTGCAGCTACTTGCCTGCAGTGTCTAGCAGAAGCCCAGTGCAGTCAGAAGGGCAGTGCAGTGGTGCTTGTTTTGTGCCTGATTTGAAGTTTTGACCCTAACAAAGTGCCACAGCACTGAACTGGTTTTAAAATAAAGTAACAGCTTCAAGGAATACTGCTCCATCATGACACTGCAAATTCTGGCATTGCCCAAGTTAGGAAAGGAGACAATAAATTAGAAATGGAATCGTCTGCGACAAGGTCTGCTGGTCACAAGCTTGTGTTGGTATTTCAGGGGTGCTAGGGTGGAAGAGGGTGAGTCCTTGTTGGAGACAATGTGGTCAACACCCCAAGAAGTAACTAGAACAGTAATATCAGTTAAAGAGCTGTCAGAAACCCATGGGCAGCAGGACACTTCAACATGCATTTCCAACAGGCTCAGAGAAACTGCTGGCACAGATGAGCTGCGTAGTGAGTCTCACATGAAAAGTCTGGAGTCCTGATGCTAAGGCAGGCAAATCAAGAAACACAATGGACAAAACCCCATGTGGGCAGGGGATCCAGGAAACTGAAGACCTGGATGTGTTTATGTGAAGGCTCATCACCCTGCCTAACAAAAGAGATACCTTGAACTCAATTGTGTGGAATGTGTCAACGAGAGGCAGAAATGGAAATAGGGATAGCGAACCCACACAGGCAATCGGGCAGCTCAGCGCACCTTGTCTCTACACTCCACAGTGTGTTTTAATAAATCATCCCCCTCTTCACAGTAGTTAGGGTGAAATATAATTTTACTCTCGGATGTTCTATGCAATCCATCAAAGCATTGCAAACAGATTTTACCTTGTATCTAAACCATCCATGCAGTTAATTAAGGCACTTCCCAGAACACTACCTATTGTACAGATACTGAATCTTTCTTCACTGACTCCAGTGCTGTAAGTCCTGTGGGTTTTTTTAAGGCTCCTTTGCAAGCAGAGGGTTTCCTAAGAGCAACAGCCCGTGGCCCTCCTATTTTAACGGAGGTGTACTCTGGATAGTTACTAAGCGACCGGATCCAATCTGAAAAACAAAATAAATACATTACTTCTGCCATTGATATCAGCATTTAAAGTGAGATGAGGGTTAAATCATGAGCTGTCTTTCAGAACACTATTCAGGCCACAGAGATGCATGCTGGGGTTTCTGGGGTCCACTCAAACCCCCTGTGTAATGAATTCACAAATGATTCCCATCAAAACAAAGGACAGAGTGTTTTATCAGCAGCAGGTACCATTACGTTCTCTGCTTTTCTGCCTTCGTGTCTGATGGTATCAATAGAGGAAAAGAAAATCAAGCCTTCAGGAACAGTAGAAGTCTGTAATACAATGGTAGGGGGATTTGCATATTCACCCACAATTTCAGCCCTCAGAATTTCACTGCATACCAACAATAGAAAGAGAAAAGAAAGACGTGCTCCAGAGAAACTCCAAGACTAAAAGAGGCACAGACACTTTCCATTTCATAACAACTGTGCTGAATAGGTTCAGGTCTCTGAATAAAAAATCCCTCTGTCTTCTAGAAAGCCATGAGCTACTAAAACAAATAATGCACCTCTCTGAGTGTGTGCAACTCAATAGTTTTGATTAGTTGACCTTTACTAGTTTGCCACAAGCACCTTGGCTTAATTTTCTTCTCTCCCTACTCCGAGTGTTGGGCAGAGTGGAGAGAAGATTGTTCCATGAAAACAACTGCCAGCCATCATCTGTCATTTGTACAACTCTTCTGAGCAATGGACCCAAGGGATTTGATCTGATATTGCTGATGTGTTTGCTTTCTGAACACACTGAGTCTGCCCACTGGACTAACCTCTTCCTTAGTTTTGTCTATGGTTGTTGAAATAATGATTAAAGAATCAAGAAGACATTTTCTTGTTAAATCTTTTCCCTCCAAAGAAAGGAATAATCTTGGCTTGAGGTTGTAATGCTTTAGCTAATTTGAGTGTTTTTTGCAGAAAAGTTTGAAGTTTGGCTTTAGAATGTTGAAAAGTAAAGTGGCTGCCCACTCCCTCCACTTTAGTGACTTTTACCTTCTTAATCTGTCTTCATAATGGATGTGATGGAACTCGGTATGTCTGTATCTGTATCTACTGATACACGGTGTAGGGAGTGAACTGGAGTGAACTGGAATGCCTTGAGGCCTTCCTTGCTAATTTGCTTATTGCCTGCAGATCTGTAAGTGGTTTGGTCAAACCCTCCCTCTGTGTCTGACACTTTTGATGGGAGCTCTTGGTTGAAATGTGGTCGAGGTCTCTGACCCACGACATTGGTGGCAGCGGTGGGATGTGCGGGCCTCCACACAAGGACCTCCACAACACTACACCATGGCTACAGCCACAACACAGGTCCAAGCCTTGAAAAGAAAACCTAACACTGTATTTCTCTCTGCTAACAACTTCCAGAATACTCATGTTTACATAGATTTTTTTCAGACACTTTCTGCAAAATATTGCTGATTAACAGTCCCACTGACACATAACAACATCTTTTTTACAGCCCACTTCATTTTGTACTCACAGATGTGTCCTTCCCTATCTTTCCAAAGCTTAGGGCAAAGCATTCTGAGACCATCCCCTTGTTTCCTATTAAGCTTCTCCTTTCTTCATCACATCACACACAAACTGCCTCTTTTCTTTGTTGTCACCTTTGTTGTCATTACTTGTTTATGCCAGAGAACCCACAGTAACAGAATCTCTCACCTCCGTACAAGCTTGAAAACAGCACCTCATCTTTTGTTCTTGTTTCTCCACACATATGAGAATTCAAAAGTAGTTACTGGTTGGAATGGAACCTCTCCCACGTCTTACCCCAGCTTGTCAAAAGTCAACATCTAAGCACACACCTGAATAAGACCTTAACAATGGCTTTTGTTTTCTCACGCTTCAATTAACTGATAGAATGAAAATACAGTAGAATCTTTTCTACAGTTGCAGTGAGTGGCTTCTCCACAGACAGTCCAGAACATCTTCACTGATAAAGGATACCCTACTGATGTATCAGGGATCTCACAGATTTACCCACCATTTATAAATGAAGATCTTGACCTCAGCAAGGCTTTTCTGAGAGGCTGTCCCACCAGAGGTACCTGGCACATGGCCAGTGGCATAGGGACCATCATGCTCACACTGCTTATGAGTCATGTGAGACCTGAATCTCATTCTGACCAACTAACTGTTGCCTGCCTTTGTATCAGAGGGGCAAGTGGTGCTTTGCAAGAGTTTCTTACATACTTGGTTATACATTTGGAGCTTGTCAATGAGTAAGACATCATTAGAGTAAACAGCAGCAATTACACAGCCCAAATAGGGGCCAAACCCTTACACATTAGTGAACAGAACCCACAACTTACTGTTGTAGTGAGGCCTTTAATATCAGTGGGATGGATGGCTCCACGCTGAGTCTTTGATTTAGATCTGGAAGCCTCTATTGATTTTTCCTGAAGCCTTTTTGCTTTCTAAACACAGTTAGAAAAAAGGCAAAATCACTTAAGTACAAATGAACTGTGTCATTTGTTCCTGTTAGAGAACATACACACAAAACCACAACAGAAATGAGAGGATAATTGTATTGGCCTTTTAATCAGAAGAGTCCTCCTTTTGGTTTATGACTCTCTCTCTTGCTGGGGATCTGGAAAGAGAATAAATGGACTTGGCTTTGCAGGGACAAGAAGGGAATAATCTCTGGCTGTGAGCTGCAGGCTACATTCTGATGTAGCCACACATGCTGTCAGCCTTCAGCACCACCAGGGCACACCATGGCTTCATGCTCAGCTTGACACCCTGCACAAAGCACTCGTCTACTGAGCCAGCCAGTCCCCAGGATGGATTGGTGTGTGACAATCTTAATGCATACCAGAAGCTTACTGTTAGTTAAACTTTAATCTCTGACCACTGTCCTTTGAGCTCAATGGTCCAGCCAGTTTTTCAACCAACTTGTAGTCCACCTGTATCTAGCCCAGTCTTTATTTCCCCATTTTGGCTATGAGGAGGCTAAGCAAGGCTGTGATGAACTCCTTGCTACAGACAAGGGAAATACCATCCTCCTTCCTCCTTCTCCAGAGCAAAGAATTGCATCACAAAAGGCAGGCAAGCTGACTAGCATGGCTTGTCCTTGGTAAATCCATGACAGCCATCACCAACCACCTTCCTATCTCTTGTGTGCCTAAAACAGCTTCCCAAGGGCTCAGATGGAACCAAGCAGTCTGTAATTCTCTGTATCTCTTACTCTGGCCCTTTTTCATCTCTAATCCTAGCACTGATTGTTACCACAGGTACTTGCACACGAAGAAAATTGTTCTTTCTTGTATCGCCCTCACAAAATGAACAAAAATTGAATTCAGCTGCCAAAGCATTTCTTTTAAGGCTGATTTCATTCATTCTTTAATTTAGTCTGGTTGCCTGACTCCTCTAATCACAAAGTATTTCCCATATGTAAAGATGTTTGCCAGAGAATGAAGTACTAGAAAAAATAAAAGTAAGAATGACCAGACTTCTGGTTTCAACATTTTCAGGACAAATAGACAAGTATTTAATAAGCAAGTACACACATGTGTACAGACACACACCACCTCACCTCGACTGCAAGTGCATAAACACCACTGACCCCAAGGTGTGACTGCAATCAGAAGATTCACAGAGTGTGTAGCTTTGCCAGTAAATCACAGAATCATAGATGTAGCCACACATGCTGTCCCCAGGGTCTTATGGTTCATTCTTTCGTGTCTATGTGAATAGAAGTTTAACTTCTACTTGAATATCCTCCTAATTCATTAAGCAACATGCTTAGAACTTTGCAATTATTAGGAGGACACCATTTCACTCTCATTGAGATTTCTTACCTTCAGTTCCTCATAGTTTGATGTCCGAGTCAAGAAATTTTTCCAAAATTTATTGACTATTTCTCTCTGCTTATGGACAGCTTGGATCTGTAATAGAAATGAGATTTATGAGATGTACCAGCTCTTCTCACGGGCTTTCCTGATTTCATTTTTTCAGTTTTGAATAGTGTATTAATCTACGTCCCTGTGTGACTGCCTGAGCACATCCCTCTCCCCTGAGATCAGATTATACCTCAGTAACTTACCTCGTCTTTATTTTAAGTCACTGCAACAAGTACTTTTAGCTCCTACAGATGAACAGAGAGGCAACTCTACAGGCACATAATGCTCATTACCTCTCACACCATCACTCATGCATCACTGGTGATACTGCTTCCTTTTTTCATGTTGCTTTCTAACAACTGGGAGAACTCAGGTTAACCTAGTTCAATTTAAAGTTAGATTTTATTGCTGAGATGGATGAAGATATCTTCAAGTGGGGCATACATGCAGGATTTGTAATGTTATCTAACAAGACATTGATAAGAGAGCTTACAAGGGCTTTATGCAGTGAATACTCCTTGCCTTACTTTTGCATATACTTTTTCCTCATCTTGGATTTCTTGGTGGTGGTGATTTTCAAGCACCTCAGTCTGCAGAGCAGCAACCTTTCTTCCAGTATCTTCTGATACCTTTAAAATGAATTTCAAGGCTTCTTCATCTGATGCAACAGGATCGAACTCTTCTTTTAGTTCTGCACGCAGTTCACTCCACACTTCTCCAGCCTGTGTGTGAACCACACACCACACTATTTATCTCTTCTTTTCAGCACCAGTTATCCAAAATACAACAGGGCAACCACCTCTCCCCTTACTGTTATTTCAGTTCACAGACTTTTTATGCAAGGTTAGACTTCAGCAATGTTATTCCAAATTCATTCATTATAATCCTCCCTAAACCTTGACTCCACAGAGGACTAACAGGAATGTAGACATCTGCAGAAACTCAGAAGAAACACAGACAGCTCAGAAAAACCTTTATCAGGCAGTTAAATGTAGGGTTTTTTTTGGAGTTATTGTCAACTATCACTGGCTTCTGGTCCCATTTTCTATCAGTCACAAACACCTGTAGCAGTACAAACAAAGAGTCTGGGAAGTGCTAGAGTGACAGAGGTTGGATTGCTTGTTCTGACGGTAAATACCTTGACAGGTAGCCCCCTGTGAACCCCATGAAGTTCAAGGCCAAGTGCAAGGTCCTGCACCTGGGTCAGAACAATCCCCAGCACAAATCCAGGCTGGGCAATGAGTTGACTGGGAGCAGCCCAGTGTCCCATAAGAAGGACATGGACTTGCTCAAGCAGATGATCAGGGGCTACACGATCAGGCACCTAGCTGAGATGGTTGGGGCTGTTCAGCCTGGAGAAGAGAAGACTCTGGGGAGACCTCATAGCAGCATTCAGCACCTGAAGAGGCTACAGGAAAGATGGGGACAGGCTCTTTATCAGGGAATTTAAGCAATAGGACAAGGGTTAATGGTTTTAAGGTGAAAGAGGGTAAACTAAGGCACTAAGAATAAATTCCTCACTATGAGGGCAGTGAGGCAGTGGAACAGGCTTCCTAGAGTAGCCATAAATACCCTCTCCCTGGAAGTGTTCAAGGCCAGGCTGGATGGGGCTCTGGACAACCTGGCCTAGTAGAAGGTGCCCCAGCCCACAGCAGGGGGTGTTGGAATCAAGTTAGGTTCAGGGTCCCTTCCTGCTCAAACCATTTAATGGTTCTAAATACTGGCTCTGTAAAACTGAAAAGTCTCTGTGAAAGAGGTGACAGCTTCTGAATCGTTAGCTGGTTATTGTACGAGATGTACCTGCTAGGTTTGTAATTCCTGATACACTAGGTGTATTTTCTCCCCCAATACTCACTTTAAAGTCAATGTAATGCTGTATGATAGCAAGTGTGACATAATCCTTTGCAGACAAGCCTGGTAAACTTTGAAAACCTGCAAGAGAGTAATCATGTCAGTACTAAAAGCAGAAGGAATTTATCTTAAAATATAATTTTCTAAGAAAAGACACCATCTTATCTGTCATGTAATCTCTCGTAAAATCTTCAGCACCCTTATGCCAGTCAGCACTGTTCTAATCCTGAGCAGGCCCGTGGTGATAATAAGCCTGGTTTGTCTGTAATAGATTCATTTTTAATAGTTCTTGACTTATGAGGCGCTCTGGTGGTCCTCCAGTCACTTAGGCTCTAGTGGGCCCAGTTTTATCCCCTTCTCCTTTCGAACCTAGTTTACAGCCCTTTCAATGAGCCCAGACAGCTCAGATGCCAAGATTCTTTTTCCCTTTGAGACACATGAACTCCTTCTGTCACCTGCAGACCCCACGCAGCACTGAGCTTCCCACGTTCACAAAACCCAAAACTCTGTTGGTGGCACCATCCTCTCAGCCACATGTTAACCAGGTGGGTCTTGTTTCCTCTTTCAGTATTCTACCATGGCACTGAAGGAATTCAGGAGAACACTATGTGGGCTCCTGAGTCCTCAAGTGATCTCCCCAGGGCCCCGAAGTCTTTTTTATTCTCAGATTTCTCTGCCACAACATCATTGTTACCAGCCTGGATAACCAACAGCAGATAGTAGTCTGATGGCCGTACCAGACCAGAGAGTTCTCCAGCAATACCTCTGACTCTAGCCCCAGGAAGGCTGCAGACTTTCCTATGGTGTGGATCTGGTCTGCATATGGGGCTCTCAGTTCCTCTTAGAAGAGAGTCACCAACCACAATCACCCTCCTTTGTTTCTTGTTAAAGCTACTTGGTCTAGGTGATCCTGCTGCGGCAGGGGGATTGGACTAGATGATCTTTCGAGGTCCCTTCCAATCCCCAATGATCCTATGATACTCCTAACATGTCACGACTCCATCTTTAAGGAATATGTCACAGTACTTGTACAAGAACAAGGCACAAAGGCTTTGGCTGCTGCATCACTTCTTACAGTGCCTTCACTGCCTGCCGGGGAGCAAGTTCAGTTGGGCAGCAATACTGACACAGCAACTCACTTGTCTCACCTAGCTTGCACAGTAATGAGTAAATTTTTGCCCGTATGTTTTCTAACACTTCTAAGACGGCAAAGCTGGGACAGTGGGAAGGCACGGGGATGACTTCTTGCTGTTTCTGGAAGCTGCCGGCAATAGGTGTCTTCACGTCTAATAATTATAAAGACAGAGTAAAAAGATTAAGGAGGTTGTATGACCCCAAAGATACTCAGCTAAGAGGAAAATATCTATGTAATGAAGTATGAGGATCTTTAGTAGGCAGTGAGGGACTTAGTCTTTTCTGTGACAGTTACATCTTTGTGGACACTATGTGAATAATTTTGACAGTTTAGCCAGGAATTTTGATTTAATTTGGGCCAGGAAACATAAATTAGCACAACTGAAGAAATACAAGAACACAGCACTCTCCTGACTTCTGTTTGCACCACAGAACAAACCACAATGCCTTTTGTGGAAGAAGTTAAGCAGTTTAGCCGTCTAGTTTTAGAAAACCTGTTGAGGGTGCCAGTCGGGGCTCTGTTCATGACCTGTGGCACTCCTAGCTCGGGTAGGACATGCCATCTAGTGGCCACACTGTACAGGAAACGGAAGGTATCTGCGGTTCGGGAAAGAACCACACGACACCGTAAAGCCACAAACACTGTAATTTAGCTACAGCAAACACCACCCATGTTTTACTTTATCCAATGGGACTGCTCACAGTTCCACACACATCCTAAAACTTACCAGCAATCTTTCCGTACTGGTCCCGTTTGACTCCCAGCTCTGCCTCCTCCTGTCTCCACAACTGGATTAGCAGCTTAGCTGCTGTCTGATCCTTCTCCCCTCGCCAGGTGCTGATGTGTGAAACGGTTTTAGGGTTGTCACAAAATTCAACCAAGATTCCAAGAATTATGTTGTACAGGTTCTTTTGCTTTGACTTGAAGAAGGGAAAAGAAAAACCTGTTCAAAACATGAGCGAAGCCAACTTCATGAAACAGAAACTGTGTGTATCAAGCCACTTCAAACTTTTAATCTCACGTATTTGCACGTGCTTGGACATTTTTCAAGCTTCTGGAATCATGCCATGCAAAGTTCCATAAATCAAGGAACAAGGGGAATGAGTATAGGATGTGCATAGCCACGTGTGGAATGACTCCTGAAGGCCTCTGGGCTCATAGGCTGGAGAATATGCTTCTATCAAGATTAATTTTTAGTTAGAGACTCTGCAGGCAGTGGATGAGCAGCACCAGTCAGCACTTCTTTTATTATGGTGTTTCAGGAGATGGTTTAGTGCTTAGGGGTTGTAGGGAGCATGGCTGGACATGATGATCTTGAAGGTCTTTTCCAGCCTTGAGGATTCTATGATTCTGTGTCCCAATGTTTCAGGAGCAGCTGAGAGAAGGGAAGAGTCTGCACTCTTACACTGTAAGAGTATCAGAGGCTGGGAGTAAGATCAGGGAGAATGAGAATCACAGAACATTAGGGATTGGAAGGGACCTGCAGAGATCATCCAGTCCAATCCCCCTGACCCAGCAGGTTCACCTAGATCCAGTCGCACAGGAACATATCCAGGCAGGTTTTAAACGACCCCAGAGAAGGAGACTCCACAACCCCCCTGGGCAGCCTGTTCCAGTGCTCTGTCACTGGGAGTGCGTGTTTATATGGCGAGAGATTAAATGCCTGAGTCAGCTCTATAGAGAGATCCACAGAACATCCACATACAAAATTCCTGTGAATTTAAACATCAAAACTTCTAAAGCCTTGAAGTGTTTGCTAACTCTGTTCTTACTAACTTCAGTATGAAGAATGGAGGTGCTTTTCTAAACAGAAACGTCATCCAAAACAAGAATATAGTTTGATTTTTCCTTTTAAAAAATAGTACATTAAAAAATAAACCTATTAAGTTTCTATATAGTATAAATATGTATGTTTATATATAATTTAAACATATATTTAAAGTATTTTTGGAAAGAGTATATAAACTCCCTGCCCATTTATTAAAAAATACGATGCATGGAAAATCCATCTGGGCATTTTTCAGGGAACTGCAAACACTGGTCTGTTAGTACTGTAATAGTCTTACAGACATCGTAACAGTCCTGGAGATGACAGAACAAAAACACAGCATTTTTCCATGTTGTTTTACTACCCTTTCATTCCATAACATGTAGAATAGAAATACCTACTGCCAACAAATCCAGGAGGAGAGAAATGCCCTGTTTCTCAAGAAAATAATCCTCTGTAACATAACATCCAATGACACAGGACCTTAAAGAGAAATAATTTCCTTCTGTAGAAACATTTTTGTGCTTTAAAACATTCTACAGGCATCTCATTTATTTTACTGAGCTGCATACAAATACTTTTTATGCAACATCTATCTCTGTGTCTTCAGGGAGTAGGGAAATGTTTCACAGGCCTTTTCCCTCACACTGTACAACTGTAGTTGTCCAAACAGCTGCCCAAGAAATTGGTCAGGTTCATGAGGAATAGGATTAGAATATTAATTTAAAATAAAACTCAGTAAGAGAGGGCAATATTTAACTGGATCATGTCCTTGATTTGGTTTATTGCAGAGGTACATGAGTATTTCTGTTACTAGGATTGAGGAGGGGACTGAAGGAGCTGAGACTGTTCAGTTTGAAGGAAAGGAGCTAAGGACAGACCTTACTGCTGTCTACAACTACCTGAAGGGAGGCTGCAGAGAGGGGTCAGTCTCTTCTCACAAGTAACAAGTCATAGGACAAGAGGAAATGGCCTAAAGTTGTACCAGAGGAAGTTTAGTTTGGATGTAAGGAAAAACTTCATGGAAAGGGTCATCAGGCCTTGGAACAGGATGCCCAGGGAGAGGGTTGAATCACCATCCCTGGACATGACTAAAAGTTGTGGTGATCTGGAGCTTAGGGTCAGGGTTTAACAGTGGGCTTGGGAGAGTTAAGTTGGACGTGAAGATCTCTTCCAAACTAAATGACTCCATGATCTATGAGACAAGCAGAACTATTTTGTTTGGTAACAGTGTTTGCTTCTCCCAGCTCAAAATCATGGTAAAAGCAACGTTCCTGGAGCTATTGCTTCCTTCTTTTCTTTTCTCACTTAATGGGCATTAGGACAGAAACTGAAGGGATATTTTAGCTATCCTGCTGTGTGTTGACATTCCAACAGCAATCTTTAAAATATTTCTAACCCAATAAAGTCAGTTTCCAAACAATTCTTATGCTTACACAGATTTTAGCTAATATAGTCTATTCACTGCTCTGAAGTTATTTACAGACACACTAACCACACACTCTCTTTAGAAATTCTTAGGTAACTGCATGTCAGGAGGCCACTGCATGGGAAGTCAGAGTGCTGCATAGGGAGTTGGGTTGCCATACTGAACCCTTATTTACAGGAGAATGCATGCACAATATTCCATTTGTTTGGTACAATTTCAATTTATCAAACTGCAGGAAGGAGTTTTATATGTTTTAAATAGCAGACAGGCCTACATGTGCAGAGAAAGGCACTGCAGACCTACAATTTAGGTACTTAGGCCTATGCATTTAGGTATTGCAGACCTAGAAAACACAAGATGAGACACTTTCAAGAGCTACTTCTGCTACATTACTCTACAAACCACAAGCAGTCGAGGGCACTGAGGAGGACACGATTGTGGCCCAGTCCACTAAGTAACTTCTTTGGATCCATCTGCATGAATGGGATAAGTAGATCCACTCCTTCATAGCTGAAGAGATCCTGTTGAAGCATCAATTTAAGGCATGTTTTTCTTAAATCATACTTACTAGACCAGCTACATGTAAGAAAAAACAAAGGGCACTGCAAAATGTTTTATATTGCAATAAATGTGTCCCCTTTGTTAGAGCAGGATATACTCTCTACAATGCAAAGAGTGGACATTCAGTGTTTTCAAACTGCTAAACTCCTTTGTTAAAAAACTTTCATGTATTCATTCAAAACTCATGTGAATCAGCAAACAGGTGAGACAAATCCTCATGAGTGATTTTACATTTTAACTGTCGCTTTCACAGATAACCAGCTGTCAGGTCTGACTCCTTAGCAATGAACTACAGCTGGTACTTGCTTCTGAATAGTAAGAAAAATAAAGCAGTATTCTTTAAAAGAAAATACAGCACGGTTTGACATTTGAGGTAGAAAGATACCTTTCTGTGGAGATCATTTTCACAGAGAACAGACAAGATGAACAATATATCAGCCTGGATTTCCAGTACAATGGCATCTTCTTTCTCTTTAGATTTGTTTACTGTGTATTTTAGGATGTCTGTAAATGAAAAGATTTAATACAGGTGAATTCCCGAAAGACAACTCAGAATTCCATCACAGTTGCTGATTTAAACAAAATACATTCAAATATGCACAAGGGATGTAAAGGAATCTACTGGTGCTGTTCAGTTTTATTTCCTGTGTTTTATTAAATCTTAGACAGAATCACAGAACATTAGGGATTGGAAGGGACCTCTAAAGATCATCTAGTCCATCACACCCCTGACACAGCAGGATCATCTAGACCAAGTCACACAGGAACACATCCAGGTGGGTTTTAAACATCTCCAGTGAAGGAGACTCCACAATCCCCCTGGGCAGCCCCTTCCAGTGCTCTGTCACCCTCACTGGGAAGAAGTTCCTTCTGATATTTACGTGGAATCTCTATGTTCTAGCCTACACCCAGTGCCCCGTGCCCTCTCACTAGATGACACTGAGAAGAGCCTGGCTGCATCCTCCTGACACCCACCCTCCACATATTTATAGACATTAATGAGGTCACCCCTCAGTCTCCTCCAAGCTAAAGAGACCCAGCTCCCTCCTCATCAGGGAAGTGCTTTTAATAAAATCTCTAAGTTTCCACAGAGTTTTCCTTGGACTTAAACTTTCAGCTGAGGAAATAAAATCTTTGATTCCTAGACTTTCTGTTAGAACATACTCTTTGAACGCCAAAGGATGCTATCTATTTGGCTTCTCCGAGTACCGAGTACTCTATTTGGTTTCTTTTAGAGTACTGAAAACTTCATTTTTGTTAAGAAAACAACGTATACCAGAACTTAAAACCAAATGTAACAGCAGGTGTGTGTTACTGAATGACAAAGGCTTATTCTGCTCTTTTTTTATAATATAGAAGTACACTGCTAGTAATTTTCTTCTAAAGAGGTCTTGTCGAAAGCAACACCATAACAGACTTCACAGAATCACAGAACATTAGGGATTGGAAGGGCCCTCGAAAGATCATGGAGTCCAACACTCCTGCCACAGCAGGATCCCTTCGATCCAGTCGCACAGGAACATACCCAGGCAGGTTTGACTTAGGCAGCATAACAGGCACGGCTGGAGTTCCTAGCATCTACCACAATGAAAATAAGATGTAACTATAAAGAAGGAAGAAGGTCACCTGAAATTAAACACCTTGGGCTGATTATCTGAGGTTTCTTAGTTTTTCAGCAATACCAGGAGCAACGCACTAGAACTGCAGCACAGCAAACCTGTGAACGTTCCCAGTGACAACGAGGCAATGCACGAATTTAAGAACAGTGGTAAGGTTGTACTTTACCCAGTAGCTGGCTAATTGCTCCCTGGTCACACAAATTAATGTTCACAGCCTCATCATAAAGGGACACGACAGATCTCAACACTCTCAGGCTGTAGCGCATCTGTGCGAGTTTGCTGCCACGACCACCTGTTCCATGGAAACTATTCCCTTGACCAAAGAAAGGATCTGTGGAGCAATCAGAGTGAACATTCTTTTTTGGCAGACACTGTGTGTTCAGAATATTTATGTGCTAAGGAAAAAATGAAGGCTTATCATTGTAAGCTGAAACCAAGATGTTAGAAAAGCTTCTTCCTTACAACCATCGAGTCATGAACCTTTCTGTGAAGGCTATACTTTCTACATTCCTAAGAAAGGTGTGACTTTGGTCAACATTTAAAATTGTTATTATATTTTTTATATTATATACCTAAATTTATATATATAATTTTTATATTATATATAATTTNTTTATATATTATATCAAAAAATCACATTTTTACACTTGGTTAATGAGCAGTCCCCAAAACCCAACGTTTTCATCTCTGTTACATCCAACTGATTTTATTGTTAAAAATTATCCATACCCAGACAAACAGTCCATGAGACTGGGCCCATAATCTTAGCTGCTGGCCACAAACAAGC
>VXBP01001617.1:806144-900744 GCA_013400115.1 Rhinopomastus cyanomelas
TCAACAGCTCTAAATTCAATTTGGTTGAGTACTGGTTGGACTTATTTCCACAGTGATTGTATGAGAACAGCTTAAAACATGGGCAGCAGAGATGTGTGGCTGCCCACACAACTGCAGATCTGTTAGTATATTATGGTGGTACCCAGGGAACAAGGCACCAGTTTGTCCTTTGGTAGGAAAAAAAGTTGATTACAGTTGCTTTTTCAGTAGAAAAGAATTTATTATGGTTGCTTTTTTAGAAACCCCAGTTTGCTAAGTGTCCTACTGAAAAACAATCGTTCTGAATGAATGAGTTTGAGAGTTCTCCTTCCCATCAAAGAAAGTAAGTGCAGTTGTGTTTTGAGGTTACTGTCTATGTCAGCCACGAGCATCTACTGACCTTGGGCTATGCACCATTCGAGAAACACAAGAAGGAGAGCATTTGCTTGGCAGGACAAGTATTTCTCTACTAAGGAGGGAGCCACTGAAGCTAAAACAGCAATTGCATGAAGCTGTAATTCTTCATATTGGGCCGCAGACCAGTCCAGAAATGCAGGCTTTTGGTTTGGTTTTACATAATGAAGTAAAGCTGGCATCACATCCTTTTCACTGAGAAGCTGCAGAGTCAACAGAGAAAGACAGGTTTTGCAGACAAAGAAAATCTAAAGCCATCAGTCCACTTTATCTGTCCTACACCAAGGAACTCATTCGTAACGGAGGAAGTATGTTGAGAACACAAGTACAGACAACCTCTCTGTCCTGCAGCAGTTTGTTAAACTGTGCTATGTTCTTCACATCTACTTGTGCAGGACTCTTGTCAGCCAGCTGTAGCGTGCTGTAGATTTGTAAGCTCTGTAAAATAGGAACTGTGCGTGGCTTTCAAAGAGCAGGACTCGCTCTCAAGCTATGCCTGAGTTCCTCATTTGGAGAACAGCTGATTTCTACACAGCACGGACATCGACACGATACTCCTGGGATTTTTCTGATCTACTTTTGGTTTTGACTGTAGCTCCTGTTGTGTTACAACTTACCTCTACAGCACCTGGGTTTTTAGATAAGACTGCTATTACATTAAACAGTAGCTTCTTCATCTCGAAGTCCTCACAAGAGTAGGTAAGTTTGAGGCCTTTCACCAAGGGATTGGGAATTTTAGCTATGAAGGAAATTGTAGGTACATTACTAAAAATTCATCATTAAAAGTAAAAGTGTTGTAAGTATCCAGTATGAGTTGTCTTACCTTCAGTAAACGTTGCAAGTGCTACTAAAAGTTCTGCAAATCCACTTTCCTAACAGGCATTCAAAAAACATACATGAATTAATGTCATTACATTAAATTGCAGAGAAATTAAGACTTATGAATTAATTTTTGTTTTACTTTTTTCTTCAGAGCACAAACTTTTAATGACCCTATGGCAGAATAAACAGAATGTTATCAAAGAGGGGATCAACTGTACAATGCTAACTAACTACAGTCCCAAGGGAACAATTAGTTCAACCTACATCTAATTCAGCTAAGTCTGAGCTTGTTTGGGGAAGTCCCAAGCACGTGGACTCACTACTGTCATCTCCCACACAAGAAGAGCACTCTCAGTACTGTTAAAGCTGTGCTTTATAAATGCATTGAAAACAGTGCTGAGCTTATTCATGCTTTCTTCTTGCTGAGTAATGTTGCACTAAATTCTGGTGGAAACCAGGAAACAGTAGCAAAACAGACAGGTTTGTTCTAGCACACACAAAATATTAAGCTTACGTGCAGTTTCTAGTTTATTTGTGGTGAGAAAACAATTGTCCTTTCCAAAGGCTCGGGTTGCTGTGCTGACTTCTGCACTATGTTAAATACAAAACTGATTTCTCTCAAGTTGCTTTGACAGTTTATTGAGACAAGAAGAGAACATTCTGATGAAAAGTTCTCTGTTGTTATCTTCCATGGTATTGTTAATTTTTGTGCACCTGATATTTATACCTTGTAAAAACTCTAAGGAAGGAGAGAACAGATAAACTAAATTAAAAACATTTTCATTTTTCCCTTGCATTAAAACAATTAAAATAAAAAAATATGTGTCCTAGTTATTTAGGATGTAGGGAAAAATGCCCTGTTTGTACAGCCAGATAAACAACTTCATTATTTTAGAAGTCAAATGTGTTGCTGTGATAGTAGAACAGACATTTCATAAATAAAATACAATAAAATAGAAATAGCAATAAAATAGAAAACTTGAATGAAAAATCAGTAACCTTCATTACAGATTATAAAATCAGTGACAGAGCCAATGGAGAAACTTCCACTCAAACAGAGAAATGAATTCCCTGACAGTAATCCAATCCTGAACAGCCAATAGATCTCCAGGAATGTGATTGCTTAATTATTCAGTAGGCGTATCAGAGCTTCATTTAAACATTTAAATCTGAACTCTGCAACAAGAGAGCAAAAGAATATTAACATCTATAAAAACTGAAGCTCTCTGCAGGTTCCCTATAATAATTCTGGAATGTTACAGAATGGTGACTCAGGTACTTTTCAGGCAGGTCATGGCAGTGAATGCTGGACTTCCAGTCTTAGAAAGAATTTATGTGCTTATTATTATTATCTTGAGAGAAATCATTATTTTCTCAAGCATCTTATTTAGAGATTTGGTCATGATTTTTGGAGGACTCTTCTTGCTCCTGGTTATGAGGCACTGGTACTTCAGTTGAATCTGAGCTATTTGAATACACCCTGTACTCCTACATCTTCAAAAGATGACAAGAATTAGTGTACAACTCACAGAATGGCCCAGGTCAGAATCTGCACAAGAACACATGAGTCAGTGCTAACTTTTACACATAAACAGTGTAATTTTTAAGTATTAAAAAGCAGAACTCCAGGAAATAACCTACAGCTTTGAAGCTTCTTTGAGGAAAAGCAGAAAGAAAAGTGGGTTCTTGCTCAGCAAATCTGAGAAAGAGGAAGACACTAGAGACAGAGCAAAAGAAATGCTAGAACCCTCGTGACAAAAAATTCTGAGCATGTAATAGCAAACCAGAAATGATTAGCCTGGACTGTAATCACAGATACTTACAACCATAGGTGCTGCAGGGTTTTTGGCTAGCAATGTGGCAATCACCAAGAGGTCGTTCCGTAGCTGACGATCGTAACGGCGGAACCCATGCATGAGGAGGTCTGCGAATACTTCCTTCAGAGCACTTCAAAGTCAATGAGAAGCATTTTATGTTCTCTGCATATTCTAATTTCAGACAGCCCTAGGTATATGAATCCTTATAATACCTTTCAAACCCTTAGGGTTTAACTGCAAGAGAAAGAACTGGAGACCTTATTATGAAATGGATTCCTACGTGCACATCCCATTACAGCAGCTATGTAAGGCGTGTGCATTACAAACAGCACCTTCCACTGCGTGTGTTAGAATCAATTAATAGAGAGATGTCAAGTTCACTCAAGCTTGGAACTAGACATTGCAGAATGATTACAGAGAAGAAATGGTCTAATCCTAAAGAGTTAGAAGTGTTACTTGCTCAAGGAGAACCTGTGACTTACTCCAGCAGAGGAGAAGTAAGAACTGGAACTAAGACTTACACATCATAGCATAGAATTCCCTACTCATTTGGTAACATAAGCACTCCCACAGAGCAGGCATACTGGACTACTGTGGCTAACAAGAGCTTGAAAATGGTGCAATTCACTTATTAATCCTACAAAGCAACAGACAGGGCTATACCTCCTGCCCCATGCAGCTGAACGCAGAGTTGTAGAATCATAAATGCTGGAAGAGACCTCCAAGATCATCCAGTCCAACCATCAACCTGACCCCACCATGGCCACTAAATCATGTCCCCCAGGGCCACATCTACTCATTTTTTGAACACCTCCAGAGACGACATCTGTATCCATGTAACAAAAACATCTGCTGGTGGATAGTTGCGATCATGAAATAGAGAGGCCTGTCAATGAAGGAATTTTGTTCTTGACTGGATGTGTTTTCAGTTGCACCCTGGCCACGGCATCGGCAAGCTGCCTGGTAGGTACCTCTTGGATCGTGTACCATTTCCTGGCACCTCACAGGCCACAGTACTATTCAACTTGCTGAAACCGAAATAGATGCCTGGGTATGAGGTCAGATTCTGGGGTGCTTCCACCAACAGGTTGCCTAGAGAGGTGGTGGAGGCCCCATTCCTGGAGACGTTCAGGGTCAGGCTTGGTGGGGCTCTGGGCAATCTGGTCTGGTGAGTGATGTCCCTGCTTTTTGCAGGGGACCTCTGAAGGTCCCTTCCAACCCAATACATTCTGTGGTTCTATGTGAATACTGAAAGCTTAGTGAGGGCTTAACAGGAGAGCTCTACTCTGTGTTTGTGTTTTCTCTCCATTCATTTCAAACAAAAAGCCAAACGATAGCAATGCCTTAGGTGTCTCCAAGATGACAGTGTTAACTGAGTAAAAGCTTCCCTGTACTCACTGCACACATTCCAGGCTGCTGAGCTGGTTAACAATTTCCTCTTTTGATGCGTTCTCTAACAGGTTCCATAGGATTTCTGAGGAGCGAAACAGCAGCTGTCCTGAGGGATCCACATCATTTAGATACAAACAGACTCTGCTGGCTGCTCGGGCTTTCATCATAAGTCCACAATTCACTCCTGAAAGGATGACAATCTGAATAAGTCATTCCCTGTAGGTCAGTAGTAATTGCTTTAGGGGAACGAATGACCAAAGATCAGAGATAATGAGATTGCTGATAAAACAGTTTGTACTGACCAGAGGTGGAGAGATGCTGGAGAGCTTTAAGAATCCACAACTTCTCAATAAGTTGATTTTCAACCAATACTAGGGACAAAACTAGAGTTTCTGCTAATCCTCCTAATTCAGCCATTTGAATTTTATAGTTTGCACTTGTTGGCTGGTAACCTGCACACACAACAGCATTAGCTATAACACTGTAAATAACCAGAATTTGGGTTACTTTGTAAAACAGTCATCAATTAAAGACTGAGAACCAAGTATCATATTTCCTTAGTCCTAAATGCAAATCAGGTCAACTACAAAAGCTGTTTTTGTGTATGTCAGTGTGAGCAGTCTCTACAGCATATCCAACAAACTCACATTCTAGACTAAAAGACTGTATATAACCAAACAGCTTCCTGGAATTTACAGAAGGAGAGAACAAGCAGGGTTACAGAGAAATGTAAAACCTTCTTCAGATCATAAATTGCTGGTGCATGATCAACTACATCACTTAGATGCAGGAAAAGTCTACAGGTATCCACCCAAGGGCACTGAGGGTGCAGCGGGTGGGGCCACAAAGCCACTTTCCACCATTTATCAGCAGGTCCTGGCTAAGCAGGGAGGTCCCAGTTCACTGGAGATTAGCAAATCTACAGGAAGAGCCTGAAGGATGATGTCAGCCTAACCTTGGTGCCAGGGTAGGCTATGGAGATCATCTGGAGTGCCATCATGTGAAATGTACAGGATTGCCAGGTGATCAGGCCCAGTCAGCATGGGCTTATGAAAGGCAGGTCCTGCTTCACTAACCACAGTAATCCACTTGGTGGGTGAGGGACAGGCTGTGGATGTTGTCTAGTAAAGCCTCTGACACAGTTTTCCATGGCATTCTCCTGGAGAAACTGGCTGCTCACGGCTTGGATGGGCATATACTCTGCTCAATGAATACACTCTGCTTAAAGCTGGCTGGGTGGCTGGGCATGTGGACATGTGGTGACTGGAGTTAAACCAAACTGGCTTTTAAGCAGTTAAACCAGTGGTGGTCCCCAGGGCTCATCGCTGGGGCTTTCTCTCTTTACTACCTTCATCACTGATCTGGATGAGGGGGTTGAGTACACCCAAAGCAAGTTTGCAGATGACACCAAGCTAGGTAGACGTGTCAATCTGCTAGAGGGCAGGAAGGCTCTACAGAGGGATCTGGACAGGCTGGATGGCCTCTTTCTGCACATGACTTTTTCAAAGCCTGTGCTCAAATATCTCCATACATTCAAATTTAGAAGGGCTACTTCTATTTCTCACAAGCAACACAAATGAAAACAGAGCTGCTTCTCTCCAGGCTACACATACAAACATGAAAATTCCATTTCCCTTCTTATCATCCTGATCCTAAATACTCTTTCTCCCCCCATTATACGTATTTCACTTCACATTTTCTGGTTACTATTTAATACTAACCCCATGAGTGTAATCATTAATTCCTTGTACACTGATGAATTAACTTCAGAGTTCGAGCGTGCCCTTCTCTAACAGCATCTTAAATGCGCAGTCGCCAACGTACACATTTAATATATGAGACACAGGAACTGGGGTTATAAGGAAAAATTAATCCATAGCTGATACAAAGATCCATTTCAAGGCACTTGGTTTCTTGTGACACTTGAAAATGCTGGGCTTTACCTAGAAGCAGTTTTCTTGGTGGCTCCATGTTATAAAAGCTCACAACACACTTACAGATTTGTATTCTAACTTGAGAGCGTGGCACCCTCATCAAATAACCTGTTGGGAACACAAAAAAATGCAAATTTATGAAGTTTGTAAATTTTTTCTAAGGTAATCTTAACTCTCCCATTTATAGTACTTATAGTGTTTCTTCTACTCATACCCCCTTCACTTCATGTGAAGTCTGACAAGCACTCCTACACTGAGAAGGTCAAAGGGGTCTTGAAGGAGTAGCATACAGTTAATTAAGAAGTCACCACCTCTGCTTCATAGCTACAGACCCTTGGATATTACTCCAGAAGGTGTGGAATTCAGAAGGAAGCCACTGCACTGGGCTGTTGTCACCATTACCATCGCAGAGACTCTTCTTGTAGCAGACATAATATGATATAAAGGGACCACAGAAAGAGATCCTTCTCAACAACATAAATAGAATTCCACGGAGAGCTCCCAGTGCCTCAGATGGATGATATAAACAATCTTTAGTGTCTCCTTGGCCATGCATCTTAATTTGAATCTGGAACTGTCTGAAACCAGGACACCACTCCATACCTACCTGGATCTGTGAAAACAGACTTTGAAAAACATTCCTTCTCACCCATTTAAAGAATAAGCTTTTTCCATGTATGACAAGCTGACTGTGCTACCTCATGATCATTCAAATCTTACAGTTCAGTGAGCTGATACATCCTTCTTGCTGTTTTGGATCCTTTCTGATCTACAGGGCTTGCAGTATTTTTTTTAATATCACAAATGTGACTCACAAGGTCTTAAAAGGTATTTTGGCATTCAGAGGTCCAGTGACCTTACGACATGACTTTGACAGCTTTTCCTCAACAGGTCTCTTAAAAGGGATTTTTGAAAGTTGGGGTCTCTTGGCTTAGTTGCAGCAGGATGCTGAAGTCAGAAGTTGCTACTCGTAGTGAGGCATGACACTACATGACTTAGATCTTGCCTTTAGAGGGGACAGCTCTCAGGCTTTCACAGAATCACAGAACATTAGGCACTGAAAGGGACCTTGCAAGACCATCTAGCCTAATCCCCCTGCCAGAGCAGGACCACCTAGACCAAGTTGCACAGGAACATGTCCAGGCAGGTTTTAAACGTCTCCAGGAAGGGAGACTCCACAACTCCCCAGGGCAGCCCCTTCCAGTGCTCTGCAAAGAAGTTCCTTCTCGTATTGATGTGGAACATCCTATGTTCCAGCTCACACCCACTGCCCCTTGTCCTATCACTAGATGACACTGACAAGAGTCTGGAGTCACTGTTTGTCCCTTGTTTATTCATTCAGTTTCAAAGACACCAGAAGCACATGTTTCCCTTAGCCCAGGCTTCAGTGTTTACAATCTTTCAACATTTACAAATAGATTTCTCAGAGCAAAACCAAATGAAACAGGCTATAGACAGGTTGAGTCCTTTAGCTGTCCTCATAAGGTCATCTCATGTAGCTTCAGACACTGGCAAACGGGTAATGAATTCTGTTAGCTCATGGTTTATAATGCAGAGCAGACTGAATGAATAACTGAAGTACTTTCATTCACGAAGAAGGTAACAAGAAATTCAAATGATGCTAAAATAGTCAATTTTATCATGGCATTCATGGTGGCACAGCAGTTAACACTCACCCAGCTGTGCCATGGCCTTCGAAATCGCCACGGAGTAACTTATTTCATCAGATACTTTCTTTTTTTGAAATGGTAGCCTGCAAAACAAAACAGAAAAGTGTCACAACTGTGCTGAAAGCACTGCAGAAGAACCCATGAATCGAGCCACCACAAAAGCTCAGTAAGGTTTGTCTTCTTCCTTTGCAAGTGACAATAGTTTGCCCAGGACAAATGCATTTTTTGCAATGCTGATTCTACACTCAAAGCTCCAGTTTCACCACGGGGCAACTGCACTCTGTCAATTAGCAGTGTATGCTCATACACAGTATTTTCATGATTCATATTTGATGCAGTAAGAAATCCTGAATTGAGATACCACAGAGCCAGACTATGCACAGAGGTGGGGAAAAAAAGGGTCATGTCCCCAGGCAAGACCTGGGGCACTCTTGAAATGGGTGAAAACAAACCCCCTGACTCCAAACACGATCCACCACAAACTGATTTTTAAAATAAAAGACATTAAGAAATATTCACAAACCTTTGCAGACTACTCAGATGTGACACGAACATGAAGTACTAAATTTTGTCTACCATCAAACATTGCAACTTTACACTAAGGTCTCTGCAGTTTACAGTGCAGAAGCAATTTTCTGGTAGGGTTATGGCTTCTCTTTGTCCTAAAGAGAACTTCCAGCTCTTCCAGGAGTTGGTCACTAGGTTCGCCTGCAAAAAGAAACCTTAGGACAAGGGAGCAGAGCAGACCTGGAAGATCTTTTAAGGATGCTGTCCATACAGCACAAGAACAGGCTGCCCAGGGAGGTAGGGGAGTGGCTACACCTAGAGGGGTTCAAAAACACATAGATGTGGCCCTAGGGAACAGGATTTAGTGGGCAGGGTGGGGCTGGGTTGATGGTTGGACAGGATGATCTTAGAGGTCTCTTGCAACCTTAAGGATTCTGTGACTCTAAGCACTCTGGATCCCCACATATAAGGAATCACACAAGCAAGGGAAGAGACTGGCATAGCTGAGTTATGAAATGAAAGAGCAAGAAGCAGCTGCCCAAGCAGTGGAAGCAGGGCCAGTTATTCTGGGAAGAGTATAGGGAGACTGCCTTGTTGTGTAGGTATGAGGTTATGAAGCCTGAGGCATGGCTGGAGCTGAACTTGGCAAGCAATGCAAAGAACAAGAGGGGCTTCTACACGTGTGTTAGCCAGAGAAGGAAGGTTAAAGAAAGTGTGTCTCCCCTGATGAGCAGGGACAAAAAGCTGGCAACAGCAGATGAGAAGGAGGCTGAACTACTCCCTAACTTTTTGACTTTGGTTTCCACTGGCAGCCTCTCTTCTCACAGCTCCTGAGTGGAGTCAGGGACCAGGGGGTTAAAGCCCCTCTTGGTGTAGGGGATCAGGTTCATGACCACCTGAAGAACCTGAACATACATAAGTCCAGCTTCAGGGAGGCCTTTTAGTACTTGAAGCAAGCCTGCAAGCAAGATGGGAACAGTCATTTTAGACCTGCAGTGACAGGACAAGGGATAATGGTTTAAGACTAAAAAAGGGTAGATTTAGACTAGACACAGGGAAGAATGTTTTTTACAGTGAGGGTGGTAGATATCCCATCCCTGGAAACATCAAGGACAGGTCAGATGTGGCTCTGAGCAACCTGATATAGTTAAAGACGTCCCTGCTCACTGCAAGAGGGTTGGACTAGATGACCTTCAGAGGTTTCTTACACACCAAAGCATTCTATGATTCTATATGAAAGAGGAGTGAATGATGGGGGAACAACCATCATACAGAAATTAAAGCAAAACCCAAGGGTCCAATCTACCAAAATACATTCAATGCTGACGCCACAACTATTGCTGCACTCACAACTACATTTCATCGACTCTGTCTGCTCACTCTCAGTTTTGTCATGCCTCTGCCCAGCGCTGAAGAAACTGCATCTTTGCGATGTACTTTCTTTTTCCCCACCGTGTGGCAGCAAAGGAAAGCGAACCCACGGTGCTCAGGGAGGTAGGAGATGCACTTCAGTTACACGTTTATTAAGCTGAACAGCTAAGAGGAAACTTAATTGAATATCTGGTTTGAAATGTGACTCATTTTCTGTCTGGCGTAAATTAGCTCTTCCTTATTCTCTCTAATTATAATTAAATACAGGATTAACTAGTTACAAAACTCCGTAAGTAACGATTACATTACTGAGGAGAGGAAAACCACTGGCAAGTGTATGTAACTCCTCCATTCTACTCTACAAATAAGCTGTAGTACAAGATGACAACCAAGAGGCCCAGAAGTTTATGCAATATATACTTAAAGTAATTATTAATCCCAAGTCCTCAAACTGGGGTTCTTTATTTCCTGCAATACGACTTACTGTTGCGTAAAGCTTATCTTCAGCTTATGCTTGTCTTTGTGTGACTTCAGTTTTTTGAACTCACTCAGAGAGCTTGTTTGAAACAGCAAAATATACCTCAGCAGAACTAAGCACTGAGTCTTCTGAGGTAAGCAGTCCCAGAAGAACCTGCTCAGGCAATAGGGCACCTTGGGGAATCTTGCTTCAAGGCAAGTTGAGGTCAGTTACAATCCACTTTTGAACAACATGATAGGTCCTTCCTTTATGCCAACAGAAACTTGACTCAAGGAAGACACCACTCATGAAAAGGAAAGATGTAAGATGCCTTGCAGGCATAGATGCCTTGTAGACAGATGCTGAATATGTCTACACGTGTTAATAAGCAGCATTTAAATCTCTGTAAGAAAGGCTAAAGTACTTACCCACATAATTTAATGAGTTCACATAAGGGCTCTGTGAAAGCTTCTTGTTCATTAACTTTTTCTGCACACAGGTTAAGAATTTTGATTATCTGTTCCACATCCTTAAGGGGCTTTTAATTTAAAGTTAAGGAAATCAGACTCTACTGCAATGCATCAGAAGAAACAAACTGTATTCACTAAAGTTCAAAGATTCAACCAAAAAAACCCCCAATGTTTTCAAGGTTAGATGTCTAAAATCAAGCATGTGAGTCATTACTTCTACATCTGCAGATCCCACTATACAGACTGAAACAGCTCTCTAGTTTGAAGAAGAGGAGGCTGAGAGACCTCATCACTCTCTACAACTACCTGAAACGATCTTGTGGAGAGGTTGCTGCTGGTCTCTTCTCACATGCAATTAGTGACAGAACAAGAGGGAGTGCGTTCAGGTTACAACAGGGTAGGTTTAGACATTAGGAAATGTTTTTTCACAGAAAGGGTGGTCAGGCTCTGGAATGGGCTTCCCAGGGAGGTGGTTGAGTTGCAATCCCTGGATGCGATTAAAGATCCTTTGGATGAGGTGTTGATGGATGTGGTTTAGGGGTGAACTTGTAAGGTAGGGGAGATGGTTGGACTTGATGATCCCAGGGGTCTTTTCCAATCAGAGTGATTCTGTGAAATGCATGAATCCAGCATCCCAGACCTTGCTAATCCACCAGACTTGGCTGTGTGCACAGGAAGGCCGCTGGTGAGAACACACGTGGACCATCACAGCACATCATGAAACACTTTGCTGAGAAGTCAGAGCACCACCATATATAAAACATCATGACTGCAGAATTGCAGCAGCAAAAAGGATACAAGCCCATATTCAAAGCACTTGGCTACATTCTTGAGAGCTTTCAGCTGCTCCTCTTCCAAATCTTTCTGAAGTACAAAAAGGAAAAGCAGGGTTCATTTGAGGTTTATCTTCGAACACCAAATGATTATGTTTATCCCCTTCTAAGTTCAAATGAAAGTGGAAACCAGATTATAAAATCACAAAACACAATGAAGTTGTGGAAGGGCTTTGCAGCAGGGTTAGCTCTGTGATTAAGTAACTGAAGATGCTTCTAAAAACTCTACCTTTTGCTCAAACGTGTGTGCACTTTCTCTGAAACCCTTTGGGATTCTGTGAAAGATAACTAAGAAAAATCAAATCTATGTCCCATACGACATAAATGTACAAACACATAAATCTGAGTGGCTTAGACCGGAGATCTGCCACCATTAGGAATCAAACTGAGAGTTGAAAACAACTTAAGTGAGGGTACATTAGGGTGTGTCATTCATTCCAGCTTTTCTCAGCGCCTCAGCCCCGAGGCAGGGCAGAAATTAGTTTCAGGAGTCTACAAGCCCAGAATCCTAAGGGCATTTTATAATGTATCTTGCTCTTTGGAGAAGCAGTAAACAACATCCAGAAGAATTTTCTTCAGTCAGTAATTCTAACAGCTCTGCATCAAGAGGACATGAACTACTACTTTGCAGGGCATTAACTTAAAATGTGGTATGTTTAATTGGTTCTTAAGAACATAAATTACTAGGTACTTAGACAAAAAATAACCAACGGCTTAGTGAATTCAGTCTGCTAAAGATTCTTTTGGAGCTCAAAACCAGTCCTGTAAGCCTATGAGGTTATTCTCTCCTGTGTGCCTGGGTAGTTGTTCCTCAACAAGTAGCTTCACATACTTATCCTTCCAGTGAAGGAGGGATAGATAAAAGAAGGAAAAGAGACATGTTAGAAGTTCACTTGGGCAATCACACCCATTCCTGACATACTTTCAGTGACTGTATACATCTGTGTTTCTCAGCTGTAGGCTTCAGTGCTCAAAAGGACCCAGATAAAGTAGAGATTTTGCGCATTTAGTTTTTAAATGCAACTGCTTTTCCTTTTTTCCCTTCTAAAGGGAAAGGAAGGCAGGCAGCACTGGGTTATTTACATTCTTTTAGTACAAAAATATCACAGCATGACAGAATGTTGGGGGTTGGATCTAGATCTCAAAAGATCTGGCCCAACCCCTGATGATACCATCATTAACATTCTCTATTACGATGATGGGCTTGAAAAGAAGTGTTCAAATACCAGAACAAACACTCAGTTTTATGCTCAGCAGCCCCAGGCTTCTTCTGGTTTGTTCAGGACAAGTACTACAGTAACTGTAGAATACATTTCTGTAAGCCCTGTGGCTACCTGTGTGTCTGAAATGAGGAGGTATTGGGTTACTTACTGACTCTGTATCCTCGAGCAGTGCAATGACGTGATTCAGATCCGCTGATCTTAACTCTGTGTCCTGGAAAAGTCACACTTTGAGCCTTGGGGTTTATTTTTTAGACTGAATTTAGAAGTGCTTAAAGCTTAGAACGTAAAAATACCAACAGGAATTCACCCAGGGAGGTGTAAATTACCCCGGCTGTGCGTGCGGCACAGAGCAGGGCTTGTTCTCAGCCCCATGCAGTGGCCAAGCCGAGCCAAGGCAAACACAGCCAGGCCACGCCAGGCCACGCGAGGTGTCTACAGGCAGCGGGGCTGGCGGGTGGCTCTGGGCCGCGGGGCAGCTCACCTGGACGGCACCGACGTCCGCGCCGGGGCCCGAGGCGTTCCTGCTCCGCTCCCCGCCGGTGCCCGAGGCGTTCCTGCTCCGCTCCCCGCCGCAGCGAGAGGGGCCGGGGGCCGGCGACAGGCCTGGGGAGCGAGCGAGGGAGAGGGCGGGCGACCGGGCCGGCGAGCGGGAGGGGGTCCCAGCCACGGGCAGGGCGGACATGGTGCCACGGCCCCGCCCGGCCCCAGCAGCTGTGGCAGCGTTGCCATGGGAGCGGCGCGGCGCCACCTGCCGGCCGGCAGCGGCATCGCCAGGCCCCGCTGCGGGCCCCGAGCCGCAGCCCCCAGAGCCGCCCCTCCGGCGTCTCACTCCTCCGCCAAGTCCCCTCCGGTATCTCGCACCAGGGCCGGTCTCTCCGGGTGTGACAGCCTCGTCCAGGGTCGTGGTCTGTTGCAAAACACTTCTCAGAAGGAAAAGGGATTTCCCGACCCGTGCGCAGGGCAGAGCTGGGGTTTGCCCAGAGCCAGGGAGCTGGCAGAGGGGCTGCTGGATCTGCAACTTACGGTCATAAAAACCGATTTTAAAAGAAAGCTAAGAAAAGATGCTTTAGGGACCAACAATGTTGCATCAGGCATGATGAAAAATGCCTATTAAATAATTTTGATTTTAAAGTGGAAGAAAAGCCATCTGGGAAGGCTATGTAACACCATGAAAGCAAAGTGAACACTGACTCTCAACGCTGCTGACCTTCAGCTAAGCAGAATCTCACCTCTCACATATTCCTTCCCTCTAACGCTGGCATCAGCCTCTTTTGAAAAAAAGCTCTGTATTTCCCAAACACGCATCGCAAAGTGAGTCACCAGTGTTTCTCTTTTAAACAGTAATGCTTTCTCACACTCACAACCAAACAGGAAGAGCGTCTCCACCTGGAAAACTCCTCACTGGTGCCAAGCTTTTTGTTTGTTTGTTGAGTGAGAAGTGGAGGGAATATACACTGACAGGGCTGTAGTGTTCACTTGGTGTTCTGAAAACACGGGGAGTACCTCGCAGCAGGATACAGGATGCAGCTTTCCACTGTGTCTGTGTGAAATAACCTGCTCTCCAGCCACTGCAAAAGAAACACACTGCCCTTGACAATTGTTTTATGAGCTCACAGTCAAACTCTGCCTCTCACAGAAAATGTTGTTCAAAGCAGAAAGAAAAGCCAGCTAATATATATCCTGCATAATCACAGAAGCAGCCAAACACATGGCACAGACTTTTTATTGATTTTTTTTGTGTAAAACACAGTCTATGGAAAAATAGATAAAAGCATTGCTAATAGTTTGTCATAGCCCTGTTCAGAGAGACAGCACAAACAGACTGACGAACACAAAGAGAATACTGCACATGGGAAACATCTTGTGCTCACTGCAAGACTCTGCCAGCAGGGCATGAGACACAACATGGAATGACAGAGATCGCTGTTCAAGTCACTTCAGTGTGCCACATGTTTTAAAGGCTGTGATCTCATTTTTTCCAGCAGCATCACATCCTGATGAAATACCAGGACTGCAACATCACTCATTAAATTGATAGAAAATACAGGAAGAACAGTAACGAAATGAAATATATTAGGAGATGCACCGTCTGAAAGGAACTACACATACACCACTGCATAGATGAAATATTCCACTGAAATCCTCAATCTGTGTAATTTTTGTGCCCCTGATGTATCTAACTTCCAGAGGAAAACTTCAGATTCAGAGGAAAGCTGTTTCCTGAACGACAGTCCTACGTGTGAAATGTACAGCCACCTTGGGAACTCAGTGCCTCGCATCAATTAACTCCCGTTAGTGCTAGCTGAGCAGCAGGTCATGGCTAATAACAGACAGACACACGCAGACCCGCACGTTATTTTATAGGCCATTAATGCCAAATAAAAATACAAACATACTTCCTAACGTTGGCACATCACATGATACACCAGGCTGGAAGAAGAAGTTAAAACAGGGCACCAATTCACAGTAACCAGTACCACAAAGAGCTTGCAAATCAATCACAAAGGAGTGACACTCTAAATAATTTCAGAGCATGGCTACGTAATTATTTGCTACAGGTAATTGAATTTTAAGAGATCAAATTAAAGACATGTTTGGAACCTGTATTTCAGACAATGTTAAAAAAAGAACACCTTATTATCCATCAAAAACAATTAACCTGATGCTAAATATACAGAAGTCTCGATGTTCTAACATGATCTGTACATTTCTGTATATTAAACATTCTTTCTTACTGAACAGCAATGAAGAGAAATTATATCATTCATTTAATAGTAAACAGCTCATGTAAAGCTTCACAAAAATATAGCAGGCTCTTTCTCAAAATAGCTACTTGGACTAGATGATCTTTCGAGGTCCCTTCCAATCCATAATGATTCTATGATTCTATGATTCTATTTTCCTAAGCAACTAAGATATTAAATGAATGTAATTTGTTTCTATATAAGAAATCAAACTAAACTTCTAGGCTCAGGTCTTTATCTGATGAGACATCCTAATGTGAGTGCTATAGAAATGTTCTACAGAAATCTACTCAGGTGTTTGATCACAAGAATAAAGAATCCATATGGGAGTAAACTTACACAGGGTCTGGTATCTAATGTGTAATAAAGGCATGAGTGACATTTTACTTTCAGATCTGAGACCACATCTGGAGTATTGTGTCCAGTTCCGGGTCCCCCACTTCAAGAAGGATGCAGAACTGCTGGAGAAAGTCCAGTGCAGAGCCATAAAAATGATGGAGTGGAACATCTCCTGTATGAGGAAAGGCTGAGGGAGCTGGGTCTCTTTAGCTTGGAGAAGAGGACATTTGGGGGGTGACCTTATTAGTGTCTATAAATATGTGAAGGGTGAGTGTCAGGAGGATGGAGCCAGGCTCTTTACAATGTCATCTAGCAACAGGACATGGGGCAATGGGTATGAGCTGGAACATAGGAGGTTCCACATAAATATGAGCGAACTTCTTCACGGCGAGGGTGACAGAGCACTGAAAGCAGCTGCCCAGGGGAGGGTTGTTTAGTCTCCTTCTCTGGAGACATTTAGAATCTGCCTGGACATGTTCCTCTGCAACTTGATCTAGGTGATCCTGCTGTGGCAGGGGGATTGGCCTAGATGATCTTTCAAGGTCCCTTCCAATTCCTAACGTTTTGGGAGTCTGTGATTTAAGTTTCTCATTACGTTGAACTGGTCCTTAACACTACAAAACGCTAGATCAAAGTCAACTTGTTATTCCAGTTAGAAGTAAACACATGGGAAACCAAACATCATATTGTAGCACAAATACTTCACAAAATGTCTTTGTACACTTGATCTAAAAATAGAATCTATTTATTAATGATTCAATATTTCAGCCTTTCAAGTAATTCATAAATCAAAATATACTCACACATTTCTACACACACAGTTGGAAAAAACGAACACCACGTCGTTACTGTCTACAGACACTGCTGGCAACTTGAAATTTGACAGCTGAAGCATTTTTGAAGACATTTAATGATTAAATAACTTTTTTGCATAGGAAAGAGGGTCACTACATCTACAGATATAGTCAGGGATTGCATTACAGTACAATATCTAGATGGACTTTACAGAGCTCTGCAATTCGTACAGTGTCTTAGTTCTGCAACATCACCACTGCTGCATCAAGCAAATTACTGAACCGTAGGGAACATGAGTGTTAATTATCTATTCTACAAAACTCTGGAATGACTATAACATAACAGTAACATATTTAATTTTGAAGTATAATCAGATTGTCAACAGCATGCACTTTTTTCAGAGATATAAAATCCTGCTCTCAGTTACACCATCCCATTCGAGTGCTTTACCCCGTTACAATCGTTCTAGACTCTGTGTATTCTAAGATTTTTAAATTTAACTTTATTTCAATGATTGAAGCACAAATGTCTGAGCTTTGTGTGGCTTCTCTCTGCAATAACAGAACAGGAAGCAGGCTAGAAAATTCAGTTATGTATAATTCTGTGAGCCCCACAAGAAATAAACAGCTTTCTGTATTGGAAGGCATTTTCAGGCAGGCAAACAAGTTATAAGACCCTAATCCATCACTTGTTCTTTATTTCAATGTGAAAACCTCATTTGTGGTAGTTTAGGCTCCTGTCTACACCCAAAAAGGACAGGTTCTTCACTTTATGTTTAGAATGCTTGATGAAGAAACATTGTGCTCATGTATCACCAAACTATCACTGAAATAGCTGCATACTGAAGGAGGGGCAATAAAATCAGTATTTTGAAACCCTCTGACATGGTTTTGGAAAAAAGAAGGAATGGAAACATAAAAAAGCTTAAAAAGGAGGATAAAAATGAGCTTTCCAGCTGCCTGGTTTGTGAACCGAAAAGAACTTCTCCAGTTTCTGCTGACATGCATTAAATACAGACAAATTATTTAAAAAGAAAAGGTTTCCATAAACCTCCATTTTCAAAGAGAAATCAGTGACCGCGTCACAGAATATGTTTGGAGACATCTACAAAATGCTTTTATTCTGTAAAGAAAAAAGCCACACAAATGTTTATTTTTTTATCTCTAGGTTTAGCTAAGAAAGTCAGAGATGCTAAGCAGTGCAAATACAGGGAAGAAATGTAATGTCATCTGTGTAAAGGAAACTAGACTAGGAAAAGGACTAAACACACATTCTGATTGATAATTGAATTGCTAATGAAGCAGCAGCAGCAGCCTGACGGTCTGAGTTGAGTTTGGCTATTTTGTTGGAGTGGAATCTGACAAAGCAGTAGTAATAAATGAAGGTACTTTTGAATCCCACAGGAAATCCCACAAGTTCTAGAGATAAATTCATTTCTAAGTATAAGAATAATCACTTTGTTTCTCAAAAATGCAGGCATATTCCAGAGACACTCGTTGCAAAAGTATAAAAATAGAAGACTGGATTTGCACAAAACGAGTTTAAGACAGACCGGGAAGTTCATACGTAGTAGCTGAAACTCCAGTGTAGGAACATACTGAACATGATGCTTGCTTGTTGAACCAATGTATTGGAAGTTTCACAGTGAAAATGGATTTTTATTGTTGCAGATTTCTCAGCGTTTTTTAAAAAAATATTTCCTAGTATTTAAAAATCATTCTAAAATAATACGCCAGCTGCTCACACACGTCTCTCCCTCTGCTTGTATAACGCTGTTTTCATGAGGTATGGAAATAAAGAGATGCCAAGGGTCTAAAATCCTATGTGATGCTTTGAAAAACTTGACTCTTAGTACTGTATTTGCTTTACAAGACGTGCACTGAGATGATAATTGAAAGTGGCTTTGCATACTCAAATCGCAGGACGGAGTAAAACCACACATGGAAGTACTGCACATGTGCAACACCTCATTACAAACGAATTTGTTTCAAACATGATTATTTAACTCTGTTAGTCTATGCTCTGAACTCACTCACTCAGAAGTGTGGTTTTAATAAAAGGCTCACTGCCCAGAAAATGTGGCATTAACAAACAGCACTGACACGTATGTTCTAAATCAAAGGACTATCTGGAAAGCATGGCTATAATAAACTGCTGTTGTGATCACACTGTGCAAAGGAGCATTAAAAATTCCCATTTCATACTCATCCGCCCTCTGTAACTCAAAAATAGTTTTGTAGTTATCTGAAATAGTCCTCTAGACATAAATTTCTCATAGTTTGGTTGAGAGCTTGTACTATATGCCAAGCAAGTCCACAGTGACTTTACTCATACTTCAGCTTAACTCCTAAAAGTACAAGTTTATGGCAAAAAAAATCCAACTGCAAACATCCACAACTGAGCTATCAATTATTAGTCAATGATCACATTACAGTTATCCTTTCTGGGGAGAGATGTGGAACAGATCCACTTGCTTCTTCTATACCATGGCTCTTCTCCCATCCTCTTCGAATTCTCCTCAGTTTCCTGCTTACACATGGCAGAAGTAAAATGATCTTACCTACAATTACAATGCAAGGCAGAACAAGGGCAAGAACAAAATTGGGTGGTGTGTAAAACCTGTAATATTCTTCTTCAAAAGCTCTTTTCCAGCCATAAATCAGTACATGGAAAGTACTTATAAGCAGAGCAATGTATCCAAGTGTAGACTGAAAAAAGGGAAAAAAAGGCATTATAGTATTTGATCCTTCCTCTGACAGCTCTATCCCATTATTTCAATTTTCTATTAGCTATCAGGTTAAACTCTCTTACCTAGACATTATTTTACATTAGCAATAATTGGATCTAAGTGCACCTATTCTAACAACTATGGATTGCACACCAATTTCCAACACATCTGAGAGCATCTATGTCATGGAAGTCAGCTTCAGAATAAGGAACATTCCCAGAGAAGTTACTGGAACATCAGCTGTGATTGGAAATTAAGTTCTCTGTTTCTTAACTGTGAAAACAAAAATTGATGATTATGGCCCAGCACAATCTTGCTGGAAGAGCTCTGGGCCTAACAATCTGGACTTTCACCACTCTGAGAGGTGCAGTTTGGTTCTTCCTCATGATGCCCTACATCCACTTGTCTGATGTTGGCACAAACCATCCCTTACCTTTTTCCATCAGCTGTTGCCTACTGGTTAATGGGACTATCTGGAGTGTAGGACTTGAGTATAACGGCACAAGGTAGGGATGTAGTTTATCATAAACAGGTAGTTCTGGATGAAGTAGAAGCTTCCTCCAGCACCCTGCAGAGGACCTCTTATCACATAATCCAGAGTATGCCACAGAAGGCTCTGCTAGTTGGGTTCATTCACCATTTTTGTGAATCTGCCCTTTTAAGAACCCAAGAGTTGTACTGCTGTGCAGTGTGGAGAAAACGTATTAATTGATAGAATCATCATTCTGACCTTCCAAAACAATGGCAGAAAAGACTACTACGATCTGCTAACCACCTCACTTCTCATCCACCCCAGGATGCTGTTGGCCTTCTTGGCCATAAGGGCACATTTCTGAATCATGGTCCTCCTGCTGTCCACCAGAACACCCAGGTCCCTTTCTCCTACACTGCTCTCCAACAGATCAGTCCCCAACCTATACTGGTACCTGGGCTTGTTCTTGCCCAGATGCAAGACTCTACACTTGCCCTTGTTATAGTTCACTAGATTTCTCCACGGATAGGCACCATGTTTTTTAACTTGCAAATATGTTTGGCAGTGGTTTCTGAGCCATGTTGGTACATTTAGATATGCTGCACCCCTTTTTTTAAAAAGAACAGTTTGCTCCCAGAATGTTCCTTAAGAAACAGAACAACCAGACAATGAGTAGTTGATAGAAAAATGTCATAAGCAGTATCTGAATGGAAGTTCTGGTAAGAGAGATGGACAGCACAAACAATATCATCAAACCCAATGTTTGAATTTGTTACTGCAGAGTTTTGCTGGCATGACTGTCCTGAATTCACTGCTGTTATATCACTGCCTGCAGGGAAAATGGCACAAGTGAATCATATCCCTCTTTTCTTCACATCAGGCTTACATGAGCCATAACAATTCCTGAAAAATGTTAACCAGACTCTTCCCAAATGTAAAAAAACACTAAAAATTTAATGCTTGTTGAAGTTGCATCCTCAAACTACAGTTTTGAGACATCTACATATGTCTCTCCATCTAATGGTCAAAATGGAATCTGAGAAGTACATCAGTACCTGTATCAGTACATCTTGAACTCACAGCACAAGGGCAAGAAAAGCCTCTGCTGCTCCTCTATGAAGTTCATTTTTTTTTTTTTTGCCTTGTGGAAAGCTGTTACCTGCTCCTTTCAAGTGCTGGTAAGGCATGTACTAGTACACACTGGATTGTTTCAACCCCTCTTCTAAAAATCTGACAACAAAGACTTTCTTACAAGAGTTTCTGTCAGCAACTGATGGTGTTTTCTTCTACAGGGCCTGTACCTGTCATATTTCTGTGCTGTATGTTTGACTAACACTGCTTAGCTACAAAGAGGATGTCTTTCACACAACTTACCATTTGCCTTAGCACGACTTAGTCTTTGCTTTGTTCACTTAGGGGCAGATCTGAACTTAAAAGTTCCACTAAGAGCATTTATCCCAGCTTGTGCTGGATCATACCAGGTATCTGGCCAGTGGTACTCCAAAGCTGACCACCCCTATGGATGCTAATGTGAAAGATGTTTCCATTATTTATTAATAACTGGTGACTGTGCTGTGGAAGTTTTTAATTGCTAAAAAGCAATTTGTTTAAGACTGCAAAGGTGAGACAGTTACTGTCATTTGGGCTATTATCATTCAAGGTTATTCTCTTCTGCACACTTTTATAACTGGAAAATGTGGAGGGGAAAACATGAGGACTAAAGACAATGGCTTTCCTGAATCAGATGGAATACACACATTTTATTTCTGCCACCCTTTCCTGGCTTCTCAAGACAGGAGAGGGATGAATATGTCTATGAGAGCTGGAAGATGACTTCAATTGATGTTGCCACAGGAAGGCTAGGAGAGGCACAGGATGACAACTTATTTAAGAGCAGAGGACTTCTGAGAGCAGCAAGAAGAGATACTTTTCCTTCACTGGTAAATTCACAGCAATGTCAATTGTAATAAGTTTTGGGACCCTCAGCCTAAGGTTGGCTGCTGGGAAAAGGGAAAAAGAACAAGGTCAGGCTTAACGGGGCTCTGAGCAACCTGATCTAGTTTAAGATGTCCCTCCTCACTGTAGGGGGTTTGGATTAGACAACCTTTACAGGCCCTGTCCAGCCCAGCACATTCTATGATTCTACAATCCTTGGTCTCTTTGCTTCCTTATCTTCCACACTACTGTCTCCTGGAAGCTGAGTAATAGATTAGAACATTCATTCTGGACTCCACAACCTTTCCATTTACTCTGTTTTGTTCCTTTTCCTTCCCAATCAAAGTCATTTTTGCGGCAATGTGGGAGATTCGCAGCCAAGACCACTGATAAACTGGACAAACTGGCGTTTGGGGTGGGGAAACAAAAAGTTTTAGAGGAGTGGAAAAGAGAAAAACCCATGTTATCAAGAAGAGATATATAGAGAGAAATAAATCACAGAATCATTCCTGCTGGAAAAGACCCTTGAGATCATCAAGTTCTGTGGTTGGACAAACCTGCATCACAAGTTTCTACTTGCACAATGGTTGAGCAGTTCCAAGCAGGATCTATTTACAGAAGGCATCTTCCAAAGTCTACATTTATGCCAGGTATACTTCAGACTTCCTCAGCTAAGGGATATTGCTAAACTTTTAAACAGGCTGTTGCAACTCTGACTGGAGTCTTACTAAATAGTCAGGACTCATTCTTCTTTACTCAGGGGGAAAAGCATCCTGTTCTTGTGGAAGAAGCCATGCAGGGCAGCCCTTTCTCAAAGTCTGTGAACAACGTTTTGTAATCCTGTCTCCAAAAAACTTCATGATTGTGCTAGCAGACAAAAGAATGTTTACAAAAAGATCAGCCTCCTGCTGTGCAGATGTCAGACTATTTTTGCTAAGAAACATAAAGCTCAGCCTGCAAAGCCAGTCTGCTCTGACCATTGTCACACTGACTGATGTGCTTGGGACTTGAGCTCAGACTGGAGAGCAAAAGCAGCAGTCATTTATGCTTACATTATATATTTGCAGCTGAACTGCTTTCAGAAGACTGAAGGAGCCCACTGCAGCACTGCTTGCAGACAACATTCTCCATTTCCTTTGATCATAAACAATTACCAATACCAGTTCTCTTCAGCTGCAACATACCTCCAGAGCAAACATCTTGTCCCCAATCTAAGTCCTCAAAATACTGACAGGCGATTCACAGAAGTTCAGAATTATTTAAATTTAAAACTACTTGGTTTTTATTTAGAGTGGAAATAACTGTAGCAAATAAGACACAATAAAAAGGCCCTTGCAGACACGTGTAGCCACATCACTAGGTGATTATTGTGTGGTTTTAAGTCAGTCACAAGCCTGACATTTGGAAATTTAAGTAAGAAAAGAGAGAAATGCTGGATGTGTGGCTGGAAGCCGTTGCTGAATACGTGCTCTTCCTTTTTGCCCTAATATTTTACTTCACCCAGTGACAGTACTGTTGTCCTCACACAGAGCACCGTGGGCAGCACAAAATGCTTATGTACACACTCTAAAGGCTCATGATCATGAACAAGAATAATCTGTTGTATCAGGGAAGCTCTAATTAGAAAAGATTTCAACAAACCTTTTGTAGGTCTACCTGGAGTGCTGCACCAACAGAAACCTTAGGGAAAGGAAAGACATTCCTTTACAGACAGAAGACCTCCGACAACTACTACAGCGAAAGAAGTGTTCCACATCACTCCCTTCAAAATGTCTGTGAGTTATGAAGCACAACTCAGGTCCTGAACAGTAAAGTCAACACCTGACTTCAGTGTTCTGAAGGCAGGACATTCTAAACAGTGACAGAACAGAGAGTCAGGCAAGAGTATTACAGCTGGTCTGTTCACAAAATGCTGACCAGTAAAGACTGAGTTAAGACTAGAGCACACAATCCAAAGTCAGAGAACAAAAGACAAAAAAAGCCAAGACTGTGTGGACTCAGTGATAATAAAGGTATTTTTCAAACCTGAACGATTTTATGATTCTATAAACATTCTCAGGAATGTATCACAAGACTAAATCCTAATAAAATTTATCCCTGACTGCTCCCTAAAACTGATGACAACTTTGTTTGGAAGCAAACATTAGGCTATTAAAGCCAGTGTTTCTCTGTATTTCATGCTGGTTAGGTTTGCCTCTTGTAGCTAATTACCTGAGGAAGGAAGGCAGCAGAAGTGGTGCCAGGACCTCTAAAAGGCTGTCATTTTTACAAAGCTTCATATTTAACTAAAGGCTATCTTCAGCTCATGCAAATAACACAATTGAGAGCTGTAGTAATTTCCACAGCATGGAGGGGAAGGAAAATTGAATCAATGACATCATGGCTACCAGCAGGCTGTGCAATAAAAATCCTGCACTACTTAGTCTTCAAGGGCAATGAGGCTGGTGAGAGGTCTGGAAAACATGTCTTATGAAGAGAGGCTGAGGAAACTGGGGCAGTTTAGTCTAGAGAAGAGAAGGCTGAGAGGAGACCTATGGTCTCTACAACTACCTGAAGGGAGGCTGTAGCGGCTGGTGCTGGTGTTTTCTCCCAAATTACTGATGATAGAATAAGAGAAAATGGCCTTCAGTTGCATCAGGGGATGTTTAGATTGAGTATTAGGAAGACATTTATTACTGAGCGAGAGGCTGGGCACTGGAACTGGCTTCCCAGGGAGGTGGTGGAGTCACCATCCCTGGTGGTGTTCAAAAAATGAGTAGATACACCACTCGAGTCCATGGTCTAGGGGCTAGGGAGATGTTGGGATGAAGGTTGTACTTGATGGTCCTGAAGGTCCTTTCCAGCCATAATAACTCTATGATTCTATGTTAAAACAGTTGTGTGCATCTACAAACAGTAGCATTTCATTAGTATCACTGTGTTTATCAAGATTCTTCAATTTTACCTAATCTGAATTTAGCAAGAAATTCTAACAATGGAGAAGGAACAGATTAGCCCTCATTTGGTCTTAGCTGTGTTGATTATTTAAGAGCAAGAACGGTGAAATTCAAATTCCTATTGCAAAACTCACGAAATGCTTAAAGTGCTTTCACAATAATATATCTGCTGACTAAGGATATGCTGTCTTTCCAGAAAGAGGAAAAAAAAGAGACCTCATCATGTTGCAAAGTGCTTTTTGTGATCATGAAGATTGTGATGATGATGATGATCATCATCATCCTCATCAACCTCCCCCTTACTGAAGAAGTAACACACCTGAATAAAACTGAACTCCCTCCAGTTCAAGGCACTGTTTACTGAAGGGATGGAAGTTACTGCCAGCAAAGAAAGCAGTCCAAGACTCATTATTCCAAAGGAGATGTACATTTCCATTCGCCACACTTCTTCCTCATTCCAAGAATTCTCCACATTCGCATGAACCTGACGAAAGAGCAAAAAGGAACCACTTTATTCTACAGAATATTAAAAATACAGTCAGAAGGTTTTGCTGAGTAAGTCAACAGTCACGGAAGCAGTGTAAAATGGGGTAAAATATTTTGTAAGTTTCCTCATGTCTAAGAGAAAACCAACTATTTCCCCACTTCTGGTATTGGCTCTTGATAGATCAAAAATACATTAAACGTGGATGAGTTGTTAAAAGAAAACATTGCATTATATAATATTTACAGCAATTGTTGTAAAAACAGGTAAATCTGCCCATTCCTACATACTGGGTTCTTCAGACCCTAGAAACTTTAATTCTGTCATGTAAATTTGGTAATCCTGCAATTTGGGCTTAGTTTGTTCAGTTTATAAACAGTTTTGCATCATCTTCCTTGTTTGCATCAGCTCCCCTTCCTCAGTCCAATTTATTTTGCTCTTCCTGCCTTTTTCTTAATTTCAGTTTTTCTACTAGCCCTTTTAGAATTTGTGGACTCCAGACCTGTTAATTTGGTCAATTTGATTTGACTTCCTTTGTTTGCTTTTCTTTCTGTCCCATCACATCTCCCTGTACTGCAGATCTTAGGTGATGAATGGCAATGCTGCTTTTCTGCCACTTTACAGGTGACAATGAGGCACCTCTCTGACAGACAGGAGCATCAGATGCTCTTCTAACCCTGTTTTAGGGTTATTCTCCTGGGACCTGTGAGTCAGTCTCTATTGCCTCTCTTAGACCACAATCACAGAATTTTTAATGAACAAAATGCTTTTACCACTGGTCCCAAATGTCACAAAGTAACATCATTTTCTAACACAGAGGAATCTGTAAGTGCTACTGCAGCATCTACCCTCACACTTTTAAAAGCACTTGTGCTATACATACTGCCCCCATAGCTCAAGAACACATCAAGAATATACCCCAGAAGTGTCCTGCTCTTCTCATCCTGTCTATCCTACATTCTCCTTGCATATGTTACTCTCAGGGATTTAAGTTGGATGCATCCTTGATTCCCTTTATCACATAAACTTAACTGCAGTTTGACCCACTTGAGGTGAGTTGAGGTGAATTCAATGCACAACTGTTTATTTTGGTCTCTCTTCTTATCCAGCACTAGCTACGCTAAGTTATGCCTGCTTAAAGCAGTGGAACAGATTCAGAAAGCAGATATATTGTGTGTGTGGGCCAGACACTGCCAGGGCACCCCCTTCTTAGTGAACTGAAGGCTGTCTTACCTGTTGATATGCCATATTGAGAAACAAGTACCGCTCCGATCGCCTCATAGGTAAGCAGAGGCTGTATGCCACGTGCACTGTGGCGAAGAAGAAACTGAGCAGTCCAAGCTGCTTTCGACACTGGAGCCAGTTGCCCAGCCAAGGTGGAAATCGCCTGTATTTAGTGCCATAGTAAAGCTGATAAGCAGCTGCAAGAAGTCCTGATAAATACACCAGAGAAAGCAAAGTGATAGCAACAACTGGCAGAGTCTTGTTCACAATCTCAATGGGGATCTTGTAGAAGTCACTCTGCTGATTTTTCACGTATGGGTGGATTACATCTCTGATGAAAGAATAGATGAAGAAGAACATTGCCAGGCTAATGGCAATCACCACAGGTCCCTTCCACAGTGTGAACAGTCGCAGAGGTAAGTTTTCAATCTCCCTTGAAGATGACAGTGCCCCCAAATCAATGGGAATAAAACTGAGCTGACGGGCAAGCTCAATAACTTGATGGCGAGCCTGAACATTATTACTGCATACATAGACCTGTTGGGAAAGCCAAGTGGGTTGTTTGTAGTCAGAAAGAGAGGCTCAAAGATTACAAGAAATAAAAGCCACAAAAAACCCTCTTAAGGGCCTCCAGGCCAAAAGCCCAGCACTACTGCTAAAACTGTATGTTGCTATCCCAGCTTACATCACCAATGTGCAAAGGACACAACATACAAACCCAGTTAAAGTGCAAATAAACACACTGATTTAGCAAGAGTAATCAAATCCAAATTGGCTTTTTCTTGCCCCTGACTGTGATGCCCAGTAATCTGCACACTGAACCCTCCCCCTACCTACTGCCACGTCTACAGGACCAGACTGAACTTGGAACAATGGCTAGGAGCATTTCAGAAAATCACAAGTCTCTCAAAAATACAGGAATCTTGAATGATGGCCCTAAACCAGCTGTGGCATACACAGAATGCAAAGCACAGAGCTAGCAGATAGTACAAAAGCTAGCAGCCAGGCAAGAACTCCTTCCACAGACCAGTTCACCACCTGCAGAAATAAATGCACTGGCTACAAAGTAAAGTTCCTTTAGACTTTACAATGGGCTACAGTTTGCCCAAAACACTTTGCTGATTGTCTGCATTAAAGCAAAGACAATCCATTTTGACAGAAGTTAATTACTTATTGCTTGTTTCAGTGCTCTTCTGAAAGGGGATAAAATAGTGTGTTCAAGCTATTTTTAAAAATTACATTAATTTGATACCAATTTCATTTAAAATCTACCTGAAGTGCCAGGAAACTCAATTTATTCTCCACTAGTCATGTTACCCCAGTCACTCATGCACGTCTTAGAATTCATAAAGCTGTGGAGGCACGGGTTCTTCAACAGGCTTAAATGCTTTGTACTGCTCCAGCAAAGCATTAAATAAAACTGCCTTTCCTATGTGCTGGATGGATTTGGGGAACATACGGGGAAGGAACTGGAATGTGATGTTCTGATCAAAAGCAAGATCTCTTGGAAACATATGAATCTCCTTCTGTTTCCTCATGTTCATGATTTTGGGGCGTTCCAAAAGCCAGTAATTTCATGCACTTTGCATTAACACTGAGTGCAGAACATTTGCAGAACAGCTGACACCTGAGCCTCAGAATTCTGTGCAGCTTTCAGTAGCTCATCCCATGTAAACCAATACTGCACATAAAAAATAGTGAGAAAGACAAACATTAGCATATTTCCTACAGAAGACATGAACACCCAACTCCTTCCTCTGTCTGCAGCCATCTGAAGGTCAGCTGTCTAGTCTAAGCCAGTGATTCTACATTTCCTCTGCAAGCAAACAGGCACTCCAGGGACAGTCTGGACCATTGACTCTCCATGTGAGATGGAGTAGGCTCTGAAAGGTTTATATACTACTAAAACTTAAATTAAAGGCACAATGTGTTAGGTACATTAAGCCAGGCAGTATGAATTCCATGACTTTTGGCTACTTATCTTCAGTTCCTGTCATTTTCAACTTACAAACAAGTGAAATAAAAACAAACACAACACTTACCTGTCTGCTGGCATCCTTTGGTCCTGACTGCAGTGACCAAGCTGAAACAACATTGAATCCTTTGACAACCAGGGAATCTGGGAAAAGTGATGCCAAATACTCTGCATTGGAGTCTGGATACTGGTCTACTCTTGTGTTATTGCTGACATCAATCAGGATTTTACCAGCAAGCAAGTGTTTGAGGTCCCACAAAGAGGTGTAATGTTCTCTGTGTATGGCTATAAAAATGATGTTTGTTTTTGCTACCGCATCTTCATGGTGAGTGACGTCAACAACATGGGGAAAGAACTCAGCAGCAAGTTTAGGGTTTCTGCTTCCTATAACCACATGGTACCCGCATCTGATAAGTCTAATTGTCAGCGACTTGGCAAAGTCTCCACTTCCAACGATGCCTATTGTGATCTTACTGGCATCCTTGATGCCGTTTGCAACATTTGGTAGAAAGCTTTCATTGAGGTTCTTAGGACTTCCCATCATAGAGATTGATTCCATACTTCCAAGACACCAAACCTACAATGTTTGTTCCTGGAGAAAAAGATAAAGAGCAACAGAAAGGAAAACCTCTGCAGCATCATACAATTCTCAAAGACATCAGAAACCATGTGGCACCAGAAGTTCTAAGATTTTTATTTGCTCCCTAATAATAGTATGTACTAATCAGTTCTGTCTTGCCATGTGTCACTAATACACAGAGAAACAGAAAATGCTTGAGCCACTTCCCTTATGGAACTTCTTCTGTTATGGAATACATTCTTCTATGGAATATATGGAATATAGTTATGGAACATATTCTTCTATGTTCTGAAAGGGTGTATGAAGACTAGCTGTGAGTGCACCCTTAAAGGGCTCAAGGTCGTGGGTCACAAATATGCTTAACAGGATTTTCTCACCAGGCAAAGAAGATGACTCCTGGAGACAAACACAGGAGACAGCATTCCATGAGAAGCTAATGGCAGGAAGAGACACATCTTGTAATAAGAAAAGGAAAGGGAGTTTTAGGACTCAGTGCAGTAAAGAGAACAGAGGCTAAGGCTCACAGAAAATTAAAAAGGATACTGCTATAGCTTTGGAAAGGAGAGGTTGGGGCACTGCATTAAAGCTGTAACAAAGACAAAAGGCCACAAAACACCAACCAAACAACCCTCAGGAGGGAAGTCTTCACATGAAGCTACAGTTACAACGTAAGTGGTTCTGCACTGTAGAACAGGGATTGTTCTGAAAAGGAAGGAAGCAAGGAGGAAAGGCAGGCTAAGAAGGAGAAAAGAGAACCATAAGGTTGCTACTTTGGGAACCATCAAGAAGAGACCATGGAGAAAGCAGGAGCTGAATGGGCCTATCCCAAAGTGGACATGATGGTAACTAACCATCTAACACATGACTAAAACACCAGTATTTCCTGTACCATGATGAGTTCACATGCAGGAACCTAATGAGAATAGCTGCATTTTCATCTGATAAACAATATACATCAACTGGATATAAGAGAACATCTATGGTTTCACCATGTGACTACACAGGATGAGATGGAGCTGCAAAACTTTGGGATAGAAAGGGTATCACCATGAGGAAATGGGCTACCAGTATCACGGCACCTTACTGCAACCTACTTTGACCTTATGTACCAAGGATCCTTAAGAGACTGGACATCACAGAATCACAGAACAGTAGGGATCGGATGTGACCTAGTCCAATTCCTCCGCAACAGCAGGATCACCTAGATCACCTGGATATGTCGCACAGGAACATGTCCAGGCAGATTTTAAATGTCTCCAGTGAAGGAGACTCCACAACCTCCCTGGGCAGCCCCTTCCAGTGCTCTGTCACCCTCACTGGGAAGAAGTTCCTTCTGATATTTATGTGGAACCTCCTGTGTTCCAGCTTACACTCACTGCCCCTTGTCCTATCATTAGATGACATTGAGAAGAGCCTGGCTCCATCCTCCTGACACCCACCCTTCACGTATTTATAAACATTAATGAGGTCACCCCTCAGTCTTCATTTCTCCAAGCTACAGAGACCCAGCTCTCTCAGCTCGTAAGGGAGGTGTTCTACTTCCTTCATCATCTTTGTGGCTCTGCGCAAGGGTTTGTACATTATGAATTGTTCTGGTGAGCTGGATTTGACACATTGGGAAAAGTTTCTCACTGTTTGTTCTAAGAAAAGTGTAAGGAACAGAATAAAACTAACAAACTTCATAAAAGAAATGTTGGGATTTCAGGGAATAGCGATTCTTGGGTAAATAATCTAAGAGTTGGAAGAGATCAGGGATCTGGCAATGATTGAAATGGACACAACAGCAAGAGAAAAATAAATGTGTCACTATTTTGACTACATCAAGAAAACTTTAATGACTGATTAAGTCACACAACAAATATTAAGAAAAGGGGGTTCTGTGTGTGCATGGCTAAGGAAGAGCAGAAGAGACAGTGGTGTCATGCAGGGATAAAACTAGAACAATAATGCTAGAGAAATGAGTCATAACTGGTGAAGGACAAATGGTAACAAGAAGAGATTCCAAAAATACAACAAAAGACAGAAGGTAAGGCTTATAACTTAAAAGGAGAAGGAACAAATTACAGGTGACACAAAGAAGGACAAAGTGTTAACTGTCTTCCTTATTTCAGCCGTCAGCAGAAAAGGTTAATTGTGAATTCCTTTTACTGAAGGTGAGGTCAATGTGGAAAAAGGAAGACTGAGGGATGAACTTAGACAATACAATGACAAATAATACAAAGATTTCCAAGTCAGCATTTGGGAAACCACTCTTGATGCTTAAACCACTGATCCAAGTGACATCTTGAGAACTTGGAGAGGACAAGAGGAGAAGAGATGTGGACACTTCTGAAAGAGGGGAGGAAAGCAAAGACTTGTAGCTGAACTTCAGCCCCCAGACATCATCTGCACCAAGTTATTGAGCAATCGATGGGAAGCAGATGATAAGAAGGTGGGTTATTCATCAACAGACTGCAATGAATCCAACCTTCTTTGGCAAAACATCTGTCCTCAAGATACAGAATTTGACACTTGCCCTTAGATAAGCTAAGAAACCCATCCCACAGCTGTCTGCTAAACCACTCCGGGGAAAATAACTGCTGGACAAGAAAAGCCAACAACCCCCAAGCGGGGAAGTCACTGGTGACCACCCGCCTGGGCGGCAACTTACGGGCTGCGGGGCTGCCGCATCACCAGGCGGCAGCGCGGAGCGGGTACCTGTCCCGGCGATCGGCGGGGGCCAGGTCCTGGCCGGCATCTCCAGCTGCAACGACAACATCACCCGTGACAAGCACAGCCACTCCTTCGGCCGGCCAGCCCCGTCCCAACCCGCAGGCCCCTCTCGGGGCCTGCACGGAAAGACAGGGTCAACCAGGTGGAGGTACTGGCCCTTTGGGCCGAGCAGCAGCCCGCACTGCCGGGCTCGCCACAGCCTGCTCGGGGATGGGCCACTCCCGCCTCCCCTCCGGCCCCGCCGCTCACCTGCCCCCTCGCCGCCGCCGCCGCTTCTCTCGCTCAGGCCCCGGCCCCGCAGACTCGGGCGCGGAGGCGGTGCCTCTGCTGCCGCTGTGACCCGCCCCCTGCGCCGCGGCCGTGCGGGAGGGGCTGAGGCGGCGGCCGAGAGGGGACGGAGGGGGGCCAGGCGCTGGGGGCCTCTAGCCCCGGACCCAGAAACCAGATCCTCCCCAACCAGAGCACACAGCCAGGGTTGGAGCCTCGGCAGTCACAGAGGGGAAACTGCCCTGTCTCGGCTGTGGGAACCCTCCCTCCGGCACCTTTCCTGAGCAGGAGGGTGCTGCTGGCCCTCAGCCGGCACCGGCTGACAGACCACGGGTGAGGGTCATCACTGAGGCATAGAATCGATTGGGTTCGAAGGGACCCTCAAAGGTCCAACAGCCCAGCAGTGGACACGCTTCAACAAGACACTTCTTCAACTAGAGCAGGTTTCTCAGAGACCCATCCAGCCTGATCACAGAAGCACTGAATGGTGGGGTTGGAAGGCACCTTTGGGGGTCACATAGTCCAAACCCTCTGCTAGACCAGGATAACCTAGCGTAGGTGATGAAGGGACATGCCCAGATGGATTTTGAGTGTCTCCAGAGAAGGGGACTCCACATCCTGTTCGTGCAGCCTGTTCCAGTGCTCTGTCACCCTCAGAGGAAAAAGTTCCTTTATGTTTAGGTTCAACCTATTCTCTAGTTCGTCCCCACTGCCCCTTGTTCTGTCATTGGACATGACTAAGAGTTTGGCCCCATCCTCCTGACACTTGTCCTTTAGGCATGTATAAGCACTGATGAGATCTCCTTGCAGCCTGGTCCAAGCTCAGTACACCCATGTCTCTGAGCCTTTTATCGTACGTAGATGCTCCGACCCCCTAATCATCTGCGTGGACCTTCTGGGTCCCATCTGGGCAATCTGTGTTTAATCACCAAGGGATGCAGGTTGCCCCTGCAGCCCAGTCTGGCTTCGCAGGGCATAGGTAGAGCAGAGATTGCTCCCTGTATTTTCTCTGTACCCAGTATACTCCGTGCAGGTGGGAGGTGTGCTCTGAGAGGAGGTGCTAGGCTGAACTGCATAAAATTGAAGCTAGATCTGAATCCTGCACTGTTTGGCTTAGAAAATATCCAACTGCAGATTTTTCTTGAACAAGTCTGACTTTAACATTTTTTGATTTACCAAATGACAGTTTCCATCTTCCATTAGCCTATGCGGTGTGTGTAAGAGTGTGGAACACTCAACCCTTTCTGTTTAAGGCATTTTGTAGAATCACAGAATTCTAAAGGTTGGAAGAGACCTCCAAGATCATGAAGTCCAACCATCAACCCAACCTCGCCATGCCCACTAAACCATGTGAGTGAGAGGAAGAAAATGGACAGTCAATAGTTCTCTTGAATTATATGCAGATTTATAGATAATTATATTACGTGTCTTGCCAAAGGTTTAAATAATCTGTTAAAGAAAGACCATTTTCCCTTAGCAGGTGTTTTTCTTTCTTTAGCAAAGGCCAGGGCAGCTTTATTATTTGTTTTCTTTAAGGGATGAAACATAAGAAAGAATTTTCCAATTGGCAATTGAAAACAGATATTCTGGTTCTTCCTCTTGGCAAGGGGAAAGCAAAGCCCCGGGGATTTCCCCATGGAAAGAGAGTGAAAACAAACACATACAATTTAGCTATCAGGGCAACAGACCCCAAAACAATAGTTTCTGGCATCCTACAGCTAATTTCATAACTTAGCAGAAAAATACAGTATTTCCCAGCCAGGAACATTCCAGGCCAGCGTATTTTTTCTTATGGCAGCCTGCAATTAAAATCTATAAAAATTAAAACCTATACCTCTTATCCATTTGTTATGCAGACAAAATGCATCTCAGAGATTTAGAAGTAAAAACTATCTTTTGTTTTGGTAAAACAATTTGTAACTTTGTTCTTTCTGATTTTTCAGTTAGACCAATGTCATTGTTTACTTGAGAATATATTGGTTTTAAACAAATATATTCATTTTAGAAAACTCAAACCTCCCACCTGAACACTAATAGTAAATTCCTTAACGAAGATCTGTTCACTCTTTGGATTTGACTGATTTCACTTGCCATCTGGGTATCACCACTGCTTTCAGACACTGTAGGATCTGAATTCTAGTAGTCAAAAGCAAGGTAAGAAGAACAATCTGAAACAGATAAACACAAACATTTAGAAATTCTTTTGAAGAGGAGAAGAGAGAAGACGGAGAGGAGAAGTAGGACAGAGAAGAAAGGATGATTCCTCCACATGGAGGACTACCTAAAAAACCCCAAACCAAACCCAAAATCCAAAGCAAACAAAACCAGGTTTATGATTATTTCTAAGGCAATCCAAATAGAAAACCAGTGAGGATTGTTTCCGCTTTTATGATCTAGCATATTGCACTGACTGACCAGAAAGAAACTGAAGGAAGGAAACCTCTCCTGGCTTTCTCTGACTATGGTTTTCCATAGCTATTGTTGAAGTCCGGGCAAGGGGTTTCAGGACCTTTGTTCTTGGCTTTGTATGAAGCACAAGGTCACGTATGGCCTTTCCACTTCTCACTGTAACTCTGACACGACATGAGCTTCGTTGTGTAAGTTACAGAAGGGCAGAATATTTCTTTGTGGTTTGTGGCTGCTCAGCCTAGAAGGCAGACAGTGGGATGTAAAAGTGTGCCTGTGTGCATGCAGTAATGATTTGACCCAAAAAGGGCACAAACTGGTTATTTTTATAATGCCAACAATAAAATCTAGAGCAAAACTTCTAGACAGTTGATTTGTTAACCAAGAACAGATGTATGTTCTTCCTAGTGTTCTTCAGGATTTAAGTGGTCAGTCCCAATACATTTGTTTTCCAGCCATAAAACTTAGAGTGTGTTTGTCTATGAGAACACCCTCCTTGGTTAGACCAGCAGTGTGTCTGAGCTGACAGTACAAACTCCAGAGCAACGAAACAACAAAAAGTACTTGATTCAAGGATACAGTTGTTTGGTCAGGCTCTCCTATCTGTCATTCCAGTGTCCTCCTTTTAACTCATCTCCCTGACTAAGATTTTCTTCTCTTCCCTCCTATCTTGATGCTGCATTAATTTCACTTAGTATCCTCCACCTACTTAATTTACCCTTTTAATAGCTGCTGAGCTCCATGTGCTTGCAATGGATTCTTTCTTCTTTGCCCCAGGAGCTATCTTGTTCCTTCCTATTCCATGTGGATGCCCCTTTGAACAGCTTCATAGACGCAGCCTTTTGTTGCCCCAAAATACCCTTCTGACTGTCATTAATTACTTTGGAAGAAATCATTTATGATGTGAATGTAGGAGGTCTACTGCAAATTAGAAGGCACAAGAGCAAGTCATCATTATTTTAATCATGGGTCCCATCAAACGACTGTTAGACTTGTAAACTGTTGCAGAGACCTTTGAGGTGCCTGGCAAGTACCTTATTTCTTCCCATTCTGGCTTTTTTCTTTTTAAGAATTTCCTGTTAGAACATTTAGACTATTTTATATATTTGACTCACAGGACTGGAAACAAAGGCAGACGTGAAATTAGGGGTGGGTTACGTGTCCATTCCTCAAGTCTAGCAGTAAGATATTTCTCAGCATTTCAAGTAATGTAGAAATTCACGTGGGAAATTCTTTTCTTCAGTGGAGCATATCCAACAAAAGAGGGGAAACATGTAAAGACTACACATAAGTGCAAACGGCCACGTCGGCTCACCAGTGCGAAAAACCCACACTTGCCTCACTTGCTTTTAATAGTGAGCTCAAAAACTGAAACTAAAGGACCAAATACTTCCATCAGTAGCAGTGGTAGTACGCTAGCCATCCCACAGGGACTACACATCTGCAGCCAAGCCAAGAACACAGGGTATTAATCTCAGTGATATACTTTCATGCTACAAATACACATAAAAAGAAATAAAATAGACAAACCAAACATATCTTCTGTTGCATCAAGTTTATAAGTAGCTGCGATGTTCTTTTTCTGAGTTTGCAGATTTACATATTTTCATTTGAAAATGTATTTAACCAACTAGCCCCACCATGCCCTAACGTTGTAGGATGTAGATTTTAACGCTGTAGAATGTTACTGTCTACTGAAAAGTCCAAACAATGCAAAAGTTGAAGCCTGATGCAACTGAATTCAGTGAGATTTGCTAAGGAGTCCAAGATCTCAGCAGAAGAAATTGTAGAGCATGCTGATGGGATCAGCATATCCTGGCACTATTGGAAACAACCCAGTAGCAATGATCAGCCACCGTGAGGCACTTACAGCGACCGCAGCAGACTGTGTTCTCCAGGCATGGACCCAGTATCTTTTCAAAAACCTGCCATTCTGGGGTTTGGCTCGTTTTGTTCTTTTAAATGAGTCTGATAATGCCATTTTATGAAAATCTGCTTCAGAGAAATTAGCCTGAATTTCAAAATGACTAACATAACATTTCATGTTATCAAGGGAGGGTACTAGAAACTCTGGAGGCAGCAAAAAAGAAGGGAAGCTGGGAGATCATCATCTCTACAAATGCACAGTCATGTTTTGTATGGTTTTTTGGTGACAATTTCTAGAGCACATTTTTGCCTACTGATTCATGGAAAGCTAAGAACATGACAAATAAGTGAAGAAATGAATCATTCTTGCTACTGAAACAGGATGAAATAACATCTGAATTTTAGGACATTTGCAACCATGCAGTTTGAGGTGGTTTCAGCTAAGCTTCCTGACCTTCCCGCTCACATACGTGGTTGGCTGTCCGGTGAATGGGAACTGTGTATGGATCTGGCTGAACCATTCTTTTCTCTGCATTATTTCTCAACTGGATCCAATTTCCTGGTCTGATTAACTCAACAGTTTAAAACACTTGCAGGACTGAGAGAACTGAGAAAAGTGGAATTTACCTTAAACCATAGTGAGCACAGCAGTGGCTCTAGCTTCCTGGGCACTGATGGTTGGCATTACTTCTTGGGACCTGTGTTCTGTAATCTGGCTATTCCAGATAAAATTGGTGTAAATTTCCTCAAGTCCCAATTGATGAGCATCACTTCAGAGTTTTCAGAGTCTCAGAATTTCTGATCTAAATACACTGGGGACACAAAACACTGAAGGAAGTATTTGCAGCTTTTGTAGAGGCATTGCAAACCCACTTACACCAGAGTGATAGATTCTTACCCAAAAATATGACTGTTCCTTTCTGCTCCTCATGCCCTCATCATTCTTAGGCTTCTCCTAATCATCCATCAGCATTTTTCATGGGGCACAGATATCCTTCCAAAGCACTGCACAACTAGTTCAGCTTTCTCTTCTGTCTCACAACATTTCTGAATGCTGCAATGTGCAGTCTGTCAGTTAAAAAATCTACTTGGAATAGTGTTCTTTCATTATCTCTCCCAGTGGAAGTGTCCATTTTGCTTTTCACATCTTTGTTTTCTCTCTTTTGGAGGCTCCAGGTTCTGCAGCATGAGGAGAATGATTCCCCTTGACTGAAGCCATTTTTATTGCTTGTGGCAGCAGCTTTTTTTAGAGCCTGCTGTTCCTTTTCACCCTTGTACCCTCGATGTATATGACACAACGACAGAGTGTACACTGAAGCATTTAATAATGCAGAGTTCTACAGAAGTGATCAATTTTATATAAAAAAGTGCCAAAAATCTGCACACACATTGATTTTATAGTATATAATCATACACTGATTTTTGAAATAGGTACATAAATTAAAAGGTACATAAGAAATTGTTTTAATTAGCATTGAAATAAATAATGCCTATTACAAAGGGAGACATAAACTACTGTCAACAGAATTCTCCTCTGTAACTCTTTATAGCCCTTACATGACCCTCCTCCCTCATTGTATCTGAATGCCACAGAAGCTGGAAAATGTTGTTGCAGTGTCCTGTATAGTATTACTGCTCCAGTTCTGCAGACTGGGAAGTGAGTTACTGAGGAGCAGTTTCCTAAAGACTCAGAAAGATGGAAGTCTTGACATGAGGTCTCAAATTCTGGGTGCGGTCATTCAATGGCTGGCTGTGACACAGAGAACCTGGCTCCCACTTGATAGAATTAGTAAGGGACAAGCTGCTTGAATGGATGTCATGTGTGGTTTTAGGAATAGCTTTTGCAGGTAACATGCACATTACAGGTGGTAGAAGACAATTATGTGTTTGCTCCTGAGCAAGAGAAAAAGCTGAAGTATGCGTAACATCCCCAGCTGACCCATGAGCTTAAAAGGTCAGTTTGGACAGTATGTGCTGTTCCTGCTCCTGTGCAGTAAGTCAGACACTAAATCTTAACATCTAGATTCTATTATCTTCATAACCATATTGACTGTACCCCTCAATGATCACTGATCTAGGGTGACAGAGCACTGGAACAGGCTGCCCAGGGAGGTTGTGGAGTTGCCCTCTCTGGAGTAGTTTAAAACCTGTCTGGCCATGTTCCTATGTGACTGGATCCTGCTGTGTCAGGGGGATTGGACTGGATGATCTTTTGAGGTCCCTTCCAATCCCTAATGATTCTATGATTCTATGATAACTGAGTGCTTGTACAGAAGATCTTTATTTTGATAAAACCAAGTGTTGTTCTTTACAGTGGATGCATACTCTGTTTCCTCAGGTTTGTCCTCAGCAGTAAGCCTGAGCAAACTTTAAGAGCAGGTAGTAGACAATACGAAAGACAAAGGGATGTCTTTATCATTGCACTTGCCTCAAACTGGTTAATTAATAGAAAAAAGTATTTTATTGCTTTCAGTGATTGCTCACCAGAAAGTGCAGATTTATTAAGCCTTTGGCCATTATCATTCTTCATCCCTAATATGACTTCTAAAATATTTCATTCACAGAAATGTAAATGCAAACACATGGACAGCCACACTTCTGCTCTGTTACCAAGTTCTTACATTCACATTACACACTAGCTTAATCAGTTTTACAGAGCATTTGCCTCAGCCAAGCTCTGCTGATTGGAGACACAGTGCCACTCATTTGTCTTCAGTCTATGCTACACAGCCCACACTGTTCCCACTAATCTTCAAGGTAAGTGCTAATAAGGCCACATTTTAAGTTGCAATGACTGAACAGCTATAACCAGGAAAATACAAAAGGTAGTATCCCTGTAGGGATTTAATGTGTCTGCTATTTAAGCTTAGTGTACAATTCCACAAAAGTACAATAGAATCCTTAGCTGCAGAATCATTAGCACCATGTACTGCAGGATTTTTCCACACCTACATTGTCTTCCTGTTTGGTTTAATACCAGAGCCATTACCAATCACAGTCCTCATTTAGATGAGGACGCAGTAGGTGGCATCAGTCCATCTCCTAGTCAACTCCATGCAGCAAGGAGAATGGCAGAAATGTTCCAGATGCTGGGTGCAAATATTAACTATGGCACAATGTATTTAAAAATAGATGCTAAAAAATTAAATATTCATTTAAAACCTTCAGCTAGACTTATGCAAGATAAGGAAAGTGAAGTTTAACTGGCTTCTATGGAAATGTGTCTAAAAGCAAATGCATTCAGATGCTTGTTTACATTAAAGTCTTGCTGAGGCAATGTCAAGATTCAAATGTCTGCTTTTAATGTGCTTCTGCTGTTTTCACAGTTGTGCTGGCTGTAAACAGTAGGACAACTTTACCTGATGTGAGTTCTCCCATTGGAATAACTTATGGGAATTAAGTTTAGCACATGTCAAGCCCCACAGGCTTAGGTCAAAAGCGTGGAAAACTTCCAGCATCAGAAACAAAAGAACATGTTCATGGCATAAAAAAAAAGAAATGTTTACTTAAGTAAACAGTGTCACACCTAGTGCTGTGTAAGACAGAAAACTGAGTCTAAAAGCTCTTTTTTAAGACTGTGCCCAAGCCTCAGCAGAGATTGTAAAGTTCCCTGCAATTCTGCTTGCCTAACTTCAGGACCTGATGGGAACAGTTTCTCTCTGTGCAGAGTGAAGCACAGGACATGGCCAATAAGGGTGATAAAGAATTGCTTTTTCATTGTAATACTGAGATTCAAAGGAACAAACAGAATGGGATGATGAAGAATTGTTTTTTCATTGTAATACTGAGATTCAACAAAGGAACAAATGTGTCTGTGAGACACAGACAGCATTCCTGTGTTCTGTGGTGTAACTGTTTTTTTACTGTCTGTGGTCATCTGGAACGATGATTTATGATCGCTTTTGCCTTGAACAAATTATGACTGAGGCAATGAAGCCCTAGGATTTAAAAAGCAGTGATTCAGAAGAAAGAAATGATGGAATACCAGAGCACTAAATAAAGTGTAAAATGAATGCTTCCACCTCCTACTCTAGCATTGGCCCAAGCTGCACTCCTGAAGGCAAAATGAAAAGCAAGAAAGGCACATCAATGGAAAATATTAAAGCAGAGCTTGTGAGTGAACATTCCATGGCCTTCAGCATAGCTACAAACATAGACAGGAAAGGTCCGTGTTTGATCACAGTCTGGAAGTCATGCTGGTTCGATTGGTTTGTGTATTAACTTCATGACCGGATCTGATCTTTTTTATCCTCTTCCTAAAGCATGGGAAGAGCAGGATGCACTTACAAAGAAGAACTACAAGAGGAAGGAAAACTGCTACCATAAATGAAGGTGGTGTATACCAGATAAATTGGTTCACATCAACCCATTTGTTCCAAGCAAACACCAGTGCGTGAACAGTGCACAGCAGCAGGGCTAAATGTCCCAACTTGCTCTGAAAAGAGAAAGAAAATAGCAAGCTATTTATTTTCTCCAATGTGGCAACAAGAGTACTCTCTTACGCAAATATGGCAACCAGCAAGAGCCTCAACCACCACACTTCAGTCAGCAAAAAGAGACCACTGGCTTTGAATGAAAATTTAAGAATTAAAGTTTAAAAGTCTAACTGTATTCCTCTGTGCCACTGCAACAGAAAACAGCAAAGCCTATTTTCCAACTATGGCTACAATGCTTAGCTAATATGGAGGAGAGATGGAGGATTATAGCTATTTTACTGAAAAAGGGTCAGTTCTCAATATCTCAATTTATGTACCTCGTCTACATCCTAAATGACTTTATTTCTGTGATAAACTGCTATGAGTTCAAAAGCAGGCTTGTAAATGGCTGAACTGATTGTGAAGAAAAATGTTACGGTCAATTAAAATCAGAGACTCTAGTAAGTCTAGCATGATGACAAAAGCAGTTGCACAACCTCAGGAAGCTGAAGTCTTCCATTCCACTTACGGTGACAAATTCAGCTTAGGATGTTTTGAAATTCAAGAGTAAGGGAAATTTGATGCTTGAGTTACTGGTAATTTTGAGCTTCTTGTTGCATAACAATCATTACATTGTTAGAAAAACTGAATTAGTCATGACTGAAGCCAAATGCTGCCTTTCCACGTGCTAAATGTACAGAACTTGATTTTCAAGTAGAAGTGTTTTTTTGTTTGTAAAACTAATCCAACATATTAATATTCCTCCTTTGGGTTTCGTCACCATGCTACTTCATTACTGAAGCCAACCATGCACTGCCTGTGTCCATACAGGTGAAAACTCTTTTTATAAACAATGCTCTTCATAGAGAGGGCAGAAACTCAAATCACTAATTGCAGGAAGAAATACGTTTCAGTTTTACTTTTCAAAATCAGAACAAATTTTCAAATGCCAGGTACTAAGTGGATCTCTGAATTGCCAGATTTTGCTGTTCAGGGATCTGACTCAACTTAATTCTGCTTAGCTCTAGTGTGATCAGTACCATCTAACCCCAGTTCAGCAGGGCACAGAGCATTCCTGAAACATAAAGTGCCCTGAAGATGACTGAAATGCCTTCAGAGATCTCTGGCTAAAGGATAGGACCTGAATGGACAACTGCTGGTGGTCACTTGATCAGAGACACAAAATGTGGTTTGGAGTAGTCTTTCTTCCCACTTGATACTCTAAACCTGACAACTTCTCTTCTGATTAACAAATGAAATGAACATTTCTTGCAAAGCATTCCACAATGATAATGGGCAAACTTTTAGATTGGTTTCACTAACTCCTTATGTTTGATATTTCTGACTCCTGGAGGTCTTAGCTGATAACACATGGTCCTACAAAGGAGGACTAATGATGTGCACCGAGGTCATTTATGCATACCTGAATGAAGTGGAATTCTCTCCAGGTCAAGGAGTGACTGACCGATGGGATTGATGTTACTGCCAACAAGGCCAGCAAAGCAAGCCCCAGAATTCCTAATGACACGTAAATCTCCATTCTCCAAACATCGTGTTCAATCCAGGCACTTTCCTTGTTTTGTTTGACCTGCCAAAAGAAGAGTGTATTTAAAATGACAGGCTGTCACACACAGCTGTTTGTGTGAAATACAGCCGTTCGCACCACAATGTTCAGGAATAAGAAACAAAACACTGGATTTTTGTTCATTCTGTTGTCTCTGAATGTCACTGCTATTTACTTCTCCTGACAAAGTCTCCACTAGCATCTGTCGAAAAAAACAGTGAGAGGAATTTAGACTTCATCCATGCCCTGGCCCAGGAGAGACTGGTTGTGAGGCCTGTTAGCCTGCCTTCACAGCAGGAGAAATCTTAATTCTTTGACAAAAAATTCCATCTGTGATTAAATAGAGTATCTGGGGGATTATAACAACAGGAAATATATTAATTGTCCTATTTTAGGGAGCTAGTTCAGCAGGCATTCTTAATAATGGTATCCTGCCAGGACTGTTGCTTGGCTCTGGTTTTTTTAAAACCACTCGGTGCACTGAGCTGCACCGAACATTCCCATTGGTACAGATTAAAAGGGGATGATTTTAATAAACTGATGTCAGAGCTTCTCCTATTTATGACTACTCACAACAGCCCATTAGTGCTACTGATGATCACCACGGCACAATGTGCCCCAAATACCATCATTTCATCTGTAGCACTGGAATCTTAAGGAAATTCCTCGTATTCCATTCAAGTCAGATTACCAGTAAGGCTGATTTCAGTTTTCAACAGGTAGCTCAGCTGTTTACTCATAAAAGCATAAACTAAAAGAACACTTAAAAGCTGCTAACATCATGTTGCCCCAGCTAGTTACTGCCTGTGACTCAGAAGCACAACTGAAATTCTATCTTTACACCTCTCCAGTTGTGGAGCCATCGGTGTTCACAAATTCAGTTTCTGTATTGTGATTTAGCTCAGACCTCCACTGTATTTGCTACAAACAATATGTCTACAAATGGTGCAGAGATTAACCCACAATAACCAAATTAATGAGGCAGATATAATTCTGTGTATTTACAGGGAAATGAAAAACCTCAGATGAAGAAAACTGTGTGAGCCACACACGCTGCCTTAGCTGTGACAGCCCTTGACTCTTTATAACATGCTGCAACAACTAGGCTCTCCTCCAACCCTTAACAGTGCCATGTGGGGATTTGCCTCAAAATCAGAGGCAATGGAAATGGTTTTCCCCCCAGCCTGATTTGACTGAACAGCCAGAACAAGTATTTTCTGAATATGGAAGGGCTGGCATTTGTGTGCCCATCATACCTGCTGGAATGCCCAGTTCAGCAGCTTGTATCTGTATGATCTTCTCATTGGATAGCATAAGCTATAGCAGGCGTGCATTGAAGCAAAGAAGAAGCTGAGCAGTCCAAATTGCTTTCTTGATAACATCCATCTATCCAGCCACTGGGGAAACCTTTTATACTTGGTGCCAAAGTACAGCTGGAAACCAGCAGCTAATATTCCTGGTAAATATACTAGTGCTAAAAGGGTAATTGAAGCCACTGGTAAAACTTTGTTTATGACAAGGATTGGAGTCTTATAGAAAGCATTCTCCTTTTTGGTTATAAAAGGATATATGACATCTCTCATGAAAGTGTAAATAAATGTTAACAATGAGATCACAGATGCTATCTTCACTGGCAAGTGCCACTCCGGGAACAGATCCTGCTTGCTGTGTTGTTCTGAAGAGTATTCAAACTCCCCAAAATGGTGTGCTTGATGTAAATTAAAAAGGGCAGCTGCTTCTGGTGGATTGGTGGCTTGCACATCCACATTCTGGATAGGACAGAAAGAAAGGGTCAAGTAAGTTCAACAGAAGATAAAAAGCTTCAGTAATGAAAGTATTTGCGATCCTGACTTTTACATCTGCACGGAATCCACATCTAAAACATACATTTAAAGACAACACAGCTTAAAAATGCCTCAAGTCGTGCCAGAGGTTTAGATTAGACATCAGGAAAAGTTTCTTCCCTGACAGTGTTCAGGGATTGGAACAGGCTGCCCAGGGAAGCAGTAAAGTTGCCATCCCTGGAGGGGTTCAAATAATGAATAGATGTGGCCCTAGGGGACAGGGTTTAGTGGGCAGAGTGGGGTTGGGTTGACGGTTGGACTGGATGATCTCGGAGGTCTCTTCCAACCTGAATGATTCTATGACTGTAATGCAAGGCCTAAGTGGGTGCAAGTCTTTTTTTCATCTTCTATGATATACAGGTGTTTTAACAGAAATGTAAAATACATACACTGCTATCATGCTGTAAAGTTCAAACAGCCTGTTTCCCTCTGATTTACCCACAGTGCCTCGCAGTAAAATGAAAGGCCATGGTCTTCACTAGAATTTTTTAGATGAACAGCTATTACTTGTTTATTTGATGATAAAGGCATATTTTTCTAACAGTGAATTTGTAGCCTAAGTAACTTGTATTCTTTAGTCTTTAGGTAGAGTGCAGTCTATGCCTTGCAGAATCAAGAGGTGGTACCAGTTACACAAATCAAGATTCACATCTCAAACTAGTTTCACCTAGAGACACCCATTTCCTGAAGAGAGCCTGTAAAGCCTCATTCAGTATTTCACAGGCTGTGAGACAACTCACATTTGAATAGAAAGTTGTATCTTGAACCACTTCTGAGCATCAGCAGTTGCAGAAGCAAATCCTGCTGGAGTGGACTCTTTTCCTAGACTTTTTTTCATTATGTGAAAACTTCCTGAATGGGATGTGGCAAATATGAGGACTCCTCTGAAGACAAATTTTATATTCCTGTATAAAAAACACCCAACTTCCTTCTACAGAGCTTTTTCTTTTGACAAAATGCAACCAGCAACTAACCTCATGCAGTTTTAGCGGGACCAAACTGTGCACTTGTTAGCATGGACCAATATTAAACCTTTACGTCTCCTCCTCTGGAGATGTTTAAGATCCATCTGGATATGTTCTTGTGTGACTTGGTCTAGGTGATCCTGCTGTGGCAGGGGGATTGGAGTGGATGATCTTTCGAGGTCCCTTCCAATCCCTAACGTTCTGTGATTCTGTGATCTCTTTGGGTGTTCATATTCTCACATCAGTATCGTGACAAGACTGGAGAAGTATCGGTGATACGCCAGTGTGAAGGGAACACAGTCTTTCCAGACCAAATCAAATGAAATATTGCAATATCCTGTGTGACACATAAACTGCTTTTTAACAAAAACATTACCAAGTTGCTAAGGTTTCCTGTATTTTGTCTCGGCATGATGCTCTGACCTGCATTCCAATCAATGGCACGATGAGCACCTTCCCTCTTCTCCATTGTGGAAACTACCTACAGAACAAACACAGGATGTAAAACAGGTTTTAATATGCCCTGCTATAACTTGGAAGCCTATTTTCTCTTAAAAATGCTTTCTCTGTCCACTTGCTGGACAGGGTGTGACAATCTAAGGAAAGAAAAGCCTGTACTCTTGAGAACCGAAAAGCTCAGCTTCTTTTTTAAGTAAAGCAGAGACTAAGAGAGGATACGAAACCACAGAATAGTGATTAAAAATTTTAAGTTAAATGCTCATATTGTTAGTGGAGTCAGCTAACTCAGTTTAAAAATTTTAAAATGGCAACAATAAAATTTGAAATAGCTTACAGAAATAACACAAACTGTTATGAAGATGGATTTTGGGAAGTTCATGAGACTCGCTGAGGCAAGAAACTGACTCAAATGTGTGTTTCCTAGTATTTTTAGGATTCAGGATTGGTCTACCTGACAGTCGTTGTGGCTTTAGAGATATATTCTCCCTCTATGATTGTCAGAAAAGTCCATATGGAGCTTCCCTCCTGCTGTTCACTGGATGAGTACATTGGCCATACTCACTTCATGTAAGTACTAGAAGAGATGGTTCTAAGCTACTACAGACTGTTAAAAATCAGAAGCTGGGTTAAAAAAAACAGACACAGAACTGTTTTGCTAACTACTGATTCCTTCTGTATCCATAAACCTTTTTGGAAATAGTATGGACAAATCAGATTTGGACAGTTGCCCTTTTAATGCCATGTGTGGCTCCGTCACTGGATGAGCCCTACGGTCTCGTGCTGCCTGCAGTGAGAGTTTGCTTTCCGCCGGGCTACCAGGTTCTAAAGCCAAAGTATTCTTTGACTTAGTATTTCTCTTTGAATATTTCCCTCCTGCTAGGCAAGCTCTCTCTTTGGGCATAACCTTTCAGCTAAGTGTTGCAGAGTAGGGTCAACAAGAGCTTCTGTCTGAAGGTCAGCCTGTTAACCCTTTCCTATGCCCGTGTCCTGGTTTGAGCCATAACCCATAACAGCCTGCTAATGGGCTGATGAAAGCACATTCCTAATTTATCCTCCTAATTCCCAGAGCTAGCCTCAGTGATTTTATCACAGTTTTCAGGGGATCAGATATCTTCATGAAAACCTCTTCCCATGCTTAGTTAAGATTTTCTACTTCTGTATATCCTAGTTGTTGCAATGTCAATAGCAGCTTAGAAATGCAACTCGGTATAATAAATACTAACAACCCGGAGAAAATCCTTAACAAATATAGTGAGCTCCACATCTGTTTTTAAAAGAACTCAGAATATGAAGGTTAGTGACACTGTTTATGAGGCTTAACCTCTGATTTCTACAGTTTGCTGTGGAAAAAAAAGGTTACAGAATACACTGACTCTTTACTCTTGGAGGTAATGAGACTGACTCAATACAATTGTTAGAAAACCTCACGGTTCAGACCTTTGCTACTTCCAAATTGTATTTCAGTACAGATCTCCACTCAGCTTTCAACTGTTATTACTGCCAGTTTATGTGATCACACAGTGATCCCAGCCACTTCATAACTCACTTCTTCTGACAACTGCACTACCTTGGGGGTCCACAAGCATGCTTTGGATTGGGAACCTGTGTGGAAGAGCTTGACTCACCTGATTCTCATGCTGTTACCACTCTTCACTTGGAAAACTTATGAGCTGCCTTGTGAGCTGTCTAAAAAGAGTAATCTACACCATATGTCCTTTTGGGATCGTCTGAAGAAAAAATTGGGAGTCTTGCGAGAGGCAGAAACTCATCAGTTTCATACAAACGTAAAATCACAGGGTTGGAAGTGACCTCCAAAGTTCATCTAGTCTAAACCCCCTGCAGCAACAAGCAGGGACATCACTCACCAGACCAGATTGCCCAGAGCCTCATCCAGCCTGACCTCGATTGCCTCCAGAGATGGGGCCTCCAACACCTTACTAGGCAGTATGTTGCAGGGATCCACCAGTCTAAGAATAAAGAACTTTTTCCTGATGTCTGACCTAAATCTACCCTTTTCCAGCTTCAGTCCCGTTTAAGTCACAACTTAAGAAATAAAAGAGTTGTTGTGGTATCTATCCTCAAGGCACAGCCTTTCTGCTCCAGGAGGCAGCTGAGTGTGAGGACGGAGGATGTCCAGCTGCAGAAGGTCAAGTCCCCAGTGCTGTGGCTACGCTACGGCATTTTACAGCAAGGAAAAACGCTCATAGTAACACTGAGAGACCTCGATGTGCAGACATTATCAGCAGAAAACATTACCCAAAGTCAGCGACAGGTTATCCTAAGGGGTTGCAGGAAGAAAAGGCAGATGTGCAGAACAAACAAGGTCTGATAACAATGACGAGGTGATGGAAGAGGCTCGGTGCAGTGACCACAGCTGCGGCACCGACGGGAAATGACAGCGCAAAGCCTCTGGTCCCGGGAGCCTGCAGTGCCCGCGGCGGCAGCGCTCGGCGTCCGAGACAAAACTTTCCCTGCTCCTGGGAAGCGCTGCCGAGCTCCCCGCAGGTCCTGTACGGGGCAGCGTGGGCTCGGGCAGAGCTGGGCGCCAGCACGATGGCCGGGGCGTCGCGCCGCTGCCAGGAGCGGGCCATGTCCCGCGGGGAGCCCGAGCCGGCGCCTGCCGGGGGGACCTGTCCCGTCCCGTCCCGTCAAGTCCCTGCCGCGGCGAGGGCCGTCCCCGCCAGCCCGGTTACCCACCTCAGCCGCCGCCAGCGCGGCGCTCCTCCCGCTGCGGCCGCACGGACTCGGCATTGCCGCAGCTCACCCACCCCTCAGCGAGGGGAGCGGTGGGGGTGGGCCCGGCCGCAGCCTCCACCCCCCGGCCCGGCCCCGCCTTCCGCGCCCATCCCGCTGCCCTCCGCAGTCCGGACCCGGGCGCCCCTCTTCGGGAGCTCTTGGGGCGTCCCGAGGAGTTCTTGTGCCCGGCAGGTCAAAGGGCGCCTTCACCTGCGCCCTGCCCACCACCAGCACCAGCAGCAGCAGGAAGAGGCGCTTCACTCTCCCGCTGCTCCCCCCGGGCTCACAGAATGCTGCGTTAAATCCTGCTCCTCATACGAGCAGCCTCCACTTTAAAAATAGCGTGTTTTCCAAATACCGTGGTTTTGTACCTGTTTTACCGTGCTGGCCATTCTGAAGAGGCAGTTGTTCGCCAAGAAAGTTCAGTCACTCAGCAGTGAGAACTGTCAGTAACTTGTGAAAGCTCTGGTTCAGTGGATATTTTGAGATTCACTAGCTTACTGACACCACGGAAAACACCACCAGTGTTTCAGAGATGTCTAAATGTATTCACGCAGAGTTTATTGTGTCTTCCTTCACAGAAATGACCTTCTCAGACAGGTACATAAGAAGGATGACTGGCCTACAAAAGGCCTTCAAAGAACTTAGTGGTGTGCTTTTATGAGTTTCACAATACAAAGCTATTGCTGTTCTGCCATCTCCCCTCTGCCTTCATGCTTAAAGCAGCACATTTTGGATGACTTTATACCCTGAGCCAGACAAGAGAACAGAGAAAGCACAGTTCTCTTCCACAGAAACCATTTTACCAGCACCGAGTACACTACCAGAGGTTTCTGTAAAAGCAAAGCAAAGCAAAGCAAACCCACCACTGCTTTTTTAATCAACTGCCAAGCTCTGCTCTTGACAACTGCAATTGGCTGCAGCAGTAAGACACAGTCCTCTCCCTGTATTCTCTCTTCTACTTAGCTACACACATCTTCATAAACCCAAGCTGCAATGACTTAGTGAAGCCTTTCACTGCCTCCTGCTCACGGTGAGCTGATACAGTCCTGCTCTTTCTCACAACACTCAGGCACTGAACGCTGCTGGGCATCACCACCTGCATCCCACCCTATTAGTCAGTCAAGGGGATTCTTCAGTGCTGCAAGCAGAAAAATACAAACCTGAGATGAAAGGCCCTCAGCGAGTTACAAAAGTTAGCTTTCCACCCAGCACATCTGTGCTTCTGGCTAGTCACCACGCCGTGGTTCTCGCCCAAGAGATGCCGAAGTAGCTGCACAGTACCGAAAGACGAGGCTGCTCAGGGACTAAGCCGACAGACGGTCCATATGCTGCTCTTCCTTCTGCAGCTCAAACCAGTCCGGGTACTTAACTGGGAAGGTGCTCTGCCGAAAGCCTAAACCACACGCAGCTCCTCACTCAGCAGTGTGGGCGGCCAAGGCGAAAAGCGGGGCGGGAGGATTACTGAGACCCTCGTGTGTCCGCTGTCACCACGCAGACCTTCCTTCTGGTCCGGACCGACTCCCAGGCGTGTGTGCGTGAGACCCAGGAACGGCCCGGCATCCCCCTGAACGTTCATGCGAGGAGCAAATGGTCTTTTCCAGAGGAGCGCTCACCTTCTCTCCTTCCTGGGCTCCTCTGTCAGAGAAACTTAAGCGGGGAGGGGGCTCTGCTCGGCGATCGGACTCAGGCTCCCAGGGCAGCGCCCGCTCCGAGTCCGAGCCGGGGCCTCACCTTCCCGTCGGCGCCGAAGGGGAGAGGCTCTTCCTCCGCCCTGTCCTGCCGGGCGTCCGCCGCGCTGGGGCAGCCACGGCTCCCCGCGGCGGGTAGTGAGGGCAGGGTGGGCGAAGGCGGGCTCCTCCATGTCTGCCTCTCCGCCCAGCATCCAAGTGAGCCTCTCGGACACACCGCCTACCGCACGGCTAGCCGCTGGGGACACGCTGCGGGAAGCCTCATTTGAGAAAGCAGAAGATGGAGCCGCAAGGGCAGAACGGCGCCCGGCCGGGCTCCGCCGCCTTCCCGCCCAGCCGGGGTGGCACCGCCATAGGGCCCGCCCAAGCGCTTCCTAGCCCGTCGAGGGCGCGGGCAGTTCGAGTCCGCGGGTTGCTGCTGCAGTGACAAAGCAGAAGTTCCAAACACCTTGTCTGAAAAGAGGCGCCTCGTGCTTGCTCTGGAAGCTGAAAGAACCATCCGCTCAAAAAGTACAGCGTCGTCTATAAAATACCCTCTTCTGTCATGATTTAAGTAACTTTATGCGTGATTAGTTCTGTCACGGCAAAGCTCGTCTGTCTGTGTCGTCAGGCCGGAAAAGCTACATACACAACAGTTTTTAAAAACACTGTCTCTGTGTAGACACTTTGCTTTGCACAGAATGTTTTTCATCTCACATGGCTTCCTTCCCTCAGGGAAGACCAGCTGTGTCAGGGCAGATACATCCCCATAAGGAAGAGCAGACTTGAGCCTCGAATCCAAAGGGACTCAACCTTACGGCCTTCCCAACCTACATGATTCTGTAGCTGATTCCGTGACAGGTCTGTGGCTTTGCTTGCCTTACACCTACTACAGTCAAAGTGTTGGGAATATGAAAGCGAGGTCCTACCAACTGGTAGGTGCTCAAGGCCTACGGACGAAGAGTGAAGGTGCTCCCTTGGAGCCTTGCAAGAGCAGGTTTTCTCTTCTTCTGGAGCGATAGTGTGGGGATTGGTGAGTTTGCATCTCCTAACTGTTGTGTTATTGTGTGGTGCTCAGTTGCCTGCACACTGCTGTGTTTAGTGCCCTGTTGTGCTGAGATTTATGAGGCACTTCTCTCCATGTTCACTGCCCCTCGTGTTTGTTGCAATGGTGTCTGTTTAGTCCCAGGCACACAAGGCCTCCTTTTGTTCTGGGCAGGTGGGATGTTGTTAAAGACTTGTAGGCTTTCTTCTTGCTCCCTTAGCTTTGATACACACAGAGCTCCCACAGCCTGGGTAGTAATTGTGGGTAAAGGAAGAGCAAGAACCTTGGGCTGAGGGAAGTGATAACCTTTAATCTTAAGTTTTAAGCAGGAATCAGGTAACGTCTCCCCGCAGAGCACAGGAGGCCTCCTGGTTTCACGAGCGCTTTCATCCAGAATATGTCTAAGTGCTACTGAAAGCAGTGAGCCTTCATCCTTTCTTCTTCCTCCTCCAGACTGGTGCTCCAGTCACCTGCCTTCCACAGTGTTGGCAAACGTGTGGCCCTGCTGCAAGGGATTACAAATAGGCCTCAGCATTGTTGGCAGAACAGTATGACCACCAAAACCTCATCACCACAGCAACCAAGTCAATTCTACTCATCAGGAACACAGACACACTCTGCTATCTCAGAGCACACAGACCAAGTCCCCTGGGCCCAGGGCCGACTGAAGGCTAACATGGGGGCTTGCACCTTCTAGAACTTTTGAGGCCCTTGTAGAGACAGTACTGGGCACGCGTCCCACCACCATGTGGGAGGCGTGGGTATGCAAAACCCATTAGCTGTGCTTCCTAAATACCTTCCCCCCCCCAATATACTCTACAATTTGATTATTGAAAAGAGTTTAGGCCTAATAAACTTGGGGAGAGGCTGTTTCATGCAGTGAGAAGCGTAGTCCCCAAGAGGGGACTAGCTCTTTGTCAAGAGGGAAGTAGCCCCTTAACACCTTGGCAAGAGGGGACTAGCCACTTACCAATGCAGGGGCTTTTCCTTTACCTAGATGGGCCTAGTCCCTTACCAAAGCAGGGATGAACCCCTCACCAAGCAGGCAATAACTCCTTAACAAAGTGGAGACTAACCCCTTACAAAGAGAGGACTAGCCTCTTTCAAAAGCAGTGACTGGAGCATGTACAGAGGAGGGCAACTGAGCTGGTGAAGGGCCTAGAGAATAAATCTTATGAGGAGAGACTGAAAGAGCTGGGGCTCTTTAGTTTGAAAAAGAGGAGGCTGAGAAGAGACCTGATAACTCACTTCAACTGCCTGAAAGGACAATTTGGAGAGATTGGTACTCGTCTCTTCTCACACGCAGTTGATGACAGAACAAGAGGAAAGGGGTTCAAGTTACAACAGGGCAGGTTTAAACTAGAAATTAGGAAGAATTTATTCACTGAAAGGGTGGTCAAGCACTGGAATGGGCTTCTCAGCTTCCCTTCTTCTGGTGGTTGAGTCACCAGTTTAAGGATCGTTTGGATGAGGGATATGGTTTAGGGGTAAACTTGTAAAGTAGGGTAGATGGTTGGACTCGATGATCCCAGGGGTCTTTTCCAACCAGAATGATTCTGTTATTCTGTGATTCAGCTGTTGCAAGGCTTCTCTCTAAATGAGTCAAATGCAATAGCATTGCTGAATACATATGTACAATTGCAATGAAGAAGGCAGATAGCTGTTCTGTTAGAATAAAATAAATACACATTTTTATTCTAGCTCTGTTTGTATTGTAGGATCAGAAATACTAAGTAGACCTCTGAAGCTGTTTGGTGTAAAACAGAGCATGTGATTTGAAATAAATGGGACTGCACTGGAGCAAAGAAAGACGTTTCTTGCATTTTAAATTAAATCAGTAATTTGAAAACAGTAGAGATGCCTAATTCTAATTCTGTTGTGGGCTTGATTCAGCTTCACATCTGCTTGATGCTAGCGTTGTGTTATGGCAGTTTTGCTGGAATTGTTCCTTATTTAGCATCATAACAAAAAATGGCTTAGTCCGATTGAGTATCCTCTGTGGAAATTCTTCAGTACGTTATGGGACATTTTCATTCATGTGTAAGATACTGGAACTTTATATATTGAAAGAGCTTGCTGCTGTGGTCCTTTAAATTTAGATTAATTTAGAATTTTAGCATTGAATTTTAGAAGTTCAGCCTTCAGTATCAGAACTTTATAGTGTAAACCACAGGAGGACTGTGAATCAATATGATACCAAACTTTTTTTCTGATCAAAAGGCTTTTGCAGTAGATTGTTTGGGCAAATGACAAGACTCTCTCATGAAACAAAGTCTTCCCTTAGTGTCATGCTGGCCACCTGAATTATTAATTTACTAATCCTGAACGTTTTAGTGGCCATTGCTACCATGACTCTTCAGAAGAATGTACTTTGAAAACTGAATTACTGAGTTACTGGAAAGCAGCTTCTATGATTCCCCTCTTCCCCACATCTTGTGGCCTGAAGAGTAAAACTTGAGTCGAAGAGTTTTTTTGTCTGTTCAGGATTTTTTTGTTTGTTTTTTTGTTTGTGTGTTTTTGTTTTGTCCCATTGTCTTCATTCATCTGTTTTGTTTTATCTGGGAGAAACTGAATCACAGCATCACGGAATGTTACAGGTTGGAAGTGACCTCAGAAGGTCACCTAAGTCCAACCCCCCTGCCAGAGCAAACCGTGATGTGGATGAATTCATTTTGAAAAAAAACCTGCATCAAGTCTGACTTTAGTAAGATAAAGGGAAGCTCTGTGTGAGAAAACCCATTGTTGTGCCTGTGTAGTTGGAGCTCTAGCAATGTGCTTTTTCTCCACCCCCAGGACTATGGGTAAATGAGCTATAATGGTTTTTCACACTGAAAGTTTCTGTAGAGGTGAAAGCCTGAGCAAAACATCATTGAGGTCAAGGACAGATATTCTTCTACAGATTTCAACAGCTTTTGTATCTGATCTTTTGAAAGAAGTTCTTACACCAAAGCTCCAAAGTGAAGGTCAGCATCAGACTCGGTGCTTGAGTTCTTCTGGGAGAAGAACATAGCTGTGATTTCAATGAGAACATGCACAGTGCCTAGCTGACACCACGGCAGCACCTGCCATATAAAGTTGAGGGTTTTTGGCTCCCTGTGTAGTTTGTGTGTTGTGTGAAGCTGCAGTATCTCAGATTTGCTGTGCACTAACAACAGGCAAATGTAAAGTTAATAAAAATAATCCAGGTCATGTTCTGTAACTTGTTAAGCTCCTGTCAGACGGTACCAAGACTCTGAGCCTGGATGTTCCTGCAGCTACGACTCATAGCAACAAAAGGGAATTAAAATATTGTGTCAGTTTCCATAACAAATCTGTTTTAATTACATAAATGGGTTCGATCATGCAGAACAAGAATAACACCATGGTGAAAACATCCTCTTCCTTACAAACTAACAGAGTGACATGACACAGGATATGGTTTAGGGGTGAACTTGTGAGGTAGGGTAGATGGTTGGACTCAACAATCCCAGGGGTCTTTTCCAACAAGAGTCATTCTGTGATGCAATATTAGACACTTAGCTGAAATGTGTTCCTGAAGTAATAATCACTTAGAATTAAGCAATTCAATCCTTATGTAATCAATACTTCATAATGGAGGCCTAAACTTACCAGGCAGAAGGCAGCAAGGTGAAAAAGGCAGTAAAGCAAGCTGTTATTTTCACTGAAGGCATTTAATTCTCTTTTGTATTCATTGATTGTTTCTGCAGTAACTCTTGATATCATACATCTTCTATAAACAGAAGGCCACCCAGTCATCACAGGGGCTGAAAAGGGTGTGAGGGTATGATTAGCTGTATTTCTGACAAATCCTGGAGTATTAAAATGATTGTTAATGATGGGAAAAGGCTTCAGAATGGTATCTTCTGTGTGTTTACCCAGACAGAGTTCAGAGAACTTCCAGCACTGCTCTCTGTTTATGTTTTCCCCCTCTTTAACATAAATACAGAGAAAGGGACCTGGGGGTCCTGGTGGACAGCAGGATGACCATGAGCCAGCAATGTGCTCTTGTGGCCAAGAGGGCCAACAGCATCCTGGGGTGGTTGGCAGATAGAAAGAGGTTCTTCTACCCCTCTACTCTGCCCTAGTGAGACCATATCTGGAGTATTGTGTCCAGTTCTGGGCCCCTCAGTTCAAGAAGGACATGGAGCTGCTGGAAAGAGTCCAGCGTAGAGCAATGAGGATGATGGAGTAGAACACCTTCATTATGAGGAAAGGCTGAGAGAGCTGGGTCTCTTTAGCTTGGAGAAACAAGACTGAGGGGTGACCTCATTAATATTTATAAATATGTGAAGGGTGGTTGTCAGGAGGATGGAGCCAGGCTCTTCTCAATGTCATCTAGTGATAGGGCAATGGGTAATGGGTGTAAGCTGAAACACAGGAGGTTCCACATCAATCTGAGAAGGAACTTCTTCCCAATGAGGGTGATAGAGCCTTGGAAGGGGCTGCCCAGGGGAGTTGTGAAGTCTTCTCTGAAGATGTTTAAAACCCACCCGTATATGTTCCTGTGTGACTTGGTCTAGGTGGTCCTGCTGTGGCAGGGGGATTGGACTAGATGATCCCTAATGTTCTGTGATTCTGTGGTCCTCGTGTCTCTGAAAATACTTTGTTAAGGACAAATAGTAGAGCAGAACAAGGTAGTAGCAATGGCTTTACTTACTAGGCTTGGAATGTACTGTAATTATTGACCTGAGACTGTATTACATGTGTCACCCCAAAGTACTAGTGCCTCAGCTTCTTGTATGTACTCCTTCTACAGGTTGGAAAAATTCTGGGTAAGGTGGTCCTTCATCTTACAGCCTCATAGAGTAGGAGTATCCCTGCCCTGGGTGTTACTGGTTTCAGTTAATTCATAGGATTATAGAATGGTAAAGGTTAGAAAGAACATCTGGACATCATCTAGTCCAACCCTCCTGCTGAAGCAGGATCACCTGGAGAAGGTCGCACAGGAATGTGTCCAGGCAGGTTTTGAAAGTGTCCAGAACACGAGACTCCACAACCTCTTTGGGCAGCCTGTGCCAGGGCTCTGTTACCCTCACCATGAAAAAGTTCTTTATGTTTAAATTGCACCTCCTGTGCTCCAGTTAGTGCCGATTACCCCTTGTAAAACACATTGTGGGAGCCAGAAAGTAGAGATGGTGCTTCCTGTCTGTGTGACAAATTGTTTGATTAATGAAGAGTTAAACCCTTAACATATGAGAAGGCACATTCTGCATCCTGGTTCCAGCTGGTCTTAAAGTGGGATGGATTCTTGGAAGTGACTGCCTCTCATGGACATGAGTTAAAACAATGTTCAGCTCTCTTGCACTTACTTTTTTGTGATTTAATAGAATGCAAATGAGCTGCTACTGTTATGTCTTCTGAAGATATCAGATGACTTGGTGGTGGCTGCCAGAACAGACTGGAGGATCAGTAGTTCCTGATGCCCTGCCTCTCTGCAGCATGTATTAGAACAGTCTGAAAACTATTTGAGCGAGTACCAGTGCAAGCTGCTTTCCTGAGAACCATTCTTTGGGTGGAAATGACATGGTTAATGGTGATACCCATTCATTCTGTCAGCCTTTCCTTGGCTCCGTCTGCTGAGACTACAGGAAGCAATGAGGGGGAGCTGACTGCCAGTTCCATGCCTTTCTGTGGCTCCTCAACATTGACTACCATCACAAGTTCCTTGAGGAATCAGCACATCTAATAATAAATAATGTGATGTGACTATATGTCCAGTGAAGGCTTCTCTAATTGTACTGTAAGTCCTGCTGCTGTGTGAAGTCTGTGTTAATACAGTAGTAAGAACAATTCATTAAATCTTTGTGTGCCTTTCAGTGACATTAATCAGCCTTCACTATGAAACAGGATTCTGCTGGGCATGAACACAGAACAACAGTAAATTTTAATAATGCTGAAAGTGCAGCTAACTAGCAGAAGAAAGCAAGTCTAGTGGGAGACACTGATCTATGAAGAGAGAACAAGGAGACTAGCTATGAATTTAGCATATTTAGAGACAGCCTTATACATTTATATTTAACCACAGTATCTCAGAATCTACAGTGGACCTTTTTGAAACAGAATTTAGGGTAAAATAGGCTCAAGACTTTTCTTGCCTGACATTTTTCATCTTCTTTTTGTTTATTTTAGGCTTTGAAAACATTGATACAGTTTGTTTGAATCACCTCACGCATCCTCTTGCTCTGGATATACTTTCAGGTTTATGGTTTTGTTTGTTTATTGCTCTCAGTGTTGCTTTAGAAAGAAAAAAAAACAAACATTAAAAAAAAGAAAAGCAATAAGAAAAATATTTGACCAAAAGATGGCAGTAAAGACACGTAAAAAACCATAAAAACAGCAAAATCATAGAAATAATAGTTTGAGAGGAAAAAACCTATTCACTTCAGCTTCAAGAGCATTACTGTTAAAAAAGTTAACAGTTAGGCTGTGTGTTAACGTAAAAACTTCATAATTAGTTTAACTTACTTTAGTAACTTATTGCTTACTGAAACCCTGCTATTGACTCTCGAGTGACCTGTGTGTAAGACAGGAAGGAATGATTTCACCTTGTTCTAGTCTTCTGCTACTGAGAAGGTTGATCAGAGCGGGTTCCAATGGCTCTTCCAATTGAGATAGGAGCACCCAAGACACTGCTCATTCATCATTCTGGTGCACACTCTACTCGTTCTCTTGCTCCTCTGGTTCTAACTCTGTCTGAGACTCACCAGTGAAGCAAAGACAGCATCTGAGGCCATTTGGCAACGGTGAACCCTTTGCTGGCTCTGTAAAGATGTCCAGTTAAATAACGTATGAAATTGCCCCCTTTTTCATCAGCAACTGATTTTGTCTGAAGAATATGCCTTCCCTTACTATCCCTATTCATTATAACTGTATCTAAATACTCCAGTTGTGCTCCATAGAAAACAGTAATTAAAAAGCTAGCTTCTTCCTCAAGTGGTTATACTCTAGGGATTAGTTTTATTTTCTGTCTTTAAACTGCTCCTCATCTGCACAGAAGCAGAACATTTGAAGTACACACACACACACACACACACACATATTTAAACATCATTCCTGAAGCAGTCAGATTCAGTTTCTGGGTTGAGCCCGTTGTTAAGGTCAAATCCCCATCAAAGTCTTTTTGTACTTTTTAATGCATTTTCTCCTGAATGTTAGTAAAATATATTATGGAAACAAGGGCAATATATATATCTTGAGAGCTAGCTTCATTTATCAGCATTATTATATCCTTTTTTATATATATACACATGTATTTATTCACAACTTGTGTACTGGTGGTGATTTATAAGACATCAAAAACTGGTCTTGGAAAAAAATAATTAATAAAATGGCTACAAAGTCCTCAGAATATAAACAGGGAAGAAAGCAAATATAACAAGAGCTTATATTAAAGATTTAGCCTGAATTTTGTGTGGTTGGAAATGACAAGGTATTGTGAGACCCCTGTACCAGGCACTAGGTAATTTTCTTTGTTTTTTTTTTTAAAGAAAGCTTTAAATAGTTCTGCCTGTGAAAAGGGGCTAAAGAACACTGTCAGCCAGCATCCTACTGGATGTGCAACCCGGCCAGTTTCAAAAACTGACAGCTTGTCCTCTGGGAAGTTGCTCCTGTGTGTGGTAGGTTCCTTTGCAAGGAAAGCTCTGTGCCGTGCAGCCCAGATTTCATTGACGTTACATGAAGTTCGTCAGGTCGCAGTTAAAAGACAAAATGCAAAATCCTCCAGAGATATTTTGAATAGTTTAAACCACCCACTGTTTTTAAGTCCATGATTTAAACCAGCAAGTGTTGCAGTAAGATGCTGTATTCTTAGAAGCCTTAACTGGGCAAAGGATAATTTGTGTAGGTTAATCCCATTAAAATTAGGAACAAATTAGCTTGACACTGAAGATGGGAAAATCAATCCTTACTCTACTGAGGGCAATCCTTTAATTTCACACTGAGAATTGGAGAATGCTGTTCCTGATTTCCCAGCTTTCAGTACATTTGTTTAAGGTTCTTTTTTTTTCCTCTCTGTGATTTGAGTCAACCAGAAGAAGCCACCGATAGGAGAAACACTATATATGTTCACTTGAATCACATCTCTTTCTAAATGAATACAATTTCTGATTAAATGAAGATGCTGTAGAGCTTCTGTGGTTTGGGTTTCTTGTTCTTCCAAGAACTCACAGCTACAAATTTCTTATACTACCTCCATTTGGGATGTTTGTATGGTTTTCATAGGATGCTTTAGGTCGGAAAGGACCTCAGAATTCATGCTGTCTCAAGCCCCTTCCATGGGCTGTGACACCTCTCACCAGATCATGTTTTCCTGAGCCCCATCCAACCTGGTCTTGAACACTTTAAGGGATGGAGCAGCCACAACCTCCCAGGGCAACCTGTTCCAGTGCCTCGGGACCCTGACAGGGAGGAATTTCTTCCTAAAATCTCGTATCAATCTCCCCTCTTTTAGCTTAAATCCACCCCCTTTGTCCTATCACTAGACTCCCCTGTAAAATGTCTCTCTCCAGCTTTCCTGGAGCCCCTTCAGGTACTGGAAGCTGATCTAAGGTCCTCCTGGAGTCTTCTCTTCTCCAGGCTGAACAGCTCTGACTAGGTTTGGGTGGTACCATGCCTGGTTCTGGCTGTGGAAAGGAGCTTGACAACGCTCTGAGTTGTGTCTAGAATTGGGAACTTCAAATAACAGAGAATCTGCAGAATAAACGTGCTTTTTGTGAAAGAACTAAAGCCTAATCAGGAGGTGGAAATGCTGTCAGTGTCTGCTACAGCTTTGAACTGGGATGCAGGGAAACTGAGTGACAGCTGATCTGAATAAATCTTCAGATAATGTATTTTGTCTCTGTCTGGCTGCTTTTATGCCAAATACTGACGCCTTAGCTTGTCCATTGTGCACAGGACACGCTTCTTGTCAGGCCATCTTCCTTAGTTCATGCTGTGTACTTCTTGGCCAAGGTATATAGTCAATGTTTTCCACTTTCCCCTGCAGTCAGGAAAATATCTCCAGTCAGATATTTATCTAAAGCTGTTATCAGCCTGAGCTGCGTTTGCTACACAATAAACCAGACCCCTCTAAAGGCCACCCTGCAGCTCTGTCTAGTAACAGTGGGAGATGCACATTAAACTCACAGTCTGTCCACATCAGTTTCACAGGAACTTTTATACATTATCATGGGACAAAACTAAAATTAGCAACCAGTAATGTTGTAAGCAAGAAAGCAGTATATAGGGGGGAATGAAGAAAGAGCCATTTAGATCTGCTAATGATACACATTAATGGTAAGAAAGTACTTTTATGCAGAGCGTTCCCCCTCCCTTCCAACAGGGGTGTCTACTTACTTTTTTCCCAAATGTTCCAATTTTATGAACATTTAATGCAGCTTTAAACAATTACTAAGCACTTTTGCCCCATTTCTTACATTCCATCTTATCCCCTTTGTACAAGACTTCATGGTGAGAGCCTAAAGCAGGCTTCACCTTTCTCTATTGAAAACTTTTTCCTTCTTACACCACAGGAGGTGATGGGAAAGAGCAAAATGAAAAGGACATAAAACTTCTGAGAGGGCAGCAATATGTTCTTTTCAAAAATGAAACCAAACTCTGTTAGACTAATGGAAAAAAAGCTCTTTTTAGTTTTTAGATGGTGGTGTTGATTCATATATCTGAAATCTGCAAGGCTGGTGACTTCTGTTTTTGGACCGAAACATGCTGAATACTGCTAATTGCTTATTGCACTAAGGAGCCTTTTATGCAATTAGGTCTCATTTTTTGATGAGGAAATAGATTTTAAATTAAAGGGCTGCACTAGGGAGAGGTGTAGGAGAAAGGTATTTTTAAAAGTTTCTACCTAAAAGGAAATTGGAAAACTGTGTGGGTATTGTAGTTGTAATGCTTTATCACGCAGCAATTCAGATAAGCTCTTATTTCTGCAGTGAACTTTGATACCTGAAGAAAAGATTTTTGCAGACCATAGTAATTCACTTTCAGAATTTTACTTACATTGTTTTGGAATTGGCAAGATTGATGTGCAGGTGATAAAACAGCATTTGGAGACCACACAGAACTCATCAATGACAGCAAGAAGTAGACACAGGACATCTGAGCAGTGATACTTGAGAGATCATGTTATGTAATTACTCACATGTTATTTAATTATGGAATTTTAAATTTTTTCTGGTTAAGAGCAAGTGGGTGTTTTTTTTACCAGGAGAGTTTATGTGACTGGTACAAAGACATTAAGACTTTATTATTTATATGACTTTATGGCTTCCTGAGGCCACAGTAGCTCTTTACTTCTTTTATTTCCCTCTTTATTCTTACACTGCCCAAGCAGGCAAACCAACCCAGCAATATAAGCCATGACTGAGCACCTCCACTTTCTACAGGCTTGAACAATGTGAAACAACTTCCACATCTTTCCTACTCAATGCTGAGTCTCCTTTTGCTGACATAGTGTTAGCCTGCTCCCAGGTGGATGTGAGATGCCTCTGCTTCTGTGCCTGGAGAAGGTGTCAAACCGGGCTAGATATTTAGTTTGTAAGTTTATTAGTCCATCCTCTGTCTGGACATCTCCAATGACCTTCTTTTCAATTGCTATCATCACTTAATCTGGTTGACTGCGTTAACTGATTAATCCACATCGACACAGTAAGACATATTTAGGCCCAAGTGCTTGCACCCTCCCCTGTAGTAGTGGCCGTATGGAACTGGTCATGCACAGACATAAGATGACCCCTTCAAAAGGTCAGAGGTACTAATCTTTCTAGGAACAGATAACTTCTCACTCCCATGTAATCTACTTGGTCTTTTTCTGAGTAAAGGAAACACATTATTGGTTGGAAAGCATCCTTTCAGAGCACCTGTTTCAAAGCATTAGAGTGTTTGGGCCAGAAATAGTTATGTCTGCATGAGAATCACAGAACATTAGGGATTGGGAGTGACCTTGAAAGGTCATCTAGTCCCATCCCCCCACCACAGCAGGATCACCTAGATCTAGTTGCACAGGAACATGTCCAGGTGGGTTTTAAACCTCTCCAGAGAAGGAGACCCCAAAACCCCCCTGGGCAGCCCATTCTAGTGCTGTCACCCTCACCATGAAGTTGAGTCCTGCACAAATGCAGACATCTCTGTGCACATGCAAACATGAGGCTTTTGAGTTTTACACGTCCTCTGAATTTCCCATGCATGGCAAGTGTTAATGAAAGCTTTCTGCTTCACCTAAACTAAACAGACACTCAGCTCTGAAGGCAAGGAAAAGATACCAGTTTAATTTGTCTCAGTGATGATGTTTTCATTGAGTTATGCAAATTTTCTGAAACAAAATAAAAATACAGATAATGTAGAGACACTTCAGTATCTCGGTTCAGTGTCTTGTTTAACCGCTCTGACAATGACCTTTTATGAAAGATCATTATAATGCTGATTTCAGTGAGGAACTCATAAGGCATCTTCATATTTAACATACTTTTTATAGCTAAGCCTGTTTTGAATCTCATTTCTGTGATGACACTCTTGTCTGCAAGGAGAGGGTTAGATTGGGCATCCAGAAAAATGTCTTCCGTGACAGACCTGTCAGGGATTGGAACAGGCTGCCTGGAGAGGTGGTGGAGTCAACATTCCTGGAGGTGTTAATAAACTAGTAGATGTGGCACTAGGAAACAGGGTTTAGTGGGCAGGCTGGTGTTGGGATGATGGTTGGACTGGATGGTCTTGGAGGTCTCTTCCAATCTTAAGGATTCTACAAAAGCAGTACATTTAACTAGAAAACTCCATACCTACTTAAGGCCACAAACTTCAGTCCATCAATTTCGAAAACAAGGGTGCTCTCTTCCCTGGTGGTCCTGTCAGGAACATCTATCTGCTTGGGTCCTTGAGCTGTGCTAACTCAAGCTTGTGCTAACAGCCATAAATTACATTTTATTGTGCTAGTGTAGATGTGTGCCAAAAGGATTTGTTTCAAGGCAATATATATCTCACTCTTCTCTGTGCCTTGTGAAAGGGAAGGCCAGTTTTAATTTGCTTGGTGGGAAGGGATATTTATTCATTTTTTGGTATGTGCTCTGCATTTCTTTTCTCTTTGAGGTGATGTGACACACAGCTTGGGTCACACAGGTGTCTTTGCAGGGAAACGTTGACCCAAGTCTTCCCTTTGTGAGTGTTGGTTGCAACCTTGTAATAACACAAGCTGATTAAAACGTTTGTGAAGCTCAGGGCTAGGCCTTGTCTGTGTGCTGGATCACTTATCTTTGTTGGGTTTTGAACCTGGTCCCTCTGATGAAACCCGTAGAAAGATACGGTAACTCTTATCCAGAGTCACCCTTAGTACAGCCATGACAAGCATGGCCTGAAATCTGAGCCTTTCCACACTTACATGCACAACGCAGAAAGGTCAGCAGATGCCTCATACCTTACTTAGCTGAACTGAGACCAAGCATGATAAGAAATCCCATCGCATCATTGCTGGCTTTGGGAGTGGTTAGGAGCCACTAGAGTAGGTCATGCAACTCATTTAATGTCAAAAGAACTTAATCGTTCACTATGAGAGTTTCGAGCCAAAGCACATTTGATGTAATGGTCTGTTATTTTATTAGCAAAGTGCATCATAGAATCATGGAATGGTCTGGGGTTGAGAGGACCAGGTTGCACAAGGCCCCATCCAACCTGGTGTTGAACACTATATAGAATCATGGAATCCTTAAGGTTGGAAGAGCCATCAATTCAAGCCCACCATGGCCACTAAATCATGTCCCCCGGGGTCACGTCTACTCCTTGTGTGAACACCTCCAGGAAGGAGGTGTCCATGAGTCAGGGATACGTATATGTAGATCGTGATGATTCAGTATAGGAGATTGTATTTTCCAGTTTCCACAACTGAATCTCTAGAGGCATAGTTTTATTTACTCATTCAGGAGCTCAACAGCATGAGTAAATTGGAAGTGCAATCAGGTTAAATACAGACTTATCGATGTTCCATAAAGGAGGGTCCCAGTGCAATGTGTTTACTGAGTCTGTGCTGAATCATAGAATCATTCAGGTTGGAAAAGCCCTTTGAGATCCCCAAGTCCAACCAATAACCCTACTCTACCAAGTTCATCACTAGATCATATCCCTAAGCACCACGTTTAAATGATCTTTAAGCACATCCAAGGAAGGCTTCTGTTAAACAGGGGCAGTGCCTCTCCAAATGGGCAACTGCTCACATTTCCAGCAGACTACCAATGATTGATTGCGCACAGAAGCCAAAAGAGAGGAGAAAAAAGTCCAAGAGCTTGCTTGCCTGCTTGTCAATCTGTGTCTGTACGACTAGTTTACTGTCTGTGTTTCCAGGCTGTGTGCCACGACTGAGAAAGTGGATTGGCAGCGAGGATGTGAGGCAAACGTCTTGCTTTCAGTTTTTGCTGGTACATGGATGATTATGAGAGACAGAGTGGAATCAAAATTAGCTTGATAGACAAGCTCCTAGCAATAAATGCATCATGCAAAGTGTAGCCCAGCTGGAAGGGACTTTGGAGGAAGGATTCACATGGGCTAGAAAGAACTATAATGATACTCAGAGTCAAGCACTGAAGGCAACTTGCTGAAAGGAGGACACAATGAAGATAAGTGGATGCAGATTCCACAGGATGAAAATTATCCTTAGAGGGATGTCTTGAAGGAGCCATTTGAGACGTTTGGAGATGAAATGCCATCTCTGAGAGCTAAAATAGGAATGCAGATGGGCAGCAGTGCTGTTATTCAAAAGAGGATATGAAAAGCAAGATAGAGAGAGGCTGTACAGAAAACATTGTACCTGCAGAGAAATCCTGGAAAGGGGGTGCATGGGGCAGCCCTAAATGAATAGTGTATAAGCATGACTGAATACAGGGTACAGGAAGGCACTGATTTGTGAAGAATAATCATTGATGTGGTATCTTGATTAGAAAATACTGAGTTTAGGGTCCAGAAGATACTATTCAGTAAGATGGTTAGGATGTACAAAGGATGAGAAGCAGCCACAAAGTCCCAGTACTGTGCTGCAGAGTAAGGCTCTGCATGTCTAACACGTCAGGAGTGGTCTCAGAGCAGTAGCAACACACCAGAAGTCATAATTTTAGCCAAATTGTTATGTAATGGAGACCTTTTATGAGGTGCAACATAGGGAGGCTAGTAAAGCCAAGAAAGTGTTAAAACATGTGTCTTGTGCCTTCTGTGGAAGAAAGAATAAGTTAAAATTGCAATATAAAGGTCTTCTTAGACTGGAAATGGAGAGAGAAAAGAGGGAGTCATGATTCCAGGAAGTGCTTTGAATATCAAAAGCAAACCCTGAATATTTTATTTAGTTTGAAAGGACACTGATCAAGCTCTGAATGTGTCATTTGCATTAAAAAAGGAGAGGAATCCACAGTCTAGGAGAAATCATCCAGGATTGGAGGGAATCACCCAGCAGATGGAGTAATTTGATGAATTCAGCACCCTTAGCTTTTGCACCAGAGTGTTTGAGTGATTATTTATTTCTTGAACACTTCAGGAGGAACTAGTTTGCTGTTAAAATTTAAATATCCATTCTTAAATGCAGTTACTATTTGCAAGCTGGTTTACAAGTTAGTAATTAATTGTTTGAACTTTGTATTCATAAACTAGCTTTTATTGTGCTTTAGCCTTTCATACGTAGTTCTACAGAAGATAGAGAATGGCTGAGAATTTGGGGATTTATAATCACTTTGATAATAAAAAGAAACTATGTGAAGCATCTTCCTTGAGACAATCTTCACACCAAGTCATGTTTTTAAGAAACGTGGGTGTTTTTCTGCAAGAATTAGCGTGCAGGCTCCTAAATACAGAAGTCAGTGCAGTGAACAAAGGTACTAAAGGAAGCAACCCATGGAGATACCTCTCCACAAAGTGTGTGGAATGGAGCAAGTTCTTTTTTATCTGATCTACTTGACCTTGGGGTCAATTGGATTGGAGTAGAGACAAGCTACAGTAACTAACTTGTCTTTTATCCTCAAATAAGGCTGTTTAGGCACTCGCCTGTCACCATGCCTAAGTAAACAATTCGGTCTGACAGTAGCTTTCAGCTTTTGTTTTGGAACTCTCCCCCTAAGCACAAAAGCCTTTAATCAGTCTCTTTGCAACCAAACAACACTGACTTTGTGCAGTCTTTGAATTATTTGTGGGGGTCTCCATGGATTCAGAACACTTCGCATTACTTTGAAGATTAGACACAGATTTTGTGACTGTCTTCTTGTGAACCTGGCTTTTTCAAAAGAGAAAAAATTAAATTAAGGAATTGTGGTGAAAATGCACGTTGAATGAATGCTAATATGAATAATCAACCCATTGGCTAGAATTAGCCATTGCACATGCCAGTCCTCCACAGACAAAGACATTTGGGTAAGCAAAACCAGAATTTACTAGAGTTGGAGCAATTAAGAAAGTTGAAGAACCATCATTACAGCAGTTTGGAAGGTACCTCTGAATAGCACAAATTACTGCTTGGTTTACTTCATCTATTGTGATACGAAGGTTCTTGCCAGAGCTCTTGGCTTGCAAGCTGGAAAAAAACCCAAACCTCTTATTACTCTAATTAGACTAGTAAATCAGGTCAAATTTATTCAGTCTTGGCAAGAGGCAGGAAACTCATAAATATAATTGCAATTGTGGTTGCAGGAATGCTTGATGGCGTTGCTGCTAAACACTGAGAAAAAGATAGAGATTTGGGATCTTTTTTCCCTAATCCTTGATGAAAAGAGATTCAGATGACATTGTTATACAGTACCTCCTCATTAAGGCAAATAGTAGATTCTAATATTTCAGAACGTGCCTCGTTAAGGAAGGGCAATCCTTGTTACTCTTCCAGATCTTGCCAGCAAGGACAACCCAGGCAATATGGCTGTTGCATTCTATAAATTATATCACACATGAAACAAATGAATAAACCCCTTTTAATCAGAAGACGTGGTGGTTCTAAAAACCCTTGTTTGCAAATCATGAGAGTGCACTGAGAATTGTCTAAATAATAATTGTGCAAATATAGTAGAAAATTACGGGAAAGATGAAATACAAATTTGAGGTTTGGCAAACGCCATTGAAATTTGTGGGGTGCTAATGCTAAGAGATGTAAATAGCTAAATCAGTGCCATTATTGCACCAAGCACTAACAGAACTGGTCAAATGAAAGTCTTTGACTCTCTGAGAAAAGAAAGATGGATTTATGTAGAATCACAGAACATTAGGGATTGGAAGGGACCTTGAAAGATCATCTAGTCCAATCCCCCCACCACAGCAGGATCACCTGGATCCAGTTGCACAGGAACATATCTCTGGAGAACAAAACTCCAGAGAAGAAAACTCCACAGCCTCCCTGGACAGCCCCTTCCAGTGCTCTGTTACCCTCACTAGGAAAACGTTCCTTCTCATATTTATGTGGAACCACTGAGAAAAGCCTGGCTTCATCTTCCTGACACCCACCCTTCACATATTTATAAACATTGATGCAGTAAGGGCTCAGGGAGGATCCTCCCTCAACACTAGTTTCAGAAAATCAGGGATACCCTTAAAAATGGGAACTGCCTTCTCACTCTTATTTGCTCACCTGGCAGAATTGCCTTCTAAGCTGTAGCAGAAGTACAAGCTGTAGTAGAAGTAAATTAATAATAAACCACCTTTTTATTTCTAATAATTTAGTTTATTTATAGAAGTTTATATATAGTAGTAGTTTGTTTATTTATAATAAACTGCTTGCTGCCACAAAAGCACTGTCTATATGCTTTAGCTTCATTATTTCCAGTGTGGTTCTGGACTCTGAATATTCGTTGAACTGCAGTATTCATTGGACCTGGCCTGAGAAAGGCCAGTTTAGTGTAACAGTTTAGGCTTCATCCCACGTGCAGAAAGTTTCAAGCCAAAAAGTGAAGGACAGCGTAAAGACTGGCTGCCACACCTCCAGACATATCTCTCAGTAACTGAGTCCTGGATTCTACCTATCTCGAGCTGCCAAGAAGTCTGGCATGCACTGAAATAAGGTGACTCATTTAGATATATAACTTACATCAGAATAAACCCCCCAAATATTTCTGCAGTTGAAATACCCAGCTCACTCCTTACTGAAGTAGTAAATGCACAGAGACTGCCAACTGCACAGTTAGCTTCCACCGGTGCACCAAAGTTCATAGAGACAAAGATTGTAAGTTAAACATATCTATCTAAAAATAGTTATATAGATAAGATTATGCAGAAAATTATATGAAATTATATAGATATACATGACTATGTGTACATTATGGGGTGCACTCTTTTCCTCATGATTACATGAAACCAGCAGTAATGCAAAGATATGTCATCGTATCCACATACTTTTTGGTCAGAAAGTTATTTGAAGAAAATGCTTTGAATTCTGAATTTAACCATCACTGTTCTGTAGGCAAGAGCATGTCCTAATTCCCTAATAAAATTTATTTATAACCACTTTTTATCCATTTACTCCAGTGTGTGATAGGCCTTTTGTCCACAATGGTGAATTTTAACTTTGCTTTTCTGATGAAGAATCCCATCTTACTCCACCTTTGTTTTCACTTTGCTAAACTAAACAGGCCAAACTCTTAGTGTTCTTTAGCAGTACTGGTTTCTGTAGCCTCTCCAGCATCATCCCAGTTTGAATTCATACTTTTTGAGCAAAAAGACGTCCACTTCTAAGTGATACTATGTAAACAAGCAATAGTTTTCTTTATTCCCACAGGAATGCTGACTCCGTGTGATATAACCTAGGATCACATCTGTGCTTTCCATGGAGACCAAACCCCAGTCTAAAACTGACCAACCACCCTTGTTCTTTTCCTTCCTATCTAATCTTTTCCTGCTATGAGCTCCCAGGTTGTAGCAGAAATGCTTGTTGTGTCCTGACAGTGGGTGCTTTCAACTTGGTCTCGATCAAATTGATTCATTTCCTTTATTTCTCCCCATGTAAGCTTCCAGTCATGTTCTCAATTATTGTTCCATCAGAAGATGTCACTATGGTGTGGTCATTAATGGTGACTGGTTATCAAAGGACTCTGCTACGCTGACAGCTGTCCTTTTGAGAGCAACTCGTGATTTTATTTTCACAAGTGTCTTATTTACTTCAATTTTGGACTGGTGATTTCTGATAGAGTGAGCACATGACACTTTAGTCATGTTCTTAATCTTAAAAATCTATTATCTTATTGAAGAAGGGATCTGACATGATTTATCTTTAGTAAATTCATGCAGCATTTTAAAAATCAATTTTCATTTAGCTTTGAGTCTTCTTTTTTTTAGGTTACCAGACCATTAATATGATTGGGTTGTTGCACAATTTATTTTGTGTGGCTAGATGTTTGATATTTGCTATTGTGCAGCCTTGGATTTCACAATGTCCTTAAAATCTACGTATTGTACAATTGTCATTGTTCCACCCTACTGGGAATCCAAGAATACCTTTTTTCCTCCCTGTAGTTGAAGTTAATGTTAGATTCCTCCTCACAGATCTTATCCTCTGCCTACTGCTTATTCTGTGTGCTGCATCCCTATATACCTATTCCCTTTTTTCTCTTTGGAAGCATCACTGCTTAGCTCCACTGTAGCTTCACCTTTTCAAAAGGTAAAAAAACTTCCATTTTTTATTTTGAAGAATGACTGTAGTAAACATGGGTGGGATTTCCTCTGATTTGAACCTATAAAACTCCATGATTTGTGTTACTGCTCATCTATAGGATGGTCTGGTCTTCATCTTAGTGCAAGTCATGGAGGTGACACAGCTTGGACCCTGTGCCGGTGTAACTTGCTGTCATGTCATTCAGCACTAAGGTCATGCTAGCCTGCCTGAGCCTTCAGTACAAGTTTCTTTTCCACATTAAATTTATGAGCAGATAAGAAAGGATTCTGAATCTCTCTTTACTAGCTACCCAGTAGTTTTTCTGAGTGATACTACCCAAACATTTAGGTATTTTAGATTTACCTACTGACTGTAGAAATGCTAGAGAAGCTATGATTCTGAAAGCTTTCTGGGATCTGTTTGAACAGACTTTCACTTAGATATTGTTATGAAAACATTTCCTCCTCATTTGTCAGTTAGTAGCTTTCAGTCTTCCTCATGCCATCTGCTGTCTTCTGAGATCTTTAGTTCCCAGGCCATTTCAGGTCAGTCTTCTTCATATATTGCCTTTTCAGCTTCCTTTCCTACTTCAAGAGCAGGGGCTACCCCCAGCAGCCCAAATTCATGCTGTTCTATGTTCTCGAGCTTCCATGCAAACCAGTACAAGTTTTATTTCATTGGACTGCTAGACAAGCAGAAATTCATCGTAGAATCATTAAGGTTAGAAGAATCCTCCAAACCATCAAGTCCAACCATCAACTCACTGCCCACTAACCATGTTTCCATGAGCTACATCTACAACTGAGGCAAATAAGCTTGGCTTTTGCTTTTCTGATTTCCTCTCTGCATGCCCTAGTACTCTTCTTGAGTTGCCTGCCCTCTTCTCAACTAGAGCACTGAGCCCGCGGTGGCCTCTGACCACCACATCTCCCACCAGACCTTCTCTGTGAATAGCAGGTCTAGCAAGGCACCTCACCTGGTAGTCTCTCGCTGACCAGCTGTGTCAGGACATTATCTTCTGCACGTTAGAGGAACCTCCTAGACTGTTTCTTCTCTACTGTGTTGTATTACCTAACAGGTAAGATGTAGTCTCCCATGAGAACAAGTGCTAGATACTGTAGGACTTCTGATGACACCAGTCTCTGAGCCATGTGTTAATCTGGGGAGCTTTCTTGTTCCTTTTGGTGTTCTTCCCTGCCACTGAAGAGATTGAGGAAAACACCACTGTGCTCCTGATCCCTTAAGCAATTTTCCTGGTGCCCTAAAGTCCATTTTGATTAACTTTCTGCTTTCCCCTCAAGTTCATCACTTCAAGCTTGTATGACCAGTAGCAGGTAATAATCAGAGGTTGCATCTAATCAGGGAGTTTCCAACTATGTTGGTCAGTCAGGACTTCCCCTTAGGGAAGCCATGCTGCCTGTCTTGGACTCCTCCTGTCATTCATGTATTTTAGCAGAGATCCTAGGAGGGTCTGTTTCCAGTTACAACAGTTGGTGTTTCCTGGAGTCCTCCTTTTTACCCTTTCTAAAAATGGGTGCAGTTGTTCAACTCTCCTGTGTGCCATGCTTCTGTCTGAGGAGTTAATAACAGTGGGACACAAACAGACAATTAGTGCAGTGGGACAAATGGCAAGTGTGGAAGCTCTGATGCAGTGGACTTCTTTCTGTGCACAGTTAAATCTACTGTTTGATTTTACCTTTTGCAATGTAGCTCCATCTGACAGCCTGTCTTTGACATGTTCATAGATCAAAGATATTTTCTCTTCTGACTAGAGACACGATTTGCTCATGTACTCTATCAAAACTCACTGCACCTAACAGTGCTGCTGTTGTCATCTCTGTGCACTAAATCGATGCTGTTCTCTGCTACATTTGACTCCCAAGGCCTTCCCTAGTTTCTGTGTTCAGCGCTGCATGTTTGAATCGTAGCATGCTTTGTGTTGGAAAGGACCTTCAAAGTCATCTAGTCCAATCTGCTCTGCAACGAGCGTCATTTGTAGGTCTCCATTGCGACAGGAAAATAAAGAAATGTGTCTGTCACAGCAAGAAGAGTAGTTGTTGAACAGGACTCTGTGGTGACCATCTAAAGACTTTAGCTTTTAGAAGTTGGGAGCAAAATCATTCAGGATCTCAACCTTCATGGCATAAGAATCATAGAATCATAGAATCATTACGGACTGGAAGGGACCTCAAAAGATCATCTAGTCCAATCCGCCTGCAACAGCAGGATCACCTAAACCAAGTCACACAGGAACCTGTCCAGCTGGTCATGTACCTTGTAGTTCTTTGGCAGCAAGATTTTTAATAGTCTCTAGTTAAAAAGCAATCGAACCTTTAATCTAATTTGCAGATAAATAAAAGATGTTTTATCAAAGGACAAACTCCATGTTCTTAACAAGGCTTTCAATCCTCATATGACTGATAAATGAGTCTGAATGTTGACAGGGTTCCAAAACTGAATGATGAATGTACTTCTAATAAGCAATGATTAGACAGTCATCAAGAAACGGTGGCCAGACAGAACAGAGTGGGGAAAGTACTAAGGAAAGAGGAAACCTAATGAAGAGAAGGTAGCTATTTATAAGTAGGTTGCCAAAGGCTATCTGAAAAAAGGATGGGGGTTTAATTACAGTTGCATAAAACTGTTCCCAAGCATTAAAGAAAACTAGACAGCATAAAGGGAAGATGTCTGTCCAGAATGAAGGATGTAACCAGGTCCAGAGATACCTGTAGATTTGAATCTTGGTGGTTGGAAAAGACTGTAAAATAGTTTCTTTACATAAAATTCAGTGCTATTCAGAAGAATTTTTCAGTATCTTGTAGTATGCAGTCTGAAGATAGTAGGGACAGTAAGAAGGAAGTTGGAGAGAAGCTGTAAGCCAAATGAATTTGTTGTGGTATTTTATGTCCTTCAGTGGTCATTCACAGTATCACAGAATCACAGAACATTAGGGGTTGGAAGAGACCTTGAAAGATCATCTAGTCCAATCCCCCTGCCACAGCAGGATCACCTAGATCAAGTCACACAGGAACAATCATGAAAGTTATGTTAAAAAACTAGTAGTATGTTTTTAAAAGAGTTATACTGGTTATACTGGAATTGCATGAGAAAAGTTAAAACGGAATATTCACAGACATGCTCAGTTATGGCAGAAACTGAAGGAGTTATGAAACCTGGTGAGTAATAGCTTGCAGTGCACCATGATCTTATCACGGAGTATCATGACAACACCTTTTTCAAAGGAAATCAAACTTTGTTATAATTCAAAATTGATTGAGATGCATTTTGCACTAATGTGCTCAAAACATACAGGGACGTGGGGAGAATTCCTGAGCCAATTGTGAGGAGTGAATGCTTACCTCTCTTTAGCTTCTGGTTTCAAGGCTGATCCCATTAGCATTCAGTAAGTAAATCCACAGGAAGGGACATATGGGTTGTAACACCCAGTGTTCCCAAGCTTCAAATCCAGATGGCAGAGCGAAATTCAAGAGCCTCTTGAAGTCCTTGCGTTGCTTCTGTAGGAAATGAGTGTCACATCCCTTGGGTTTATAATACAGCACATGTGGGAGTTGTTGAAGACAGCTGGTAGAAAACACTAGAGAAACAGCTACAGCTGAGGTTTTCTCCCCTGCTAGGTCTCTCTCTCTGTGAAACAGAAGTAGTTGCCAGTGCTTACACACCTGAGCTGCACAGGTGGGTACATAGAACTGGACCACACTTTAGAACAGAGACTGGATGTACTTTCCTATTGACTTCCTCAATAACTGGAGGAGGTCAATAACTAAATGTTCAGTCCAGAACATTTCTAAGTATCTCTGTAAGACAGAACCATATTTTGTTCCAGGTTTCTGATATTCAGCTAATTTCTATTTTAGATGAGAATGATAAAGTAAATAAATCTTCTCAGAAATGTTACAGACAAACATTTCCAGTTCTCCACAGTGTAACTGCACAGAGTAGAGTGACAACCACCAACAGGTCTAGAATAAAAAATACAGAAATAATTGCTTCTACAAGCAGTGTAAATCAAGCAAGGAGATACAAGCGTGAAAAAAGATAAAAGTAGGGAGCACGATTAATATAGCAAATGACACACACAGAGAAAAGCTGTTCCCAGCACAAGCAGAAGGTGCCTCAGTCATTCTGTGATTCTGAAACTGCCCTTCTAACCAGTTTATAGGAATTTTGCTTCCAGTAGAAAGGACCAAAATTTGATTTGTGCCATTTAAGGTTTCTATCACTGAGTCCTGCGGTTTCAGTGGGTTTTTTCACAGTTAATTTGTATTAAAAATAAAGCTAATTTAGATGTGGTGCTAAATGTATGGTTTAGTGGTGACCTTGGTGGAGTAGGGTTATTGATTGGACTTGATGATCTCGGGGATCTTTTCCAACCTGAGCGATTGTCTGATTCTATTACAGATTTAAATTATAACTTCACTGGACTTGGCATATTTAGGAATAAAATGATACACAGGAGGTTCCACATCAATATGAGAAGGAACTTCCCCACAGTGAGGGTGCCAGAGCACTGGAACAGGCTGCCCAGGGAAGCTGTGGAGTCTCCTTCACTGGAGATGTTTAAAACCCGCCTAGATATGTTCCTGTGTGACAGGATCTAGGTGATCCTGCTGTGTCAGGGGGATTGGACTAGATGATCTTTTGAGGTCCCTTCCAATCCCTAATGATTTTATGATTCTATGATATCTTCTGAATTCAGACTGTCCAGATTCAAGGGCTGTTTCCAATAAGCAACAGAGTCTTCTGCATCTCTTCCCCAGTTCTATGGACCAGCAGCATCTTTACATGTATGCGTTCTTCTCACAAGGTTCTGTCTCTGTGGCAGGCACTACAGCTTTGATTTATATCTAGTTCTGTTCTCTGTAGAAAACCTTGCTTTTCTTGTGTTTTGAAAGCAGTAACTCATTTAGATGCACACATTGATAACCTTGAGGCGTTTTGCGCAGCGTTTGTGAATTATGCTGCTAGTGTGGGAAGGTAATTGTAGGAACGTCTGCGTTTTAGACACAGAATAGGGTCTCAGTTAATGTTTCATTCAAAGTGATAAAATAAACAGGATGAAGAAAAGCGATTCACAATTTGAAAATAGTTTTGTGTAGTTCCAAAAACAAACCTGTATTTTACTTAAACTTTCACAGTCAAAAGGGGGGCACAATCCACGTAATCAATAGAGCATTTAGATTATGTTATTAGAAGAGCTGTTCGTTTAACATGGCTACTTCTGGTAAATTCTTGCAACCTTATATAAATTTCTCCTAAATCCTGTGATTAACAGTGTGCATTAATTCAAGGAAATGCTCATTCTGCTGTAAAAGGTTAAGAAACAGTATCAGATACATCAGTGTTAACACAATATAGAGGTTGATTACATCAAGCTTTTCACTCTTGGGATTAAGTTTAATTCAGCCAAGGGCATAAGCAAAATCTAACCCTTGTTTTGTCTTCATGGGGCTTCTACACAGAGCACTTACATGTCCTTCAACATTGCGTTCTGTAAGAAGCTGAAATCTTTTTCAAAACCTTTTAAGGTTGAGTTTTTATTCATGTGATTGAGCATATAGACTGAACTATACAGTGAATAATCAACCATGAAAGGCCAACGAATTTCAGTATTTCATAGTTTGTGGGGAGGCTGGTGTTGGCCTCTTCTCCCGAAGAAATAGTGACAGGACGAGAGGAAATGGCCGCAAGTTGCACCAGGGGAAGTTCAGAGTGGAAATTAGGAAAAAATATCTGCCCAGGGAGGTGGTCGAGTCCTCATCCCTAGAGGTGTTCAAAAGATGATTTCATGTGGCACTTTGGGCCATGGCCTAGTGGTCATGGAGATATCAGGTTGAAGGTTGGACTAGATAGTCTTTTCCAACCTTCATGATTCTGTGATTCTGTAATAGTTTCATTTGGACAGAAACAGAGAAAAGGTTTTGTTTTAGTAGCTGATGTGTGTCATATGGGCTCTGCCACCATACCAGGAAGATTGCCTCTAAACCTCTGGGAATAAATAATGGGAAGTGTAATCACTGGTTATAACACCTTGAAAAAAGTGCTTTGCAGGAGTTTGCCTACTTTCAGTAGGTTTAGTTGTGTAATCAGAGATCAATGCTGTGCCCTGTTCCCTCGGGTGGATTTCCAGCGCCAGCAATCCTGTTATTTCTTTTCACATGGAGTATTTATTCTGCTCTTGCACAGTTGTTGCCTTGTTTTTGCTAGTAAATTTTGTTACCTGATATTCAAGAAGTTGAGAGTGAAGGACCTTAAAGACAGGCAGGCAGCACCATTTAGGTCGGAGTCAATGATCCTTCACGTTTCTTCCAACCCCGTGTTCTATGAATCTGTGAATTTCAAAGACCTGGGCTACTAGCCACATGGAAAACTTCTTCAAGATCCCACCTATGTAGCAAGGTGCTCTATAAGATTACCCTTTACTGCCTTTTTATGTAGACTTCTACAAGAAGTTCACCCCCATGAAGAGACTTCAGAATCTGGGAGAAAATATAAGGAAAGTCTATACAAATGATATTCCTTGACTCTTCTCGTTTGTGCTGAGATGGTTTAAACTGGCAGGAGGATCTGTTCAACAGGGTCCTCTACTAGAGCTAACCTTTTCTAAAAATCTGTATCTACTATGTCATCTCTATAAAATAATTCCTTTAATGTATTCCAACAGGTTCTCACACAGAACGTGCCTGATCTTCAAAACAGTAGCTGAAAATTCAACTTGACATCCTTCTCCTTTGTCTGAAATTCGGGGCATCATCTCTGTGTTTCTCTGCACTGTACAACATCCTGGCAAAGTTTTCAGTGCTCTAAAATACTAAAGATAAGCTGTCTTTTTTTCTTCCTAGTCAAAATCCTGGTTCTAAGATTGCATTTGTTCTATTTTTGGAAGACGAAGCGGGAAAGCAGCCTCTTATTATTTAACCAAAGAAGGAGAATTTTTACGTTATAGTTTGTCTGGGTTTTGCAGAACAGAAATACAACCAATTCCTTAGATTTTTCTTCTCACTCAACTCTAAGTAATATGTACCAAATGCAGTAAATGATGATGTCTCTGAAAAACAAACAGGAAAGGCTCTGAACTGATGGATTCAGAGGATCTCTGAAGGCATTCTTTCCAAGAGGTGAAGCACGTAAGATCTTCCAGACCCGCTCTTTATAATGTACTCGTTTTCTAAGGGTTTTCTAATTTTAAACCCCACTAAGATGATATTTTTCCACTGAGTGGACTGTGTTAGCCCTTTGCTTCTGTGTGCTGTTAGATGCTGCAAGTGACTCAGTACTTCCTTTCCACAAACAAATACATAAAGGTTCAGAATTCTGTGGAAGAACCCTAACCCACCAAATCAAACGAAGACACGGTTTTGTTGGCTGTGATGCATCGCTCAGGAATGTTTGTAAGGTCACAGTATCTTTAAAAAAATCTATTATTTCTTGATACTCAGATGATTTCTTTTAAAAAGATCTACTGGAGGATGAAGGGTATTACTTTTAAAGCAAAATAATTAGCAGGTATTTATTTCTCAGCCACCATTTGGAGACTTGCAACACATGTTCTAGGATTAAAATATCAGCATCATTAAAAAAGAACCATGTGGTATTTCTGGTATTTTCAGTGCAGCCTCCTTTTTTCCTTTGAAGTTTTCCAGTCTTTCACAGCTCATCAGATATGAATCATTTATCTCTAAAATAGTTTTAGAAGTCAGTTGCAATATTTTAGTTCAGGAACAAAATGTATCATTGGGCTTTTGCAAAACTGAGCCAATGGAAGGAGCCTTCTAAAATAGTTTCTTATGCGAAATGTTTGATACAAGTGACTTATTTATTTTACCACTCTCACGTCCATTTCAGTTTGCGGCTGGATGTCACCTTCATTCAGAAAAAGTTATTTGGTGGACATGTGGTGTTTTGGTTTTGTTTTTAACAATAAGTACCAGGGTCGTAGAGTTCTACCAATCCAACATTAGAACAGAGAGCAGTCTTTCTGCTTTTAGCATCCAAAACATTTACCCTACTTTAAAATTGCTGAAAGTTTTAAATGGTTTAAAAATGGTTTTTGGATATGAGGAATATTATGCAAATTCTGCAATGTCAGTTCATGTGTGAGACTGAAAATCAGTTCTCTTTAAAAATGGTCTCTTTGAAAATGATGAAGAAATGGACAATTATCTCTTCCATAAATATTACTGTTCTGAACTACCAGGTTTTCCAGTATAAACAAGATTGTCTCAAAAAATGTTCAGAATGAATTTTTTTTTAATGAATTTCCTTTATAAACCACAACAAGTAGCAGTGTAGGTGAAAGAGCCCTGGGGGTTCTGATGCACAGCAGGATGACCATGAGCCAGCAATGTGCCCTTGCGGCCAAGAAGGCCACCAGCATCCTGGGGTAGATCAGAAGAGGGATGGTTAGCAGATCACGAATGGTTCTCCTTCCCCTCTACTCTGCCCTGGTGAGACCATGTCTGGATATTGTGTTCAGTTCTTGGCCCCTCAGTTCCAGAAGGGTTCTGTCAGTGAAGAACATTAACTATTTTACCAGACCAGTTTTTCTGAGTTTCTACTGATTAAGGGCAGAATTTATCCTCTTGCAATATGCATGTGGAATAACTGTGTGGGGAAGAAAAACATTTAATTAGATATAGGTAGAAATAGAAAGTCTGATGGAGAGAAGTGTTCCACAGCAGAAACAGCTTCGTCTCTCAAATAAAATGCTGATGGTTCTAAATAGTGTTGTGTGAAAAAATATGAAAAAACATTTCAAATACCAGTCAACCCAAATGCCAACATACGCTCGTGCTGAAGAGCTTCAGATGTCAGCATCCCATCTAGGGCTGTTCTTGCAAAATACAGGGAAATATATTTGAAATAATTAGATTTTTTTTTGTCTTTCTGTGAACTGGAAAAAGGTGAAAGAGTAAACGAATCTCTTTTTATTATAGCAACAGCACTAATGCTTCGTGGAACAGCTTTTAAAGGCAATTAATGACATTTAATGCAATCAGAAATGTGCTAAACTATTGACCGCCTGCTCTCAGAGGTGCTGTTTTTGCTGTCCAGAGGCAGTTGTTTTAAATCATTTATTACCTGTTTGAAGAAGTTAATGAACAGCATGAAAGGAGGATGCTTTTGTTCTTTCCCTTTCTTCCTTCCATAATGATGTTTACTGTCTGGCACAATGATTATTCAATTTTCAGAGATGTTCACCAGCTTCTGCTGCTGATTAAATTCCTGTTTGGTTTTCCTGCCAAATCTGGTGGATTAAATTAGCAAACTGTGTCTGCTTTAGTGGGAATGGCCTGCTCTGACCTTCAGCTTGTACAAAATAATAATCTTTCCAGTGATTTATTGATTCAGTGCTCTTTGTCATCTTTTAAAAAAAATCTTTAATAGAAATGTTTGCCTTTACCTTGCCTGAATTTGCAGACATGCTCTGTTTATTTCATTATACTAGAGACTCGATTTTGCCCCTTGATATATAATTGCTTTGCAGTCTCTGCTTTATTCAGAAGATTCACTGGATTCACTGAAAGGACAAACCTTCACATGATTCTTCAGTCCCTAACAGGCACCAGTCTTGAACATTATCCACATCATGGGACCAGTTTAAGACACTTACAATATTTCTCTATTTTTCTGAAGGAGATTCAGTTTTTTAATGAGTTATTTCCTTAATTAATCTGTTCTGTTGTTCCAGATCAGGTAGTGAGGAAACTGTAATTATGTCAGGAGCAAATATGAGTATGATATAAAATATAGTGAGTGTAAGAATCTGGAGTATTTAATTCTACTTCCACTGCTAAGTGGTTTAGTAGCCACTAATGCAGAAACTACTTCTGGTATCCAAAGAGATTTAAGTACAAACTACTTTCCTACTTGCACCACAGATATAGACTGGATTGTTTTACAATCCTTGCATTGTGCATGTGGGACCTCAACCAATGAAGTCAGATGTCTATTGCTAAAGCCTAAGACTTGTGATCTGCCATGGAAAGTAGTTCTCTAAGAGCACAGACAACTTCAGCTAACATCTGTGGAACAGAGAAAAAGAGTTGTTGTTGAAAAGGAATAATCTCCCCAAGTTGGAATAGAAGCAGTGCTACATCTTTAGCTAGTTTGGGCACGTTTCCCCTTAGAGATTATTGCTTAATGCTCCCTGCCTGGTGTAGTTTCTTAAATGGCCTCATATTTCTAGTGGTCAGTGTGGTCAGGTGTGAAAGACTGCCCCTCAGCAGAGGAATCAGGATTCGTCTCCTGAGATGGTAAACATATTTTTCCAGTTGCTACCATACCAGTTTCATAGTTTATATTTAACCCAGGGGAGATCATGTAGTAGAACCCGCATCTCTCCTGCTGATTTTGTTAGCCATGAAAACAGAATCCATGTCTATATTTTACAGCCTTTGCAGACAGCCTCGTTACAGATAGTTTGACAGTCAAAGATGTGGAATCCTAGTAAGAATTGCCCTGCCCAGGTAATTGGTGAGCTCTTGAGATCAGGTTTAGATTGTCAGTAGATGGATTATCCATCTAATTCACAGTTTCCATTAACAGTTTCAGGTGAGCCAGGATAGCTGACCTGATTTAGGTGCTCCTGCTGTGACAGGGGATTGGACTAGGTGACCTTTTGAAGTCCCTTCCAATCCCTAGTGCTCCATAATTCTGTGAGTTAGCTAAGGGAGTATCCTAGACCGTAAACATCATGCTCCTTATTAAGTGTGAGATGTGCTGGGTTGTTCTCCTGCTGGGGACTGTCTTCCTGTTTATTGCAGTTGGTGTACATGTGCTGGGTTAAGGTGGTGGTTTCTCTCTGGCTGGGTGCCCACCAAAGCTGCTCTATCACTCCTTCCTTCCCACCACAATCACAGCACCAGGAGGGATGTCACGGTGAGGCTCAAGTTCATCCTGGCTAAACTCAATACAGCAAACTATAACTTAATATTTGTCTCTGTATTAGTTTTGTTGTTTCATTGTCTGGTTTTATTTCAACCTGTAGGTCTTACCTTTTTCTCATCCACTTCCTCTGCTGGGAATGGTAATTGGATGGTGGAGCAACTGGTATAGTTTAGCCCTGGATATAGACTGAACATAGACACCAGTACTCTAGGCCTTTCAGATATCTTTGGGCCATAAATTGGCAGTGGTAGAAGTGGAAGCTTTGCTGAAAGTATGAAAAGAGCCATGAATTGAGGAGAAACTGAGATCTGTGGCAGCACCAAGCATTGCTTTATTATTTTTCTATTGAATTTATTTTTTCTTTTCTGTCAGGTTTGGTGAGACATTTTTATTTTGTAATGTTGGTTCTTGCTTAACTTCTAAAAATATAGGCAATAGTGCTGTCTTTATCTGCAGATCTTAAAGCCCTTCAGGTGAGTGTTGCTGTCTCCTTTAGACAGGTGGAGAAAGTTAAAAAATATTCTCTCTATGTGTGGCTTTGGAGTGGATGTTTTTCCTTTGTTGTTGGGAAGAAATTTTTAAAAACCAGATGTTTTTTGACATCACTGCAATATTAAACCGTTTCTGAGCTATTTCAGTAAATCGCTTCTCTGTTTTATCCCAGTTGCACAGCTTCAGCAAATCCTTTTTATGTGGAACTTAACAGAAAAATGGTTGCAATCCATTTCAAGCAAGAGACAACGCAAGCACTTACAGCCATCTCCTTAAGTGACCAATTGATTTGTGGGTGACGCTGATGAAGGGCAGCGTCCTCTAGTAGAGAGACGAGCTCACCACACGTTCCTCTGATGTCAGTGCTTCTCTGTTATCGGTGTCTGCGTGCACTGATAAGCACCAGACTGGCTATCTAACCCACACCTTAGTGCCTGTATTGATTGCTGCTTCTCTAACCAGCACTACTATGAATTGGCCATTCATCACTTCAGAGGGAATGAACATCCCCAGGTTCAGTGCTGTAATGAGTCTGTAACCAGAGTCCTTTCACATAAAAATCCAACAGTCTAAGTCGAAAACAAAATTAAGAGCAATGTTTTTCTAGCTTTATGTGTGTGAGAGAATCAGGATCGTGTACATGGGTCGTGATGTTTCACTCATACATGTTGTCTGCAGTGACACGCTGGCTGTGCTCTGAAAATCCCTCTGCAAAGACGTTTGCTTGTCTGGCTTTGATACACCCAGGAGGGTAATAGCTGCCTGTACTCTCCAGGACACATTTCTGTGTACTAGAGCAGTAATAAGTCACTGTTGTGCTCACATAAAAATTCAGTGTTGCTCAAAGGCCATAGCTCTGAGTCTGAGTTTCAGGTCTTATTTAAAAACTGCTGTGTTTGCCTGTGTTCTGCAGCATTCTGCACTCTGTTCTCCTTGTTTTCTCCGAGTTTTACGTAAAGTGATTTTGTTTAAGAGTACACAGCTGTATCTTGCTCTTAATAACTTCTACTTTCAAGAGGGTTTTACTTCTCTCAGTACATTTGGCAATTAAAACGGGTTGGTTTTATCTGCTCTGTACAAGAAAGTAGAGCAAAATTATTTATTAACAGACTAGATGTTTTCTAAACTGATGGTCTGAAACTCGTACCCTTAAGTATGAATTGAATTTTCTATTTAAATATACTGTCATCAACAGCAGTTGCCTTGGAGTTTGGAGAGAGAGCCTGAATAAGTGGTGCTTTTGAAAACCAGTCCTGCTAATGCTTAGATTAGTTGTGACATTTTACTAAATGGTCTGATTATTTTGGTACCTTATACTGTAAATATTTCTGCTGACTTCAGTGGGATCAGCTATGTGCTTGGCACTATCAAGTCAAACTCTGTCCCTAATTGTATTTGCCATTTCCCCTATATCTCTTCTCCATAGGTATTTTCCATAGTTTGATCTCAGTTTTCTAGTTCCTGTTATACTTTTCCAGTCTTAACAGACAAGAAGTTTCACGTGGTCATTTTGGAACTGTGTGCCATGTATCACACACCCAACTGCAGAAGCACAAATGCTGTTCCACACAAAAGCTTCACTGTGAAAACGTAAAAATCACTTTGACTTGTTAAATAGGTCTATCAAGTTACCTGGTTGTTGTGCATTGACCAGTTCAAAAAACTAATGTACCATATTTACGTTGATATCCTTACAGTACACAGAGGGAAAAACAGGTTCCCCCAGGGAATCAGCTTTTGGATGAAGTGTTCTGAGGTGTCTGAGTGGGGTGAATTGGGGCAGTGCCTCTGTGTGCAGGCTGGCTGATTCTGTGATTCATGCCCTTGGTCTGGAAGGAATCCTGCTGCATTACATATAAATAAGTAACAGAAAAAGGTTGTTTAATAATTGTTATCGTCTGGAGGGTCTTGTTAATATTTTAGTAGAGGCAGAAATCAATTCTTTCCTTTTTTTCAAAATACCACTGCTGTCTCTCAGAGCAGAAAGTATTCTGACACAATGATTAAATGGGAATCTGTTCACCTGGGAGAAAAGAGCCCTTCCGGTGGGTTGGGGCTGCTCGACATCACGTTAGTGAGTAATGAATTGCAGCTTCCTATACGAGAGATTCATCGACTTCAACTTTCTGTCTCCCTATCAGCAGGGAGAAGATAGGCTATCTCTGTCAGAAACGTGTGATATAAGTGACAGAATGCTAAATACATGATCTGGGAAGAGTTTTCCTTCCCCTGCTGCGAATCATGGAGGGCTGAACGGCATTTTTTATTGCAGACTGTAAGGGCACTCGCACCGCTGAGCGGTAGGAATGCAGATCAGGGAGCTAACCAACTTCTCAGGCTCCTTGCAGAAAAAGAATTGCATCCCAGGCAGTATTATGTGGTTTGAGGAACATTGGGCTCCTCTCTAATGGTTGCAAGGGAAACCAGCTTTGCAAAACACAGCAGTTCAGCCTGGTGCTCACCCTTAGGTGAGGGGTGTACTGCTCCTGATGCTGTGAGCACAAAAGCTGCTCAGGAATTGCATGATGTCTCAGTGAGTGACCATGCAGTGCTCGGTTATGACTAGGAGGATATTAATAAGCCTCCTTCAGATGTCTGGTGCAGGCATTCACCCTCTGCACTTCTTTGACTGGGGGAGCTGAAGCTCCGCTGTGCTTCTGGTCTTGACTTGTACAACCACTACTCCATCATAGGGAGGGATAACTTTGTGAGTAGGAGTAGCCATTGAAGAGGTCACTGCATGTGAAAATGCTTTCTTCTTTCTCTGTGAGGGCACAGCAGGGGGACAGGACTGCTTGTTACAGGGAGGAAATAAAAAAAAGGTGTTAGATTAAAAAATGTAATAATGAGATTTAAAGGTCTTCTTGATTTGCCTCCTGGTTTCAAATCTTTAGATGTCTTAAGCTGTTCTTCCCCTCTGGGTGAGCTGTATAGGAGTGATTTTAAGATGAATCTCAAGTTTCTCATATCATTGCATAACCTTCACAGAAGCAGCTTTTTGAGGTTCTCTCTGAGTCAGTTATACTTGAAGCTTGCTCTCCCTACCAAAGAGTGCAGATCAGAACAGGAATGAGTAAAAATGTGCTTACCCTGTATGAGGAGAGAAGTTATCCAGAATGAATTCGGCTTTTGGAACTGCAAGTGGATGAGAAAAGACTCTTTTCTATAATGTGTTTCACTGCTAAGGGTACAAAAAGAGCTGATCTGGAACTGTAGTTTTTAAAGACTGCAGTTTAAACATCTCTAGGAGCATCAATTAATTGGACTCTTTTCATCTGAAGTACTTGTTGCCCTTAGCACTGGTGACAAACAGCAGTTACTTCCCCAAGTGTACTGATTCAGCCTTAGTTCTCTCCTCTCCTCTCTACAAACTGCTCACCTGGAACTGGATCATAGTTTTGGAAATCTATTTAACACTGAAGTTCAGCTTGGTTTGAAATACAGCTTCATGAACCCAGCTGCAAAACAGTCTCTTTACAGCCAACAACTGGATGACAATCAAATGGAGCAAGTGAAACGGCCGGTGTTCCACAAGAGGAAGCTGAGTGCAATTGAGTACTGCTTTTATAGTGACTGTTTTCTACCAGTCTTCTAGCTCCTGACTTCTTGATAGTTTAACTTTGCTTTGCACCAGTCCCAGAGCACTAAACATCCCTAAAACCTGGGCGAACAGGCTAGCTAAGGGCACCTATATCTATTTCAGTGGTAACAGCCGTGTCAGTGCCTCTTACTGGATCTTTCAGGACAGGGACATGAGAAAGCTGCATGTTTAAAAGATCCCGAGTGTCTGCAGTTTTGAATATTGTTTAGAGCAGCATTGAAACTGCTGTAAATCACTCCAAGGAGCTGACTGACAAGGTATGGGACAAAGCATGCAATTATGGAACGGTAAATGGGTCTAAAACCCCTACTGAGCTTTTCCTAACCTGGGTCCTGATCTGAAAACAGCTTGACCGTTAAGTTACTAATAGCTTAAATAAATTTACTTTGACTTTGATTGCTGAAGCAAAGCAAAAGTATGTTTCAAGGGTGCAGGGACTAGTGCAGGTAGCAAGCCAACTGCTTGGGTGAAGTCAGTGCGTGCCAAGTGGTGGAGAAGGTGGGGGGAAGCAGCATATGAAGCCTCTACAAAACTAGACACTAATGTTCAAATTAAAAATGTCAGATTGTCACCAGTGGCTGCCTAAACGAATGCTAACTTTAATTTAGGCAGAAATAATGCTGGTCTGCATCTCTAAGGGTCTTCAAAGTTGTAAGCAAGATGTTATTTTATTGAAGCATGGTGTAAGTGTTTTACTCTAGTGACACTTCTAAGCTCCTAAACCAGTTTGATGTGCTCTATGGTATAATTGGTGGTTTAACTCTATTTATATCTTGGCTGATAGAAGGCCTCATTTTGACAGCACACCATCACTAACACATGCTTTAAAGTGAAGGCAGCAGTATATTCTTTAGCTGACAGATTAGTGTGCAGTTTTATAGCTCATCTTCCATGGAGGAGTCTCTTGTGAGAAAACTGAAGAGAAAATGTGTATTTGAATGGGAAATAAAGGGGGGTAGAAGAGGAGGTTTTCATTCATTATTTAAGGCATCTGGATTAAGTGTTGTCTGTCTTGCCTGAGCTCTTCCTCCTCCTCCTCTATGCCTGATGCTCTCATTGAGTTAGCAATACAAACTGTATGAGCCATGTTGTGTGGCCACCAGCTGCTCAGTCATCCTTGAGGTGATGGGATAACAGACAAAACAGAGAGAGTGTTTTCTCACCATGTTCAACAGACAAGCTGTGAATGGAATGGATTACAGAAAGGTTTTGTAGATTAGAACATAAAAATCTCATTGGTTGTGTGACCGTGATACTGTCTCAGCTTTGGCAGTCAAGCTAGACTTGAAGATTATTCTGAAGCTCAGCTCCAGCTGCTGTCCCTCTCATAGTTAAACTCTCTGTACCTGTCCAACTTAAACAGATTGATCTTTCTATGACCTTGACACTTTCCACAAATTCACTTTGTTTTAATGGTCCTAAGCACAGTAGTTCTGTCTGCAGCGATCCCTCAGTGCTCTGCTTTTGCTTCACAGTCCTTCACACGGAATGTGTAGTCCTACACATCAAACTGAACAGAAACTCTACTCTAGGTGTCAAAGATGTCAATGTTTATGGCTTTAAGTGGGCTGTGTCATGGCATGAGGACTTGCATGACTTGGAACAGATGAACTTTCTTTAAGTTTGACCCTAAATACCATCTTGGGCAACTAATGTCTCCTTTTGAGAGGTTTCTTTTTGGTCTTTTCCTATGGAAATGCTAGATACATGTTCTGACTTGCACAGTCAGTCTTACGTGTTGAATCCTGTGAGAAGCAGCACTGAAGCAAAGACACTGGGCCAATGGGAAGGGCAAAGAGTTTAGGTTAGAAGTTTAGTAAAGATGCAAATGAAAATCTGCTTTTCTCCTGCTAGCATCTGAACATTATAGGCTTCTATTAAAGGAGGCCATAGATCACCTTGGAGAAATCAAACTTGGGTTTGAAGCTTTGTGCTGGCTGCATTAAAGGTCTTTTGTCTAATTTTGGATATAGGCTTTTATGTGGTTGCCTGAGCTCTTCAATCAGATAACCCTTTCGTTTTTGAACTAGCTCGCCTTGAGGAAATTGCTATCACAGTGAAGAATCTTTTCATGACTGTGTAATTGTGAGTATCTAGCAGACACCACTGGACTGCAGATATGGGCTGTCTTGCAAGTTGTACCTTTCTCCTAAACATTTCCTAACTTTTAAGAACTTGCTACTTAGAGCACAATGCTGGGGGCCAAATCTTCAGGCAGAGTAAATCAATGCCTTTTATGCCAATAGAAGCCACGCTGATTTACAGCTACTGAACATCTTACCCTAGAGATTGATTGAATTTCTTGTTTCCCAGTGGGAGTGAGGCCTGAATAGTCTCTACATGCTATTTGCCTTCTCTTTCTGCATATATAAAAACTCCCTTAATAGTAATAAATTCTCAAGAAGCGTTTTTCCCACTGTATTATAAAATCCCTTAAGAGCATTTATGAGAGTGTACTCTTATTTATGCAAGATCCTTGTCCTCATTTTTCTCATTTTTCATGGTGCTCAAATTAAATATTTTATTCATTGGCTGCATTTGTGCCCACCGTGCATCCTGCCACATCATGATGGAATGAGATTGATGTGCTGCTTTGTAATCAGCTGTCTACACTCACCATCTTCGTCATGAGCAGTTCATTTTTCTTGCTCTTTGCCAAGAGGCAAGCGTAGGAGATCTTACAAACTTCTATAATGCTGTTTCAAAATTAAGTTTATTAGAGAGAATTTGAAAAGAGCTGAAAAATAACTGGAGACAGCTGGACCAAGTCCAGGCCACTCTTGGAAGGTTCAACACTATTATCAATTGGATATTTTTTTCAGTGTCCGCTGTAGGATTTGAGGGGTAAATGTTATCGGTATTAATACATGTTCAGCTTTAGGAAGAGTCTACAATTGTGTTGTATTGGGGTTTTACAATGTCAGCTTCTTATCTTTCTGTTTTAGTGCAGACAGCTTTGTTTTAACCTTTTTTTTTTTAGCCATTAAAAGACTTTCTTAATAGACCCTACCACACAATATCTCACTTTTATAGCATAACCACACTGAATCTCGCTTTCTTCATCTTGTAGTCCATTAAAATATACTTGATTATTTTTTAGTTAACTGTTTGGGGCAATGCCTCTTCTCCTTTTGTACATGGATTAGCACAGGACCTGGTGCTGACCCTTGAATACAACCAGGTTTAGCTTGCTGCTGCCTGGTTTTGTTACAAGGGGTGCATATCCTTTTATGTTATATATGTTAAATGTATAAAGGACACAGTCTTCTGCGAAATGATTCTACTGAAATCTTTTCCAACAGACCCGTAGTCAGAAGACCTATTCAACAATGTCTGAAGTACAGTGTAAGGGTTCTTATTTCTTATTAAACTTGTGTAAGACCACATACGTGTGTGTTTAGGCTTGAAAGAAATGCTGAAAGTCAGATGGTTGTGTCACTTCAGGACTTGAACACAGCACAGATCAATGATGGCTTTTCACAGAATCACAGAACATTAGAGATTGGAAGGGACCTCCAAAGATCATCCAGTCCAATCCCCCTGCCACAGCAGGATCACCTAGATCAAGTCGCACAGGAACATGTCCAGGCAGATTTTCAGCATCTCCAGAGGAGGAGACTATACAACTGGGGGGTAGCCTGTTCCAGTGCTCTGTCACCCTCGCTGTGAAGAAGCTCCTTCTCATATTTATGTGGAACTTCCTATGTTCCAGCTCACACCCCTTGCCCTATCATTAGATGACGCTGAGAAAGGGCCTAACTCTATCCTCCTGACACCCACCTTTCACATATTTATAAACATGGGTGGAGTGACCCTAAAGAGACCCACCTTCCTCAACTTTTCCTCATCAGGGAGATGTTCTACTCTGTGGCTCCATGCTGAACTCTCTCGAGCATTTCTGTGTCCTTCTTGGACTGAGGGGCCCAGAACTGGACACAATATTCCAGATGTGGTCTCACCAGGGCAGGGACTGACTCTGTCAGTCTACTAACCCACTCCCCTCGTGATTCACCTCAGGAAGCTGTTGGCTGTCTTGGCTACAAGGGCACATTGCTGGCTCATGGTCATCTTGGATGTAAAGTTAGCATGTGTGTACCTTGAGACAAAAATAAGAACTATGACTATTAGTAGTGTCATCTGTGAAATAATCAGTTTGAATCGTTCGTACGTCTTGCCGTGCTTAGAATGGAACATGTACTAGAATAACGGTCTGGGTGTGTCATCATGCCTTGATCCAACAGATCCTAAGCAGAGTTCAAACTAGGATTTTATTGTCAACGGAAAGATTAAAAAGTCTTGAAAGATTGGAAAGATAAGCCTTTTTTAAAAAAAATATGATTCTAAAATGCCTGCAGAAGTAAGTAAAGATATAAAGTTAACAGAATGTGACTGAACTTACCTGCTGGTTTAGTGTTTGTCGCCGCTACGCAACACGGCCGTTTAGTCCTAACGATTCCTTTGCTTCTGCCATCTTTTTCAATGACTACAGACTGTGATCAAAACCTCATCTGTCTTTTAGAAACTGCTGCAGAAATTGGCAAGCTCTTGCAAACCGTTCAAGCGCGTGTCAGATACCTGTCATCAGAATAAGGGTATCCAGCATATTGCAATCAGAGGTACTTTTTCTATTGTTTATCTGCAATTTTGGTAAGATTTCTGCAAAAATGAAACCTTACTGAACAGTCCGGGTGGTGTGCAAGGAAATGTATTTCATGTCTCCAGCAACTCCGGGTTTTTACAGCAGCATGGGGATCCTAGTGGAAAACTACAGAAAAGCGCTGTCTGTAAGAAATAATTCAACAACATAATCGGAATAATGAAAACATTTGGGAAAATATGTCGAGTATTTATTAATAGAAGGATAAAAAATTGATTGCAAATACTGCTTTCCAGCTCTATTTGAAGAAAAACTTCATAAAAAACCCCCACCCCACATCTCTCCCCTCCCTAAAACATAAACACTGGAGAAAGAGATGCAAGTGCCTGCTTTTTGAAGTGAATGGGCAATGAGGATTGACCCACATGAGTGCAGAGGTTTATAGAGAGAGCAAAGGTGCCTGAATGCTATCACTGTTATTTCAGGAGTCAGCCAGTGTGTTCCAGTTGAGTTTTCCAGTACTTTAAAATGTTGAGGATTAAATTAAGTCTCAGAAACATTAAATAACTGAGAATAAATACCTTTGACTAAGAGTATCTGCAAACAGCTGGTACCTAATAGTTTCTGGTTATGTGCTCTTCTCTTTAGTTGATTAATTTCTGGATCCCGCCTCATTCGTTGTTTCTCCCGCTGCAGCAGAAAACCAGGGACTTTGTGCACGTAGAGTAGTTTGGTGACTACTCAAACGCTGTATTGACATGCTGTTAGTTCTGCTCACTAGACCTTGCTTTTGATCCTTAAGAATGCGATCAGTTTGATAAATGTAAATTCTAACAGAATGTAAATTCTAACAGAACACTTAGGGTGCCCTACACAGCGGGGAGTGATTGTGCTGCCTGACAGAGCACAGGACAATTCAGTCTGCTGAGATCCTGGGAGTGGCTCTGCGTGCCAACCTTTACTTTTAGTCACCTCAATCAAAAGGTCACTGTGAAAGTGCAGTAGGAGAATTTTTTGTACTGAAAGAGTAGTCAGCCCTTGGAACTCAAAGGAGCCTATCAAAAGGCTGGGGAAGAACTGTTCGCAAGGGCAAGGAATGATAGGATGAGGGCTCATGGCTTTAAGCTGGAAAAGGATAGACTTAGGTCAGACATCAGGCAAAAGTTCTTGAATCTGAGACTGGTGGATCTCTGGAACAGGCTGCTTTGAGAGGTGTTGGAGGGCCTATCCCTGGAGACAGTCAAGGTCAGGTTGGATGGGGCTCTGGGCAATCTGGTCTGGTGAGTGATGTCCCTGCTTATTGCAGGAGGTTGGGCTAGATGACTTCTGGAGGTCCCTTCCAACCCTATGATTCTGTGATTCTCTTGTTGAGTTACTTGTGTGAGCAGTAGATGACTTCTGGAGGTCCCTTCCAACCCTATGATTCTGTGACTCTCTTGTTGAGTTACCTGTGTGAGCAGTGCCACAACACTGTCTTTCCTTTATGTCTCATCCAAAGCCATCAAAACTGTCTTTCAACAGATCTATTTTTTTCAGAAAGTGCTTGTGCTAAATAACCCCTCTACCACTGCATCTCTGGTACTTCTCACCTACCACAAGGTGCTTCCTTGTGTACTTAGTGTATTCCACTAGGAGCCTGAGATACCAATTAGCCTTTGGGTTATTTCTGCTTGTTCCTCATCTCCTGGCCGGGTACATAGAAGACGTTTCAGAAACTCAGTTTCTTGTAGTGTTATTCTTTCACTTGCCTCGTGGTTTCTCACTTTTTCATCTCACTTTCCAGAACGAGGCTTTATTGCTCCTCCAAGAGGGGAAAGATGCCTGAAGACAGCTCTTCTCTGTCACTCCTAGGATTTTGGAAGCTAAGAATCTGTGTTCACCGAGATGCAGATTGTTTGCACTCCTTGCACTGTTGACTGAATCTCTGTTCCTGTTTCTGTCCCCAGTGATGCAAACACATATGTGGTTGCTGCAGATGATGGTGGCATTGCCACTGCATTAGTGGAAGGAAAGTAGGGTCTGCGCCAATGGATTTAAATCGAGAAGCGCCTTGGACTGAGGCAAGAATAATTACTAAACAGTTCTAGTCCCAGAGCTGGAGTAATGACTTCTAAAAGGAAAAAAAGAAAAGTCAGCCTGTGCTACACCATGTTTTATGTTTTTAATTGCTTTAAATAATAAATCTTCTGTGATTTTTAAATCGTACAAGAAAAATCAGTTTTCCTCCCAAGCCTGCTTTTGAAAAAGCTTTGGTGTGGACCTTTGGCTGATGTAAAGGAAAAGAGTAACATCAGAAGTACTTGCAGTGCTCTGGGAAAATATCCTATTTCTGCCTTTAAAAGAGGAGATGGTCTCTGTAAGCCTGAGTAGCATTGCTTTGCTGTTAAAGTGAAGTTCCTTCAGTGTCTGTCTGGAGAAACTGTATGTAGATACTGCAGAGGCCCAAGTTACAGCATCACTTGGAAAGCCTGGTAATGGAATACAGAGCCTTTCACCCCAACACCACTGACCAAACCTGCCCCCAGGTGAGAAAGCAGAAAACCCCAAAGCCAAACTCCATGGCTTTTTGCTGATAGATGTGAAGAGACCCACTGGACTATGATCAAACACAAGTGTCTACGCCGCCAAACAGCTGTCTGAGGAGCTGATCTCCCAGCAACATGGAAAAGGACGCAGTAAGTTTTGAGATTCCTCTCACTGCAAACTTCTGTCAGCTGCCAAAAGTCAGTTTTGATGGATGTGTATGTGCCCTGTCGCTGCACAGAGCTTTCAGGAGGGAGTAAAAGACTTCAACCTGTAGTTTTGCTGAGACAGACCAAGCCATAACAGGAGGTCATTTGTGCTTGAGGTCTGACCTAGGACTAGTAGTTTGTAAGAGATGTGGAGCCTACTCTCCCATTCTGAAGTGAAAGGTGGAAGTGTCAGTCAGGCTAAAAGCAGTTCCCTGATCTGGTTTGTTAGGTTAATCCAGATGCACTGTGCCATGATAACTGTTGTATTAGGAGGAATTTCTTCATGCAAAGAGTGGTGAGGCCTTGGAACAGGCTGCCCAGGGAGGATGTTGAGGCACTATCCCTGGATGGGTTAAAAAAATGGGTAGACATGGTGTTTTAGGTGATGGTTTACTGGTTAAGAGTTGTAGGGTGGATGGTTGGACTAGATTATCTTGAAAGTGTTTTCCAACCTGGATAATCCAGTGTAGTCCATTATGGCTGAGGATACTGTGCTCTGGTTCACCCGTGTGGATTCCTTTTGTGTGGAAGGTAACTGAAAGATGTGCTCAAGATGTTCACCAGTGGCAAGTTCAGTCAGTCTGGGAGCAGAACACAGGTAATTTGAGGTAGAAAACATCAAGCAATGTGAGCAGGAGGGGTGCCAGGTCCTTATCAGCTATTTCACTGTGCAGAACCAGGTCTGCACTGCTTGCTAACATTGGTGTAGCTTAACTGAACGAAGGGATTTTTATATCCTATATTAATGTGTTTATTTTTTGCACCTAGGCTTAAAACCTCTGTGAAAAATGTGCTTAAAAATTGGATGGAAAAGTACATTTTTGCTTGCACTTAGTTCAATGGTTTTGATGCCTCTGTCATCTCTATCAAAGGTAAAAGGAAAAATCCTAGTGGATTGAATATTTTTGCACTTGTCAACTGTATGTCAGGATAAAATGTTTCTTTAAACATAAACTATATCTGTCTCGTTCTGGGGCTGTTATAGGGGTTCTTGAGATGACCTTCAAGGCTGAGAGTGAAGAACAGACACAATCAAAAAATGCTTATTGCCTCCTGAAGTCAGTGAGCTAGATATGACCTTCAATGTATGGCAGAGCATCACAAGCCTCCATGCTGAATTGCAGGCATTTTAGGTGGCTGGAAAAGGCATTTCTACAAATTAGTGAGATCAAAACGTTAGTAGATTCATTCTTTAAATAGTAAAACCTCAATTTTACATTCCTGCACCACAGATATCTTCAAATCTGCTTAATTCAAGCTGACCTGTTAGTTACAAAAATTATTCAAGAATGTTAAAAAACACCCCCAAAAGAAACAAACCCCCAAAGACATAATAAACGTCAACATTTCTCCTCTTCTGTAATCCTGTGGCAGTAATTTTTTATTCCATGTGAAGAAAATAACGTCAGGAGGATATAATCATTGAGTTGCTGCAGCTGATTCCAGCACAGCTGGTAGATGAGTATGTTAATGTATTTCTAGATTAAGCAAGGCAGTTGAAAGAAAACATCATGCAAAAATTCAATCTACTCTGGGTTTAAAATAAAGTCCTCATCTGTGTTGTGGTTGAGTGAATAGCTACCGTATGTTTTATCATATTGCAGTGGATTATCTTTCTAATGAAGCTTGTATCCCTGTAAAGCAGCATTGAGATGTTTTGTGTTCGCATCGCTCTATAATAATGCAGAGAGTGACTGCAGGAGTGGGTTTTCCTGTAGCAAGGCACTATCAGGACTCTCTTCATAAAAAATTAAGCTGTAAGTGAAAGCAATTCATACATGCAAGGCAAACCAAAATGCTGCCTATTAATTTCAGGCAGCTATTTCATTCACCTCAAATTGGATTCTTTGCAAAATTAGTGAGGGTTGTGGGAAGGGAAGAATTAGCAGTTTGTTTGCATTTGTTTTAATGCACACCATTTCTCTGCCAGTCCTAAAATAATACACCCAGAGAGCAAAGTGTAGCTGCACCGATTCTGTTGGTGCCTAGGAGACATCACTTCTTTAACGGATGTATTTTCCCACCTTCAGTTTCTTGTTTGTGGTCTAAGTTTTCTGTACCTTCAGGAAGCCCAGAGTTCAGGGAGAAAGAGATCTTAAATATTACTTGGAATTATCCATAATATATTGACATTAAACATCTGTAATATCTTCTGAACTGCATGATGTGGTCTAGATGATTGGGTAGGGAGGTGGATCGTGAACTGGCTGCAGGATAGAAGCCACAGAGTAGTGGTCAGTGGGACAGAGTCTAGTTGGAGGCCTGTATCTAGTGGAGTGCCCCAGGGGTCGGTGCTGGGACTGGTCCTGTTCAATCTATTCATTGATGACTTGGATGAGGGATTGGCATGCACTGTCAGCAAGTTTGCTGATGACACAAAGCTGGGTGGTGTCGCTGACACCCCCGCAGACTGTGCTGCCATTCAGCAAGATCTGGACAGGCTGGAGAGCTAGGAGAGAGAAATGTAATGATGTGTAACAAGGGTAAGTGTAGAGTCTTGCAACTGGGCAAGAACAACCCCAGGTACCAGTATAGATTGAGGACTGACTGGTTGGAGAGCAGTGTAGAAGAAAGGGACCTGGGGGTCCTGGTCAACAGCAGGATGGCTATGAGCCAGCAGTGTGCTCTTGTGGCCAA
>VXBP01001617.1:900801-1088367 GCA_013400115.1 Rhinopomastus cyanomelas
CCTGGATGTGTTCCTGTGTGACTTGGTCTAGGTGATCCTGCTGTTGTAGGGGGATTGGACTAGATGATCTTTCGAGGTCCCTTCCAATCCTTAATGATTCTATGATTATATGTGTACAGAAGGTGCAGAGAATATCTGATTTTAGTCATTTGTGCCTATTGTCAGTGTCTAAGGAGTCTAAGCTTGGAGTTTGAAGCAGGAGAGGGGGTTTCATATCACCTAACCCATATCTGGTTTAATATAGAATCAGTAATTATTACATAATCTTTTATAATGAAATTTAAATTAAATATTTTTCCATAAATCTCACTGGTTATCTATGTGTCTCTGGGAAAGTATAATTGCTTTTGAGAGTTTGTTCTTCAGGCTAATAAAGTGCAAAACCAGATGATTTTACCTCTTTTCTGTGCTCAGAAAGGGTTTAAGTCTCTTAATTGTAGTGCAGTGAAATGAGTCATGCTGGACCAAATAGTGTCTGTATCTGAGGTACTTCAAAAGAGCTAAATATAACAGCAAAAAGACGTCACCATGGCTCTGTCCAACCTTTTCACAGACACTTTTCCTTGCATGCATCCCTTGGAGAAAGCAGGGGGCAGAGGGCATTCACCTTTCCTTAGGCAGCAATAAACTTCTGTAGCCTAAGCAGCTGCTCGTATTTTTTGTGCTCTCTTGCACCAACTGATGTATTTAAACCTGTTACCTATTTGCCTGCTTTTCCTTTCCTTTCTTGATAAGAATCACAAAATCATCAAGGTTGGAAAAGACCTTCAAGATCATCTAGTCCAACTGTCTGTCCTACAACCCTGAACCATCTAGAAACACCGTGTCTACCCATTTTTGAACTTTTTGATGGTGCCCTTCCCTGGGCAGCCTGTTTTAAGGCCTCAAAATACTCTCCCTTAGTGGCTGTTCCCCCTCATTCTTATAGCCTCTTATCTTCACCTTTCAGTTTTGTCTGTTTGATGAGCAGACTTTTAGGAAGTCTTGAATATATTCAAGGGATATATAGAAAGGGGAGGAGATGTGGCCATTACTCAGGTCTGCAGATGACAGGCAGTCATTTAGAATAGTCAAATTCAGTTGCAAAACATGAAGTGAAGCGAGTGCAAGGTCAATGAATGCTAAATAGTTTGGTCTGGTGGGAAAAATGAGAGCAGTGTAGTGCAGGAATGGGTTGAGGACCAACTGGATCTGATCAATCCAGCAACACTGAGCTACAAAGAGGACTGCTGCTTACAATGCTTCTGATGATAGAACTAAATGAAAGAGTAGCTGAGGAGTAGTCTGAAAACATCTTCGAGGTCTCAGATTTCTCAGGAGGAATTCCTAAAGGGATTTGTGTGAGCTGATACTTCTATGTTTGCCAGCCATAACTGGGAGACTACATGAGTCTGGAGGAAAAACTGAACATCTGTCCAAGTTGATTTCTGTCTAAATCTTTGTAGAAAGGTGAAAAACAGAAAGTCGACTAGAGGGGACATAATGTGGAAGGAAGTTCTTTGCTGTGGGAGTGCTGAGACACTGGACCAGGTTGCCCAGGGAGGTTGTGGCTGCTCCATCCCTGGAAGTGCTGAAGGCTAGGTTGGATGCAGCCTTGAGCAACCAGGTCTGGTGAGAGATGTCCCTGCCCATGGCAGGGACTCTGAGGTGCCTTCTGACCCAAGCCATTCAATGAAACCTGTGTGAGTAACGTGGATAAAGAAGATAATAGCAGTTAATGTCTACTGTTATCCCCATGAGAACTACAGTGTTATTCTGTCTTAGGAAGAATCTTGTTTAAATTAAAAGGCAATCAGAAAAAGGTCAGAGAGTGATTAGGTGTTGGAAAATCTCTCATTACAGTGCTGGAGGGATGGAGAGTGTCTATTTTAGGAAGACTTGTGAAAGGGGCAAAGAGGAAAAAATGACAAAACTCCAGTTTAGAGATGACAGATAAAGAAACGTGACTCTCACTAGCTCGTAAAAAAAAGAACAAAAAGGTGTTTTTCTGCTGCATGGCAAATTAAAATCTTGCAGTGGAAATAGTTTTTCAGACCTGATGGAATTAAAATACGGGACTTGCAAAGATGTTCCTGTAAGTTTTGTGAGAATAAGGAGACTTACTCTGGCTTTTCCCAGCATTTGTTCTGCTGCCACGGTTTGTGTTATGTGACAGAGCACACACTTGCACAGGAGGCTGAGAGGAGGGAATGGTGTCAGCTGGGCTGTATGTCATGGTCAACAAGATTTGAGGTTTTAATAGCTGTGAGATGCACAGTGAGGCTTTTGCTCTAAAGCTCTGCTGGCTCCCGGCAGTGAGACAGAGTCCTGGCCACATCCTGAGCTCTGCAGTGAGAAACCAAAGCAGCAAGTCCCTTGGGGTATGGGAGATCTACCAGGCTGTTGGAAATTCTGAAACACCCTCGTGTTATTTGGGAGGCTTGTACAGAGGAGGGGGATGGAGCTTGGCTTTTAGAGGTCGGGAGTCCTGTGTAAGGAAGTACTGCAAGGTACTGTGCGTAGCTCCTCAACCTGCATCTCCTGTGTGCCAGGGAATGATAACCAATTCCCTCTTAGAATTTCTTCCCAGCCTCCAGTACCCTGATTTCCCTTTCACGTTTAAAGAGGCAATTTAACAGATACAGATAGGAAGAACAGTCAGCATTACAACAATAAACAGAGGAAGGGCTAGAAGGAAGAGGGTACCTCATGAGAGAGGTTTGGAGATACTCTATAAAAACATGGAATTTCACAACCTCTCCTTTTTTATGGAGAAGTTGGTCTCCTCATCTGTATTGCCAGTCACTGTCTGCAGGCAAGGCAATGGTCTGTACCATAGATCTGGGTCACTGCAAACATTCCTAATGACACTGCAGCACTAGCTGAAAACTAGAAGTGCATTGAATTCCTCTGAAGAATGGCTGTGAAATGTATAACTCCAACTGGGAGGGATTAAACTCAGTTTATCTCTATTTCACATCAGCTGCAACACCTGCTGTTGGCAAGGTGTGACTGAGTTCCCCTAGATTGTGTCTCTCAGTAAGATTAACAAAATCTTCTGAATTTTGAGAGCTGGAAGGAGGAGGAGCTTGTTAAGGACCTGAATTTTGGAGGTATTGAGCTGTTGTGCACTGCCCTGACTTCAGCTGGAGCTGTGGGCATTCTAGGCTGCTGGAGCAACACAAAGACCCTGCCTGCAGTGGCATCTTGCAGTCAAGTGAAGACTTGTTCTCCAAAGCTTTCACTTTCAGGTTGGAATATTTCCCAAAGTTTAATCAATCTTTATGCCATTATATTTTTATTAGTTTTCCATTATTTCTAGAATTACATTTTTGCATTAATATTTTATGTTTTATTCACATTTTTAGTATCTATGGAGTTATATTTTGGTATTGGTCGCTGTATATAATTTTTCTTGAAAGAGCAATGAAGTGATGCATGAGAGGCAGAGAAGTAACTTTAGCCTCACAGAATCAGTAAGGTTGGAAAAGACCTCTAAGATCATCAAGTCCAACCTTCAGGCCAATAACTCTGTGACTACTAGACCTAGTTGCAGGGTCTAGCTTTAAGGAATAATAATTTGAATTATAAAGATCAGTTGTATTATAAACAAAACCAGGCTAACTGAAATCCTGTACTACAGCTCTCACTGCTGGTCTTCCAGCTCCTCGTGGAGGAGCAGGGATGCTCTGCCTCTTCATGTGCTATTTGTAGAAAGGTTGGTCGGTCTTAGTAGTTAATTTCCATTAGAGACTCCTGTGTTTGCTGGAGATGGACACAGAGAAGAAAAGCATAGTATGATAAGCATATCAATGATCTGTCAGTGGGACTGCAATGACAGATTTGAGATAACTACTAGGGAAATTAAACTTCTCATTATGAAAAAAAGAGATGTGTAGATATATTGTTCTGAGGGATGGTATTTTTTTCATTTTTAATGAAAAAGTATCATAGAACAGAATCACAGAGTGGTTTGGGTTGGAAGGACCTCAAAGATCACCCAGTTCCAACCCCCATACCGTGGTGGGCAGGGACATCTCCCACTACACCAGGTTGCTAGAGGTCCCATCCAACCTGTTTGGGACAAAGCTAACTATACTCGTGTCTTTTAAAATATGTCTTGGTGTCTGTATCAGGCCCAAATCCAGAGGCTACACACAGGGTTTTTTCCCCTGCTAGCAGAGAATGTAATGATCAGTGGTTTTCAAATTAATGCCTCCAGACACCAAGGGATTTTTCTCAGCCTGTCCTGGCTGTCAGCAGAGGAAAAATGTTAATTAACGGGTTAGCCAGGGATAGGAGCAGAGGTGGAGGAAGTGGCTTATGAGAAAGGCAATTATGCAAAGTGCACAGTGACATGGACTTTCTTGGATCAGTTAGGCCCCTGGGAGATTAGGTGGTGATGGCACTTCTGAAGAGCCACTGTTTTGCTGTTCTTTTCACAATTACGATGCCTGGGAAACCTTTTCCCAGATCCCAGAACCCTGATGGTGCTGGGTGCTGCTCCAGTCCAGAAGAGCTGGTTGCTGCTAGGTTGCTGTTTGTGTGTTGAAGCAGCCCAGAACATCAGTGGGTATTAGCTTTGGTTCAACCCCAGGTACAGCGTGAAACAGGTTTTGGTTCCAAAGCACCAGAGAAGCAGAGTAAGGATTGCTTAAACCTGGCATGCCCCAAGTGTGAGGAAACAGATGGGTAGGGGCAGCCAAGAGAATACAAGGAGGTGATGAAACATCTCTGCTCACCTTGATAGACAGTTATCTCAGCACACAGGCAGTCTAAGTACCTGTAGATTTTATTACTGGTGCTGTAAGTATGGGGTTGTCATAGATTGAGCCAAATTACTGAATAGCAAAACATCAAAACAGACATTTTTCCTCATGGCCTTCCTATGTAGTTCTGGCACTGGTTATTTCTCTTGTACATAATGGGCTTTGATTTACTGACTAGTAAATAAAGAAATGCCAGTTCCTATACAAAACAAAACCTAAAGATGTTCTTTCACCAATACATAGTTTGGTTGTTTTCATTTTTCCTTTAGCAATGTTATCAAACGGATGTAACATGAGTGGAGGTAGGTACCAGTGTGAGCATTACTGGAGTGGAGGCACCTTAGTGAAAACGAGTCTTACATCTTACGTACCTTTGCTATCAGTAGAGTGGCTGAGAGCCAAGAGAGGTGTAAATGTCCTTATTGCTCAGAGAAACAATTTTTAAAATACCTGTTGGCAGTTATGGACATTTATTTAGCTTAACAGCAACCTTCATGTTAACAGCATCTTCTTCTACACTAACTATGGTCCTCTGAAAGCCAGAGGGATGCAGTGCAGAACTCCATGAACATCTAGAACATGCAAGATCTGAATACAGCACTGCATGGCTTGGTGTGTTATTAAAAAGAGGGTATTTATTTAACATCCTGCCAAGCAAGCTAACAACTTTATTCTTTTCTGTGTGCATACTGCTTCTTTTGCCATTAGAGTTATACATGGAGATAAAACATGAAGCTATCACCTCAGTCAGTGGTACATTCCTTAGCAGGAGAACAGCACAGCCCTGTGATTTTATCTGGGCTAGCTACCTGCAGCCAATTTTACTGTCACTTCTAGGATGTCTGTTCAAACAAACAACGCAGCACTTTTGAGATCCAAAAAGGGTGGGATCCTCTTCTTTGATTTCTTTTCTTTTGATTCTTTTTTCCTGTTTGCTTTCTCAGACATTTGTCTCCTGTTATCAGCTGACACACTAAGGTGCTGCCCAGTTTCACCAGCTGAGGTAAGTGGCGTGACACCCTGTCACTACTATCATTCTTTAGGACAAAAGAGCACTGAAGTGGGACAGGATTTTATGCAGTGTGATCATAGGGTTGGAAGGGACATCCAAAGGTCATCTAGTCCAACCCCACTGCAACAAGCAGGGCCATCACTTACCAGACCAGATTGCCCAGAGCCCCATCCAGCCTGACCTTGAATGTCTCCAGCGATGGAGCCTCCACTATCTCTCTAGGCAGCCTGTTCCAGGAATCCACCACCCTCAGATTCAAGAACTTTTCCTGATGTCTAACTTAAATCTACCCTTTTCCAGTTTAAAAAAGTAATCTTATAGACTATAAATTTGTCTCATTTATCTAATCCAAGTGCCTAAATCACTTCTAAGAAATGCTGTCTTTGTTAGAAGCCTCCACAGTCTTAGCTGATTGGTGTCTGATCCTGCTGGGAAAGGAATAGGTTTGCTTTAGTCCTTGGAAAATGTTATTCTGTCGTGTTTAAACAAAGCTGATTCCCAGACACAGTGCCAGTGCTGGTTCCCAGACAGCTGATATCCTAGTTATTTTGAAGTTAAGTTAAAAAGAGATTTGTTTGGGATTGCTTGTTTGGCAAAAAGAGTGAAAAGTAGGGCATAGTTCCTCATAGATCACCTTGAATCAGATTACTGCTAATTCCAATGTACTTTGAAAAAAGCATATAAAAATATTCAAATAAATAAAATAAAGCAATATATAAAATAAAGTCATAAAAGTGTTATTGGTTGGACTTCATGATCTCAAGGGTCTTTTCCAACCTGAATGATGCTATGATTGGTGGTCTCCGTCTGAAGTCCTGGGCCATGCTGCCATATGTCTCCCCTCCCTTCCTCCTTGTAGCACAGCCATGAATTTCTTCACAAGGTGACAGCTGCAGGTGGAATTTCAGTGACAAGCTTCCATCTTACTGGGAGTTTGACCAGTCCTTCTCCTGCTTTTGTCTGCACCATCTTCCTCTGCTCTCCCTTTGCCTATGTGCACATTTTTCAATAAAATGGTGCGGGTTTTTTTACTTCATGCTCAGCATAGAGCCTTCTCATCTAAGGTCAGAAGGAATAGCAGAAAAGGTCTCCTCTAAAAGGAATGAAAGAGAATGGAGGTACCAGTGAGGTTCCTGCACCACACCATGGTCACAGAACATTCCAGTGTCTGGGACTGCTGTGAGGCTGGTAACTGGTCTGTGTATTTCGTATTGCAAAGATGCAGTAATTTCTAGCCCTGCCTTGCCAAGGTGCCTCTGTGCCTTCTCTACTTTGAATACAAGTCCATTCCACTGCACAGTTTAGTGGATCCCAAGCTGTTAACCTGACTAAAACCAGACTGAGAACTGATCTTCCTGAACCTCACATCACTGCTGGGTTTCTCTGCCTTCTCAGAAGGGTGTTGGGATGTCCTTCTCAGCAACTGAGAAGGGGGCACATGTCAGCTCTGCAGTGAAAAGAATATTGGTTTAAAAGTTGAATAAATAAATTATGTTAAATTGGAAATGGCAATTAAATAAATTCACCTTGTGAATATTTAACACGTGTGGCATCAGACCCAACTTTTTTCCTTCAGTCAAAATTTGGATGTTTCTGATACTGAGTAAATTCAGGTTTGTGCAAGGAGGCAAAAGTCCTGCCTTGAGAATTCATACACCAAAAATTCCAAATGATAATGAAGATAAATTCTTACAATATTTCCTATCGTTTTCCTGGTTTATTCAACTGGACAGAAGCTTGAAGCATTTACATTTCATAAAATGTAAATACTACTTAGTTGCTTATCACTAACAACATTTGCATCACATAGAGCTATGGAAGTATTTTAATATGATTCTGAATTTCTCAGGAAATGACTCATTGCTTGAGCTTTCCCCAGGATTTTTAGTACAGAGACCTGTTTTAAATGAAGAGAAAATAGTGAAAGATTAGTTTATACTTCAGGCATTCCATCATCTTCTCTAGTAATGCACTTAGAAATCATTTAACCTGTGAGGAAATGCCTTAGTCAGAATATGTTGCTATCTGTCATTTGTCAGACCCTAAGTCCTGCGTAGGTTGCTCTAAAAACTGTTTGAAATTGTTTTCAGATGAGAATGTTATCTGGGAACATTCACACGCCTCGATGCAAGATAAGCTTTGCTGTTTTCTTGTCTTTCATGGTTGTTGTAGAGTGAGATGTATTGATTGCTATGATTTTTTTTTTTTTACTGGTAATCTGAGAATTTTGATAGTAACCTTCACTATTTGGATGTTTTTTCCAAATGGATTAGCATTTTCTGGCATTCAAAGGGTTATGGGATTATATCCAGGAGAACTGAACAGTGTCTCCTGGCCAGAGTCTAATTTTCTGGATATGCATCATTCTTGTCCTTTCCTATCTAGGATTTACCTCCTGTATTGTGGATGAGGCTGAAAATGCAGCTTCCCACTTAGTGTTTTGCTTTCACTCTGAAGGACCTCAGGTCTAGCCTTAGCACTGCAACATTACAGCCTGCTGGGGTTGTGGTATAACTGAACTGTGTGAAAAACCACGTGAGGAAAAGCTCTTCTCTGCTTCTTTAAAATACAATGAAATCAGCTAGGGAAGAGCAGAAGGAAAGGCTCTTTCAAAGAGCTGTTTCTTTGATCCCTCTTGTCCTACATGTGGATGAGGTCAAGAGGCAAAGAAACCAGCTCATGCAAAACATCATTTGAGATGCTGTTAAATGCAGAGATCCCTGTGGTAATTCCCTCCGTCACAGACCACTGGAAGCTGGATAGGGTGTGATGGAGATGTCACTATGTGCCTCATGTTCCTGGGCTCTGATAAGGGACACTGTGGGAGATCAGTTTGTAGTGCAGGTGTAAATGTTCTCTTTGCTTCATGTGTCTTAATGGGACTTTGCAAAGCTGCTGGATTTATTTATGTGAATTATTTAATCTGCATAAGTCTGAAGTCTGTAGGTTTATTTGTGGAATAATAATTCTTCCTAAACGAAAGCAAGTTTTGATTTTGGCACAAAACCCTAGCTGTACATTCCACTTGTTCCCTTCTGCAGTTGTAAGTGGTAAATGGCAAAGCTTTTAGAAATCTCTCTGTGGTGCAGCTAGAAGGAGAGTGCTTGCTTGGTTGATTAGATCTGACCAAATGGAGATGAGGCTAGGTACTAAGTGCTTTTTAAGCTCTCTGGTTAGGCTTGTAATTCAGAAGCAGAGAAGTCCTACCTTAAGACCTGTATGATTTCAGATACGTGAGGCATGCAGAAGTGCCTGTTCTGTCATATGGAGAGCACTCCACATTTGCAGGAACTCAGAGAAGGATCAAGACTTACTCACAAAGTCCATGTGGTGCTCATGGAGAAAGCTTCAGCAATGGTAATTAGTTAGGGGGCACATACAGATTAGATATGGGAGGTGCTCTATTTATCACTGCTTTATCTCTGTCCAGATGCAACATGTCACAGTATCATTGCTGAAGGAAAGACACTTAAGGAGGGGTTCAGCTCACCTCATGGAAGGCCTACACTGAGATCTTCCGCAAAGGTGTCTCCAGGTGAGCCAGGAATCTCTGCTCTTGCTGTAGTCTTTGGAGATAAAAGTCATTAAGATTTATAGAATCACAGGATCATTAAGGTTGGGAGACACCTACAAGATCATCCAGTCCAGCCATCAACCTGACTCCACCAATGAAGATGAGAGAGCTCCTCATCTCATGAGGCAGGCAGTCCCACTGACTGTTGACAAGATCTCCACTAGTAGTGATGGGATCTTAAAATACCTGGTCTACGCTGTAAATAGTTTCCTCTAAACCCTTAAATATGGGTTGTTAATCACCAAACTGCCTCTCCCTGCTCAGTCGATGCAGGGACAATTCAGATAGGTTTGGGACCTGTGGGGGTTTCATACGGAAAGTTCTTAACAAGCTGGGACTGGCTCTGAACTGAGTGAAACTGTCATCTCAGCTCCTTGAGATGCTGGCTCTGTTTAAGCTATACAGCTGAGCAGCAGTGTAGAGAAGTGTTTGGACTCCAGATCATTTGCACGTTCTGATGATGTTTTGATGTTACTTTTTCCCCAAGAGCTCTTGTTTCTGTGTGGCTTTAAGATGCAGCCTGATAAACAGCTCACAGCAGTAATCTGACATCTTCTTCTTGGGAAAGTTCCAGAAGACAGCACTCAAGCAGTTTTATTTTAGCAAGGTTCACTAGAATAGTAACAGATCATTAAGCACAAGGCAATTTTGGTTAGTCATTGAGAAAACGGGGATCAGAGTCCAGCATGCCCAACTCCATTCACACTTCTAGGTGTTCCTCATGCAGGAAACTGCAGTTAATGCAGTTTAGATAACAGTGATTTAAGTCCCTCACTTCTTTAATGATATCCTTTGGAACTAGCTTGGACTTAGTGTGTTCTTCTTAAGGAAACTTTTTTTTTTGAGGAAGAGTTTATCTTTAATCGGTGTCAGCTCAGATAGCAGGTGATTATCTGTTCAGTCTGTTTTTATTCGTCTTTGGAAAGAGGCAAAGCCTTTTCTTTGGCATCTATTAGTCACATAGCTGCTGAGGGGGCTGCAGATGGGAAGGAAGTCTGTCTTTAGCTATTTTTGAGGGAATGAAGGGCTTGTAAGGGGAAGGCGGTGAGGAACTGAAAAGCAAGTTTCAGGAGATGTCTGTCATAGCACACAGTGGCACTAAAAGCAAAAAAAAAGCAGAAATTATGCTGAGGCTGAGATTACATCTTTGATATCCAGCATCAAGGAAAAAGACATAAACACTGCTTATGTTGAACAGTTTTGAATTAGGATATCTAAAAAAATACACAGGCAAAAGAATCTCTAAAAAGCTGCAAAGCATCAATTAGTGACGAGCAGTTGCAAGGTCCTGGCACGTGTCTTAGTGTTGCATATTGATGTTTCATCCAGAATAGTAGTTATTGTTGTGCCATAGCAATGATCTGAAGACTTCTAGCTTGTGGAAAGTGCACTGAGGAATCACAGAATCACTCTGGTTGGAAAAGACCCCTGGGGTCATCAAGTCCAACCGTCTACCCTACCTTACAGGTTCACTCCTAAACCATAGCCCTCAACACCTCATCCAAACGATCTTTAAACACATCCAGGGATGGCGACTCAGCCACCTCCCTGGGAAAGTCCATTCCAGTGCCTGACCACCCTTTCTGTGAAAAAAATATTTCCTAATATCAAGTCTAAACCTACCCAGTCGTCACTTGAACTCATCCCCTCTTTTGCTATCACTAATTGCTTGTGAGAAGAGACCAGCACCAACCTCTCCACAATGTCCTATCAGGTAGCTGTAGAGAGTGATGAGATCCCCCTCTCAGCCTCCTCTTCTTCAAACTAAAGAGCTTCAGCTCTTTCAGTCTCTTCTCATAAGACAAAGCAAAACTCAGGTGGTGCAGCTGCTCAGGAGTCACGCTGTCCTCGCCTGTACTTGCAGTTCTTTTGGAGATGCTCAGGTCCAAGTTGTCTTCATGTCAGTGTGCTCTGGACCCTGGACTCATAAAGTTGGTCGCTAGGGTCTCAAGGCCAGTGAACATGCTATGCTGTATGTGTGGTTCATCTTCTTGACAACTAAAATAGTTTCTGTGGTGTTAGACTGTGCATTTCCTTGAGTTTAGAAATGAAGAAAGTAAAGCTCTAAGGCTGGTGCCTGGAATAGTGCTGAGAAGCACTACAACTGGAGCTGGAAGTTAACAGCATTGCAAACTGGTACCCTTGTGTTTTGTGTGATTTGATGTGAATATCCAGTGGGAAAAGATTGTAATAGATAAAGAAAATCAGTGTTGTTTTAGCATTAAGGTTGGAGGTTTTGGTAACATACTTGGAGGTTTTAAGTTGTGTGTCTGTGTGTTTGCTTCAGCTGGCAGAGGTAGGACATATCTTGAAGATGCTAGATGCTCACAAGATAGAAAACCATCACAGGAGCATTGAGAGAGTCTAAATATTAGCTGATCCCAGACTGATGTAACACAATTGTGTGGTTGAAATAAAGTTGAATAACTTTATTTTTATAATAAATATTTTTGTTAAAATATTTAGTATTTCAATTATATTTTAGAGGAATAATCTTATAATAACAAAACTGTCCTGTTCAGGGTTTGGGGAGATTTGTGTGAAGAACTGTAGCACTGACAGCTACCTGCAGAGACAGGAAGATGTTGGTCAGCTAGAGACTTCAATTAATCTCTGAAAAATGCCTTTGGGGTGAGAAGTCAAGATGCAGGATCTAATAGACTCACTCAAATGTTTTGGCCTAACAAAATGTTTTGTATCACAGAATCACACAACATTAGGGACTGGAAGTGACCTCAAAAGATCATCTAGTCCAATCCCCCTGACACAGCAGGATCACCTAGACCAAGTCACACAGGAACACTTCCAGGTGGGTTTTAAATGAGAAGGAGACTCCACAACCTCCCTGGGCAGCCTGTTCCAGGGCTCTGTCACCCTCACTGGGAATAAGTTCCTTCTCAGATTGATGTGGAACCTCTTATGTTCCAGCTGACACCCACTGCCCATTGTCCTATCACTAGATGACACTGAGCAGAGGCTGGCTCCATCCTCCTGACACCCACGCTTCGCATACTTATAAGCTTTATAAACATTATGTGTCTAACAGTATGAATGCCTGTGGTCCAGTCCTTTCTTGCATTGCCCCTTTTGTCTGCAGTACCCCGTAACAAGAACATCAATTATAAAATAATGATGTATTATAGGGGAAACAAAACCATAATGACCAGTAGTTTAAGTAACATTTTCCTACACCTGTGCCTGAGAATGTGTAGGAATTTCTTCACCCACAGGATCTCTCAGGTACACGTAAATAATGTTCTTTGTTCCCTCAGGTCAGCAAGCCTTAATGAATTCAGCAAGGAGGGGAGTTTTTGACTCCTCCAATGTTAAAACTGTAGTTAAAATTATTTAGTAAACTTCATGAAGCTGCACTTCATGCATTTAAACAAACTAATCTCTATTGCGCCTCTAAGAAAGAGCACTATGAATCTGGAGATGCATTAATCACTGCACTTTGCCATGAATAATGCATCTGTTTGTTTCTGAACGTTATCTGATAATATATGTTAAAGCAGGGTTTACTCTTAAGCATATGCATTGCACTTCTTATGTAATGTATTACGTGTGGAACTTAGCTGCAATGTTTTTGCTTGTTCTGCCTTTTTTTACCTTTAAATTGCACTTTCTATATGTGTGTGTGGTGCCAGTACCTTCCCCTTTGCGCCAGCCTTCCCACTGAGCTACAGCTGTTCCCTCCATATACCAGAGGTCATGTTTTTAAGGGTAGATCTAGGTAGATTAGGAAAATGTTCTTTGTTCTGAGGGTGGTGGATCCCTGGAACACGCTGCCCAGAGAGGTGTTGGAGGCCCCATCTCTGGAGACACTCAAGCTCAGGCTGGATGGGGCTCTAGACAATCTGCTCTGGTGGGTGACGTCCCTGCTTGTTGTAGGGGGGTTGGACTAGATGACCCTTGGACATCCTTTCCAACTCTATGAATCTATGATTCTGCTGTTTGCCCTGTCTGTGTTAGAGGTGGGAGAATACAAATCAAACAACAGTATGAAGGGAAAGAAGGTTGGGCTAGCACTGAAAAGGATGAAAGTAAAACTTGAGTCCTGCAAGAGTTTGGGTGTATGTGCCTCTAAACTCACAAGAAACTCCATTTCTTTATCTGATCAAAGTTGTGCTTGCTTGCAGGCCTAAATCTACAAAAGGCATCTTGTTTTGATGTGAGCAAGTTCCATATGAACCCATGAGCCAAATGTTTTTGAATGAATTCTTGTTTTTTAAAATCAGATCTACTCAGCTTGTTAGTTTTAGCTGTCTATGCACAAAAAATGAGGGACTTGGGTAAACCCAGGATGTAGATGCAGAAGAGTGGTCTTATGTTCCTACCATTGCCATTTTTTACTGATGCAGTTTTAGTTGTCTATGCACAGGAAACAAGGGACTTAGGTAAACCCAGGATGTAAATGCAGAAGAGTGGTCTTATGTTCCTGCCATTGCCATTTTTCACTGACCTTTTTATGTATAGAGAAAGTCTTGGTGCACAGTGATATAACTAAACCTTTGAACAGTCCATTCTCCTAAGCCAAATGCTTACTGACTTCCTACATAAAGCTCCAGATACCCACTGACCCCTGAAACACTTAGGCAGTCCAGTGAGGTGTGTAGACAACAAATCTAAGGGGGTGCAATTGCCTAAGCTGACATGCATGCATACCTGCACACATCAGTACAGCAAGAAAATGTCCAGAAATATGTAATAAATATTATATATTTCTGTGTTTTCTTATGTAATATAAAATACAGCTGGAAATTGACACTCCTTTTTCAGAACTGCAGCAGAATTCTTTGGGAAGGTGTGTCCAGCTCTTTAGAGGACCAGGAAGTAGAACAGCTCCGCAAGATCTGCCTTGAGACTAGTTCTCTTTCTGCTATGTCGTCCCCAGAGCACACAAAGCAGCTTGTTTACTTGTTTGTTTCTGGTCTTGCTGTGTTTCTTCTTCTTTTTTCTCATGTTGTTAGTGGAATGTATCTGCCAGGCTCTACCTGGGGCGTTGTGTTTCTGAATGGTTCCCATCCTGTCTCTCAGCAAAGGCTTGAAAGGCTTTTGAATTTCCTTGACTGCATGGTAGCAGTTCATCTGCTCATTAAGAATTTAATCTCAAGGAGTGACTTGCTGTCTGTCTGTGTAATTTGATTTAGAAGATGGGATTCAAAATGTGTTCCGTGGTGCCTCTCAAACAACTTGGTGTTTGACATAATAAGTAGTGAGCATCTGGGTCTTTTCATGGAAACAGATAAAAAAAATCAATTAGTGGGAATTTTTAACGTGCTGACCGGTTAACTCTGAAACAGAAGCTTGAATCTTTTGTGCTTCTAGGCTGCAAGTGTTTTGCCACTGGAAGTTTCTCCACTAAGCTAGGGAGCCCATCCTATTCAGCTGGGTGTGAGGGAGGCTTCTGGGGCCCCATAATTTTTGAGGTGGTTGTACAAATTTCCTTGGATATTCTAGCTCAAAAATAAGCTTTCTAGGGAGGGGGAATGGCAAATTCTATTGTCTCTACAAGAAATTCATTCAGAGCTGCTCTTGTCAATGTTGATGTAAAGATGCTTCTTACAGTTATTAAGAGCCTGGTAACATTCTCCATCCCTAAATCAAAACCAGACTTTCCATCTACGGTTAAATAGTCATCAATTTGTTTTTCTGTGGATGCAGCGCTTCCATCAACAGTGAAACACTCATCAGTTGTTTCAGTGAACATTTCAGCTTATCAGTGTTGTCACTCAACTAATTCCTCCAGCTCCAGTGTTCTTCCACTCACTTTAGAAATGTAATACTTCCTGTAAGTGGTTCTTCCCTGAAGAACAGATGGAGAGGTAGGTCCTAAAGGGACACTTTCCTGGTGGTCCCAGCTGTTTTAACCTATTCAGAGATTCATAGATACCAGGTTGGAAGGGATCGCAAGGATCATCTAGTCTGACATGCCAAGCTGAAAATACAATTTAAATTAGGTGTCCCAGCAGCCTTTCACACTGGGTCTTAAAACTGTCTGATGTAGGGCAACTGACTGCTTCCCTTGGGAGATTATTCCAGTGCTTGTTTGTTCTCATGATGAATAATTTTCTTCTGGACTACAATTGGAGTCTCCCCAAGAGCAACTTCTATCCATTACCCCTTGTCTTTTCCATGTGACTCCTTGTGAAAAGGGAGTTCTTGGCAGCTACCCTTTAGGTACTAGGACACAGTGATAAGGTCCCCCCTAAGCCTTCTCTTCTCAAGGCTGAGCATGCCCACCTTTCTTCACATTATGGGACCTGAAGTTTGTTGTGAGGCTTTACATTAATTGTTAACATAGGAGCTATGGGTAGCATGGCAGGGTCTTCTCCACAGAGCAGTGACAGCTCTGATACAGGTGTATGGGACCTCCACAGAGACTCTCAAATGGTCTTCTGTGTGTGGACAACGAAGTTCTGTAGTATCCATAAACCTGTCAGGACTGGACATGCCTCTCAGCCTACTCTCTACATTTCTTAGCAATTTCTGGGGTCTTTCAGTGTTTTAGCTATGCAGCTCTGAATGCGTATGACTTGAGCAGGATGCAGCAGTACTGCAATTGCTGTCATATGTTTTACCTTTGAGCTACCCCTTACAATGTGCAGAAGGACTTTATTTTTGCTTCTTTTTAAGTGTTTTTTAGTTCATGCCTACACTGTTGTGCTGGTTCCTGCGGTTGCTCTGTCTACTACAATGAAGAACAAACCAGGTTGGGAAGTGTTTATTCTAGTTGGTGTTACATGTAAACAAATAAAAATCTATTTATATTAATTTATATTAGATTCTTATATAGAAAATATTTTCTATATAAGAATGTAATATATACACCATATACACTTAAAAATATATTTGTAAGAAAAATGAGCAGAGTAAGGGGTGACTATTCCTTTTGCAGATGGTAATCCTTTGCTCATGGCCTTAGAAGTGCTTTAAGTCAAGTCAGCAGCACTTTCCTAATAAGGAACAACTTTGAGATACTCCCTGTACAAGGGGTTTCTCAAATATGTTCTTCCACACTCTTTGCTGTGATGAACTGGTCTTGCCCAAATGAAGTGTCCAACGAGCATCTTCATCAAGGAAATCGCAAGGGGCTTAGTGCTCCCAGCAATGAAACACTTATGCTCAGCTAGAGCAAACATGTAAGGAAGAAAGATGTTCCAATTAGAGTTCACTAGCACTGTGTGATATCACCAGACTTGAGTTTCTGAGCTGACAGAGATGATTTAGAGTGCAAATAAACTATTAGCAGAATTAGATCAGACATACCATGGTGCAATTAGAGTCACCTCTGTCAGACCATTCTTCATTAACAGAACTTGTTCAGAACATACTGTCTGCTTCCTGCTTCTCCTGATCAGTCACGTGGATGGACACTTGCATTGCCTATTTGAAGTTTTCACCATTAACACCTCGCTGAACTGTGCTGGACTGTCACTTAGGCTGTGGAACTGACCTGGTTGCAGCAGAGATGGAGCCCAGACATCCATCAGGCTGGCATGATAGTTAAGGTAGAGAGGAGCTTGGAATAGAAGGAGTTAATAGATTTATTGTGGGAGGAGGAATATATTAACTGAACTGCTGCTTGGAGACACATCCTGCTGCTTACAAACAGATCTGAGAAATGAGTCTGAGGTAAAGGAGGAAAGCTGGAGGAATGGAAAAGATGAATGATAGGACAGGAGCAGTTTTATGAATTTTTTTTGCTTTTTAATAACAAAATGTCATGCTCTTGCAATAATCTCTGATGTGACAATTCAGAGATCTCCACAGGCTTTGGCTTTCTGAGCCTTTAAATTAAATCTGATCATATAATAGACTTTTGATTTGGTTAAAAAAAATTAAGTAAATTTGAAGTCTTTATAGGGAAAGCACCTCAAACAAATGCATCTTTGGATATGTCAGTCGAAGTGTTTGCTAACCTTCCCTTTAGAGAAAGGCAATTCTGGGACAAAAAATGACATTTCAAAATAAAAATAAAAGCTGACATTAAATGAAATGTCAAAACAGAATGAGTCAACATGTCTGAAATATCTCCTTCCTTCAACAATCTTCAACTGAAGCTCCTTTCAAAATGTGGCATGGAGGTAACTTCCAACTTATCCATCCAGACCGACATCACGCAACATTTACTTCATGACTTGCTATTTGCCACCAGTTGGGGTCAGGGTTGGTCTGGATTTTTGGTGAGGAAACCTCCCTCTCCCAGTGCTTGGATCAGTTCTATATCTACAGAAACCACTTGTCTCGTCCACTCTGAGAGAACAGAAACCTGTGTGATTTTAATCTTACCAAAAATACAGTTTGTGTTATTTTTCTGGTTCACTGTGGTGTCACCATGGGCAGGGACACCTCTCATCAGACCACATTGCCCAGAGCCCCATCCAACCTGGCCTTGAACTCTTCAAGGGATGGAGCAGCCACAACCTCCCTGGGCAACCTGTTCCAGTGCCTCAGTACCCTGGCAGGGAGGAATTTCTTCCTCAGATCTGATCTAAATCTCCCCTCTTGCAGCTTAAACCCATCCCCTTGGTCCTATCACTAGAATCCCTCATAAAAAGTCCTTTCCAGTCCTACTGTCCATGTCAGTGACAGAGATGCTAAACAGCAGCAGCCCAAGTAGTGACTTTTGAGGATAACAGTTAATTTAAAAGTAGTAGTTTTCCCATGGTAGTCTGGCAAGGAGATAGTCTGTTCTGCTGTGTTCTGCATTCAAGGTATTTCTCACTTCTGAAATAAGTGGGTAAGATCTGTGTTTTTCCAAACATAAGAGGGTGCACTCATGCAGTGTTTACAGGAGGTGCAAACGGGCAGACTCACAAAACTGAGTAGAAATCTTGAGTATAAATATCTCTCAGGGACTTTGGTCATGGGTAGGTTCTTTTAACTTACCATCATAATTACTCTTAGTACTAATTCAGGCAATTACAGACTGGGATATTGTCTGTATTACTTCCCTGTTCTTCAGGAGATGAGATTTGTAGTTCCTAAGCCTGGCATTTCAGCCCTACTTAGGGAGTGTTTGTGTGGTTACTCTGTCCAGAGACCTTGTATGGGCAACTTGTGTGAAGGCTTTTGCAGTCTTCAAATGCAAATAATTTAATATTCTACAAATAATTTAATATTATGTAATAATGAACTATTATTACATATTTTATTATTACTTAATAATAACAGTTTAAAGAATCTGATGGTGGTTTCATTGCAATATTTTGAGTGCAGCCTAGGGAGCTGAAGAGTTAAATTCATTTCCTGTAGTACTTCCCGCTGTATTTTTTCTGGAGTCTCATCATTTTATTGGACTTGCATATTGGCTCTGCCACACTTGCCTTTGCTGTTATTGGAGCCACACTATCCAGATGATAAGCAGATATTTTTCATGCAACTTTTAAAATGAGATCAGTAAATCAATTTCAAAATGAGTTTTGCAAAGCTGAGATTTGTTTGCCGCAGTCACTTCAAACAATAAAACATCTCTTTTATAATATGCAGCACATTTAATCCTATTTATAATTTATGGGTTTAGCAGTTAGTTTATTAGAATTCTGACTAGCAAAGCAATGAGAGGCTGACTGCCCAGAAAGGCACCTTATTGAAATGTTATCTCTTTATGCTCATGGCTTAACTGCCCAATGGCCAAAATGCACCTGATTTTAAAAAAAAATGTTGGCATACCCTTAAAAAATAAAAGATCACACATGAGTTGTAGAGCATCCTATAAAATGTGTTCCTCGTTGTGATACAAATATATAAACACTGGAGAGAGGAAGCTGGGACTTTATTGCTCTCTACAACTACCTGAAGGGTGGTTGTAGTGGGTCAGGTGTTGCCCTTTTCTCCCTACTGACTAGCGATAGGACAAGAGGAGGTGGGGTCCAGTTACACCAGAGGAGGTTCAGATTGGATATTAGGAAAAAAGTCTTCCTAAGAAGAGTGGTGAGGCCTTGGAACAGGCTGCCCAGGGAGGGAGTAGAGGCACTGTCCCTGGAGGTGTTCAAAAAACAGGCAGAGTGATGCATCAGGAGATGGTTTAGTGGATGGTTCAGTCATTAGGGGTCCTACGGCAGACAGTTGGGCTTGATGGTCTTGAAGGTCTTTTCCAGCCTTGATGGTTCTACAATTCCATGAGTCTAAGCAGAAATTTTGGGAGGGACCTTGAACTGATTGTCAGTGACAATCAATGTCATGGGAAAATGACAAAAATGTTATGGAATGTTTGAAAAGATTTTCATTTTTTCTGGATGCCAGCCCTAAATTTGCTTTCAAGAAAAACTGAGTGAACTGGGGCACTAGCTTTTTAGATGGAGCTGTTTGACGCTGTCTTTATAGAGCTAATGACTAACAACACAAGATTCTACAGGTTATTATCACAGGCTGTTTTTCGTCAAGCAGCCTTGGAAACAGCCAGTACTCCAGAAAAACACCTGATGCAGTGATTTTGATGAGGCTCTGCTCTTTGTTTTTGTGCCTCTTGCCCTGCTGTTCTGTCGCTTACGTTTTAATGTCATTTTGTGCTCCGTGTTAACTCTCTGTGAAGGATTTTGTACTTTTTAGAAACTCTATAGCATCAAGCTCATGCTTTTAATGATGATTCACATTACAGTTGGATTTCAGAATGTTGCCCTTGTTCAAAGCACCAAAGAGGCTGTACTGGACGTTTAAAAGCCCAGGAGTGCTACTGAGTTGACTATTTTGAATGAAAACTGCAGTGATCAGAAGTCAATACAAGCCTCCTACACCAGTAATTCAGAGTAGCATATTGAAACCAAGTTCTTCCAAGTTTAATTTCTAGTTCTCAAGGAGCCTCACTGAAAATTAAACAAGTGAGAGAAAGGATTCTGGATCTAGCTGTTGAAAGTGTAAGTAAAGTAAGCTGGAATTGTTTTGCTTTGGCAGAATATCAAGTCTCCTCTCTGTGGCTGTTAAATTAAGAAACATAATGGAAGGGAGGGGAAAGGAGAGAGGGAGGTGCAGGTGGTTCACTTCCAAATATCTGTAAATAATGAACTTGGGAAAGTTTTTAGACTATTCTAGTATGTAGAGAGAAACTGAAATGACAGCTTAAGCATCACTAACACCCTTAGAGTTTTAATAATTATTAATTTGCTCATTTTAACTTCCAAGGACTGAGATGCTGGCTTAGTCACAAATTTTTTTACGAAAATCTTTCAGGAGGTTGCTGGTGCCAGCATATTTGAGTTTTACGTGCACCTCAGCACTTCTGCAGGTTAATAACATCCTGAAGGCTACAGGATTTCCTTTTGGTTCCCAAAATTATATCTGCATTCTTGCAAATGGGTTCTGCCACAAAGGAATTCGTAATGAAAACATCAGAGGGGATTAAAGAGCTGCTTATAACACTCGAACCTGCTCCACTAATCTGAGGGCAAAATGAATTGAGCCATTACGTTCCCAGACGGTGTTAGGGACCAAACGGGCAGCCCTGCCCCAGCTTGAGGGGCTTTTTCATTTTTTGCTGGGGGAGCAGGTCAAGTCCAGTGGCAGCAAATCCATGGTGGGTAATTGAAGACTGTAAGTAATGTTTTAATTCAAGTTTTAATCTTTATGCACGGAGACAGCAGGTCGTTGTTAACCAGCAAGAGAAAGCAGAAAGATTAAGAACATACACAGTGCGTTGCCTTGAGAGGAGACTGGAAGAGCATTTGGTATCTTTTTCTGTAGAATCATTTGGCTTTAAAGAGCTGCCTTATCATATCTGTATGCATGACCCCACTGCAAATTCCCTGGTGTCTGGAAGGTGTCTGGGTGCTGTCAAGCATCGTAGTATTTATACTAAAAATTTTGCATTAATTGTGACTGCGAAGGATGTGAAAAAGCAGTATTTGAGAGATGGAGGTCAGGCTCATCTCCCAAGTCACTAGTGACAGGTCAAGAGGAAACAGCCTCAATTTGTGCCAGGGAGGTTTACATTGGACAGCTGGGAGAATTTCTTCACTGACAGGGAATAGAACAGTCTGCCCAGGGAGGGGGTGCACTCACTGTCCCTGGAGGTGTTAAAAAACTCCTTAGATGTGGCCCTGGGTAACAGGGTTTAGTGGGCAGGGTGGGATCACGTTGATGGTTGGACTGGATAATCTTGAAGGTCTCTTCCAACCTTAATGATTTCATTATTCTATGATTAAGCCACCTGTGGAAACCAGGCAAGATTTCAAATCTGAATTATGAGGAATGAACTTGGAGCTAATAGTTATTAAAGTGGCAGTTCTGCCACTGCACTGGATATATGTTGTATGGAAGATTCGAGTGTACTTTTGTAGTTTTGGAATGAAGAGACATCTAGCTGTGCTGTGTGCACCTGTCTGCAAAAGGAAGTTCTCAATTAGCCTCTTCAAATACCAAATTCAGTTGCAAGCAGACTAGAATGGGCTAAGAAAAGCTCAGTCCCAAAATTTCAGATATTCTTTATGTGCTTCATGCGCTTTCAGTGTCAACACAATTTCTTTTGGAGTGACACAGAATGCTGATCAGAACAAGCGAGATAAGATGTGACATCTCCAGCATTGTCATGTAATAAATGGAAAGAGAATTGATAGAAGAAAATCATTTTTGTTTGAAAAAAACCAACACTGGTACCTCAAATATTTAGAAGTTTAAGGCTTAAACATCTTGGAGATGTTTAAGACCCACATGGATGTGTTCCTGTGTGACTGGGTCTAGGTGATCCTGCTCTGGCAGGGGGATTGGACTGGATGATCTTTCCAGGTCCCTTCCGATCCCTAATGATTCTATGTGGGATTTGGTTTGGGTCAGAGACCAAAATCAGAGTGACTAGATCACCCCCATGAGTTTCTGGTTTGGGTCTTCTTAAGGAAGAGTAAGACAGGTCCTTAACCATTGTCACTAATACATTTCCTCATCTTGGTTACTGCATCTCACTTTTACTTTCATCCAGACTGAAAACTCTTCTCTTTCCTGATTATTTTTTTGCCTTCTGTTTTCTACTTGCTTTCTTCTCCTGCTGGTTTTGTCTCCATCTGTTCATTTCTCTTTCTCTGCCTTTCCCTTTATTCTTCCTTTGTTGCTCTTTCCACAGATTTCCTCCTTGCAGTATTTCTTTTTTTTTTTCTGTCTTTTTCCTCATCTCCTCTGATTTCTACTAAAATCCCCAAACCAGCCTCCACTGCTGCTTCGTGTTTGCTCCTCCTTGAGGCTACTGGCACTAGTTCTGCACGTTCTGTTGCGCTTCATGTCCCCACAGTCCAGGCAAGCAGCAAACAAGGTTTGGAAAGCCCCACAGCAGCAAACAGTGTGATCCAAGGTGTTGCTTTTGGATTGTTTGCTATAAAATCAGTGGTGGAGCCATTCCTGCCTTCTCCTAGCCAGACCTTGGCTTCCTCCTGACAAAACAGCACAGGGGCTAGCTCAGACCACCAATGGACTTCTAGCCTAAGTGTCACGTTATCTTTTCTGCTGGCTGTATAGCGGGACAAATACATCCCCAAACACTGGAGTGAGAGTGTGTGGAAGGCAAGCCTTCTAGTTTAAAGATCATTTAGATGTGGTGTGTAGTGATCTGGTCTAATGGTGAACTTGGTAGGGTAGGGTTATTAGTTGGACTTGTTGATCTCAAGGTCTTTTCCAACCTGCATGATTCTATGATTCTTATTGGCATCTGTTGCTTAAAACCAGTGATCATTGTTCATTGCAGGATTTAAGGGTTCAGAAGGAATCATTCCCTCCAAAGAGGGTATATATTTAATACTAACAAGGTTTGCTGCAAGCCTGGTCCCATGGATTGCCAGCCATCAGCTGCTGATGGCTCTTGTTTTATCTTCTGACCTGTTCCTGTGTCTTCTAGCAAGTCAGTGCCATTTCGTTTGCTCTTTTTAACTACAGTACCTCATTTAGCAGGTTTCTACGTGTTCATTCGTTTCATGTTCTTTTCAGCCATACACAAATATCTCAGTTTTGGACTCTTGCTTTTTGTCTGTTGCCTGTTTGTGTCAGTCATGGACAAAGTTTGAAGCAGCAGCAGTTATGAATCTGTTCAAAACACCTGGATGGCTGTCAAGTACAGAGCAGATCATGACTGCCAGCTTGGGCACTGCCAGCTCTACTGCTGAACAGCCATAAAACACAACCCAAGTGAAACAGACCCAACATTTCCTGACATTTCGCTTCTCTTTGGAGTCCTTCTGTGCTTGCCAAGGGTTAAGGCTGGGCTGGCCACTAAGTGAATAACAGACTCTTTCTTTCATTCCCTCTCCCTTCCTGAGGGATTTACACATTGGAAAAAAACCACTAAATAAAACTGCTTTAATGAAAATAATAATAAACAACCTACATGTGCATTAATACATCTAAAACCATAATGAACTCAAACCCCCTCTTACACCACCATCAGAACTGATGCTATGGGTAGATGCTGGGGAAGATGGTGGCAGATGGAAAACAGTTTCAGAAACTGGATTCTGGAGCTGGATTCAGTAATACACTGATTGGAATCAAAGGCAGGTTGGACAGGGTCCACTGAAGAAGAGAGATTGAGCCTTGTCGTCTCTCAGCTGATGTATGTGATGTATATGGAATGGAACAACTTGTTGGTCTGCTTAGGATTACCTAAGAAATCAAGACTTCTGTTTAAATTATGAGAGGAGTAATGAACCTATTCTGGGCCACAAAGTAGTTGTTGAACTTGTTGAACTGTTGGAGGTCTAGCTGACAGATGAGAACTAGATGTGAAGCTGACAGAGATAGTGATAGGGTAACCAACTGCAATAAAACAAAGAATTGAAGCTTAATCTTACTATGATTCTGTGGCAGTGAGGTGGAAATTCTAGGAGTTTTTCAAAGTGTTGTCTTTTCCCCAAAATTGTAATTGAAACAATACTTATCCTGAAATGACCCTGAAAGAGTAAAATGAATCTTGGTTGTTTTCCCTTTAGGCTGGTGCTGTTGTTGCTAAGCTGTCCATTGGCACCAGGGTTTGTAACATCTCAGTCATCAGCAATCTGGCAGGTATTTTGTCCCTGGTATTGATCCGACAGCTCCATGCCAGCCTGTTTGCACCATCTGTCACACCAGGGACAAAAGGTGAACAGCTGGTACTATCAGTCTGCAAAAACATTTTAAGGGAGAAATACCAGGACCTGTGTCAAAAGGAAGAGAAAACAGAGAGCCTCGGTGGTGAAAACACTAAAGCAAGTGTAATGCAGATGCAGTAGCCTGTTTTTTCTATCACAGCATTTGTGGCTATTAAAAACATGCTTCTTGGAATGAAAAGGGTCATGGGGTGCCTAAATTGAATGTAATCAGTCTGCACCTTGGTTTTCCAAGGAAAGCAACGTTGCCTGAAATGACTGATGATAGAAAGTCAACCTGTAATGAATCCCTCAGCTGCAGAGCATGGGAATAAAACTGTAGTGGAAAGAATTTCTGGATTGATTTTTTCCAAGGAATCGTAGTTAGCGGGGAAGGATTCATCAGATGCTGGCCAGAAAGTGACCTCCAGTTCTCTGCCCCTCCTTGAACGTTTGTCGTTGGTAAAAACCTGGTTCACAGTGTTATGACTATGTTGGCAAGAGAGTAATGCATAACCCAAAGCAGGATGTTTGAAGAGATTTTTCATGTGTCCAAAGGCAAGTCAATCAATATTCAGCTGCATAGTGTGTCAGCCAGGCCATCAGGCAGTCCTTCAGCTAGTCAGATCTGCAAATCAGCTAGCAGAGGCACTAGGAAATGCCTCACACAATACTTCAAAGGTTTTGGTAAAGAGCACCCTGGAGCCAGTGTGATTCAGGAGTGATGGCACCACTTGGAAATTTACAGCCAGTCTATACTTTCTGGATTAAAAGTGGTGCCAACGTGACATATGAGGCTGAGAACGGTGCTTGAATCCCCCTTCTTCTTCGCAAAGTGTTGCAGCTTGATTTGGACTGAGCATCGCCATCAAAACGGAATCATGGCTCGTCGGGAGAGAGCCACTTTGGGCGTTTCACTGGGGCCACTGGAATGCAGAGTGAAGACCTTCCTGGTCTTATTAAAGATCAGTTGAAGCCAAAGGGTGTCTGTAGTTTAAAGATGATGGCTTTGCTGTTGTCTGTAGGAATGCTGAAAGCCAGGAATTTATATTCACTAAAACCAAAGCAAAATAGACCCAACCTTATTTTAATGCAGTCACTTGACTGAAAACCTGATTTTGGAGACGGTTTCCAGTCTAATGGCTTGCTGTATAATGATGTAATCCATCATCATTAGAAGAATGATATTACTAGAAAGTCAAATATTTTTAATGACAATCTGTAAAAATTTGCACTAAGGCATTCTGTTAAAAAAATGACTTTCATCCCAGAAAAATCAATGCATTCTGAAGCTGTGAATGGGATCAAAATAAAGGAACAGCTAAGGAAGTAGCTTTGACAAGCTGTAAGAATAATTCATAACATTTCCAAAGTCACATCTAACATTGGAGACTTGAATTTTATAGAGTAGAGTTGACTTTTGGAGTGACTACTTGTTCTGAAGCATTGCAAACTGTTCTTGAAACCTTCACAGAACAGCAGTGACAGAAGTATTTGGTGGGTTTGGAGCAAGTGCAGGGAAGGGCAATGAAGCTGGTGAAGAGACTGGAGAATGTGTCTGAAGAGGAGAGGCTGAGGGAGTTGGGATTGTTTAGCTTGAAGAGGAGGAGGCTGAGAGCAGACCTTATTGCTCTTTACAGCTACCTGAAAGGAGGTTGTGGGGAGCCTGCTATTGACCTCTTCTCCCCAATAACTGCTGATAGGACAAGAGGAAGTGGCCACAAGCTGTGCCAGGGGAAGTTTGTATTGAAAAGTAGGAAAACTTTCTGTAGTGAAAGAGCAGCTAAACAGCCTGCCCAGGGAGGAGATGGAGTCCCCATCCCTGGAGGTCTTCAAAAGGCGAGTGGATGTGGCACTTTGGGACATGGTCACAGAGGTGTGGGGTTGAAGGTTGGACTTGATGATCTTACAGCCTACAGTGACTTCTAGTTCTGTTTTTTCTCTTGGCTGTTGTTGCAGTGAGGCTGCCGTATCGCAAACGGAGACGCGGCAACAGAGGAGGAATTCTATCAGTGTTAGATTACAAAGAAAATATTATCACCAAGTGTTATTATTACACTCTCATGAATGTATTTTGCTTAACAGAGTCATTCCACACTGTATTAACATTCAGATGAATCCATCATCCGAAGCAAAACCTGCTTTCTTCTGTCCAAGTCTCAGAATAGATTAACATTTTTTATCATTGTCAATAAGAAAATTACTTATGTCACCCTTGATACTGGAATGGAATAAATTTTCTTGACCTTGGTATCCAAATGAACTGTCTAACATAAAGAACACGTACATATTCTAGTCTTTTAAAACTACCAGAGGTTACCTACGGTTTTATGTCACAGATGAATTAGTAAAATGAGTCGGGTGAAGAACTGAAAAAAAAATTTGGTTGAGTTAAACTCAGGGTTTCGTTAATAATCGGTTTAATATGTGAAGAAATTCATAATTAACAGTTGTCAGGAAATGAAGACTGACTTAAGTCACATAGGTCAAACCCTTCACAAGTTATAATTCTTTACGGATAGAAATTAAGGTGAGACTAAGCCCGGCTACGGACTGTAGTTTCAGAAGAAAGTTAAAATCAGAATCTGAAAGCAGATGTTACTCTTAAAAAAAGAATTTAATGTATCGAGAAGACTAAATATATTAAATTAGAAAAGCAGAAGTGTTACTCAAGTGTCCTGGAGAATTGGGTGATGTGGTTGTGTTCTGAGATGTTATCGATGTCATGCGCGCGCAGGACACTAGTCATGCTCCTCACGGCACTGTGAGGGCACAGCACCCTGTTAGTGGGACATCTTGTGGAACAGGACATCCTATTTCTTTACAATGGAACAAGTAGCCCCATGCAAAAAGCTGTGCTCAGTAGGATTCATTGTAGTTTCCTTTGCTTGAGGAAAAGTCTTACTAAAGTCCTGGACTATTCCTAGGTGAGAGCAACTGTTGATTAGAAGAGACCTTTTTCAGAAGTTGCTTGAAGAGAAATCTGTCTGTGTGTTCTTCCTGTGTCCATTTGCCTGTCTGTAGGACACAGAGATATTCCTTGTTGAAAGAGCGAAGATGTCAAACCTTTAAACTCACGAGTGTATAGATGGGGTCAGGGAGCTGAACTTTGACAGGGACGTTAAGGTTTTATAATACTTTGGGTCAGCATCAGTTAGGTCATGTCACCTCCCAGTGCATTTTAAGCCCTGAAACATCACTGGAAGTTACAACTGAAGGCAAGAGGGCTCTAAGGGTAATTTTGACTCAAAGCAAGCTTCAAGCCATGGATGCTTTAAAGTGAAAACAACTACTTTTTAGTCCTTTTTTCCCCCTCCTGAAATAGGATGAAGTAGACAAGTGGGATGTGATCTTAATAAATAAAACCAATTGAACTATCGGTACCAGAGGAAAATTTCTGGAGTGGGATCTTGGACTGTGGTAATGGTTCTTGGGCTCCCTGGTAACAGCAAATACCAACTGGCAGCAAAGCATTTAACGGGAAGAAAGCACTCCTCAAGGATTAAGGTAGTTTATCTCAGCAAAATTGAAATCCTAATGACATCATTTGCTACAAGTGCCACTTGCCAATGACTAGCTATTATATTCCAAAGCACTTTTAATGTATTTCAATGCTAAGTGAGGAAGAGCAAGCAAAGCTCTCAAATACGTGCACAGGGTGTCTGCCTCAATGACCTGCAGTTAGTAGTGTTCTTTAGTGTGGTTATTTCTCAGTCTTATTTGCCACATGTCCTTCATTTCAAGTTCCTTGAAGTGTCCCACAGTGCTCTCCTGAGAGGTATGGAGGCAACATTCACTTCATGACTAGAGTTAGTCTACATCTCACTGATGGGAGACAGGAGAGCCCAGCTTTCCAGCTTCCTGCAGTAACCCTGCATGGCCCTGGGGTGTGTTACAGGGCTGGCTCTCACTTCTCCCAAGATAAACATTAGGATTCCCTTCTGTCTTCCAAAATCTGTGAAATGCTGATTGGTGTTCTTGGCCAAATGAATGAGTAGGAATTATCTCCATCAGCTCACATGAACAGTTTTATCTGCCAAGGCATCTTAGCTCAGGCATGCTTCAACCCTACTCAAGCCTTCCTGCAAAACCTTTAGTGTGTTTATGATGTGGTCCAAGCAGGACTTTCCAGTGGTGATAGGATAGAATCCACTGGCCTGCATTGCATCAATGCAATACCAGTCTGCAAATAATTTTGCCTTCAAGGCTTTCTCATACGCAAACATATAGGAAAATGTGCCTGCATGCTGTCAGCACCTTTTGAATGCCATCCATTATGGAAGGTTGGTGTCAGGAGGATGGAGCCAGGCTCTGCTCAGTGTCATCTAATGATAGGACAAGGGGCAGTGGGTGTGAGCTGGAACATAGTAGGTTCCATATAAATATGAGAAGGAACTTCTTCCCAGTGAGGGTGACAGAGCACTGGAAGGGGCTGCCCAGTGGGGTTGTGGAGTCTCCTTCTCTGGAGATGTTTAAAACCTGCCTGGATGTGTTCCTGTGTGACTGGGTCTGGGTGATCTTTGGAGGTCCCTTCCAATCCCTAATGTTGTGTGATTCTGTAATTCTGTGACTTTGAGGGTGTAAGAACATGCTGCTAAGACTTTTTCAGTAAATCACATGTATTACTTCCCCTCTTCTAGTTACAAACCATAAAATGTGTTTTATGAAAGTTCATCTTCATGGGCCATTAACTTTGTTTGTTTCTTAGGGTAATTTGTGTAGAATCATAAAATCGTTTAGGTTGGAAATGACTTTTAAGATCACGGAGTTCAACCATAAACTTTACCCTCCCTTCCTCATTACACAGCTTGGACAGAGAGAGATTTCTCATTTCTCACTTGAAATCTAGCAGAGCGAGGAGAAGTGCCCCTTTGCTAGTCTCCTAGTAGGACTGGAAAGGGGCAGGAAGCTTCTTTACTCACTGCTGTGTATTTTCTGTGCTCAGAATGTCCCACTATACCGTGGACCAAGCTGGCACAGGCGCCTGTGTCCTCAACAAAGTGGAAGTTAACATCAAAACCTAAAGTAATGCAGTTTGTTTCAGGCAAACTCAGGTGAAGTTTGCCACTTCTGCAGGCTCACATAGTTTTTGAAATGCGGCAACGGCTAAATGAGACAGTTTGCCACGGCTGCCTGGAAAAGCAGAAGTGTAATTGCCACTTGAGGCTGGTACAATGCATTCTGCGCTGCGATATTTAACACGAACTGAATGAGCAAGCTGAAATCAATACAGAGTGGACTGGAACTTTTTACTTTCCCTCCCTTATTGATGCCTGGGAGCACTAGGCAATTATTTGAGTATTTATTGTGGAGGTTTGGCTACCACACTCTTCTTGCGCCATGCTTCTATGAAGTCTGTGTATTTCAGAATTCACAGCAAATGTATTGGATGAAATGCAGTAGGTGTGCCACAGGTGATAAGAGGGGCTGAAGAGAGGCAGAAGCTGCGTCCCTCTTCTAGTCCTTCTGTAGGCTGATGTCAAAATACCACTCTGGGACACCTGAAAGGGGCCTATCAGAATGCCGTGGAAGAACTGTTCAATAGGGCAAGGAATAATAGGACAGGAGGTCGTGGTTTTAAGCTCAAAAAGGGTAGATTTAGGTTAGACATCAGGAAAAAGTTCTTCAGTCTAAGGATGGTGAATCCTTGGAACAAGTTGTGTACAGAGATGGTGGAGACGCCATCCCTGATGGGACTCTTGACAATCTGGTCTAGTGAGTGATGTTACTGCTTGTTGTAGTGGGGGCTGGACAAGATGACCTTTGGAGGTCCTTTCCAACCCCATAATTCTATGATTCTATAATATCAGGACCAGAGCAAACCCCTTCCAGTGGGCAAGTTTTTGTCTTGTGGGCTCAGACAATAGAGGTTTTGGGTTGCTGTCACGTATATGGTTTCATCAGTAGTTTTGTTTTTAAAAATCTCTGAAGAGAAGTGGTGGAGACAAGGCAAAAGTAAAATCCCTGTAAACCCTTCCTTCCCAAATGAACATTCTGAGCAGTTTTCAGACACTAGTGTCAATGATAACAAGGTCCCTCTGTGCTCAGAGCTGTGGTGACGCTGTGTATATACATTAAAGCCAAAGAATAATTGGAAGGACGGCAATAATTTATCTGACATATTGAGCTGCCCTCTCACCTTTTTATCTGCCTTGTCTGTTTAGACAGAGAGGTCTTTGGTCACATCCTGACGCCAGTAAAGTCAATATTGAAATGCTGATAGACTTCACTGAAGGCTGGATCTTACCCCGGGGACTTTCACTTAGCAGGTCTATGGAGCCTTGATATTTACAAAGAAAAATGAAGCCATTATTTAATGGATACAGTGAATGAACAAATAGGCTGTTCTCAGTGTCATCTAATGATAGGACGAGGGGCAATGGGTGCAAGCTGGGACATAGGAGGTTCTACATAAATACGAGAAGGAACTTCTTCCCAGTGAGGGTGATGGAGCACTGGAACAGGCTGCCCAGGGAGGTTGTGGTGTCTCCTTCACTGGAGATGTTTAAGACCCGCCTGGATGTGTTCCTGTGTGACTTGGTCTGGGTGATCCTGCTGTGTCAGGGGGATTGGACTAGATGATCTTTCAAGGTCCCTTCCAATCCCTAATGATTCTATGATTCTACGATCTGAGCCCTTGGTCAGTTCTCTGTCTAGTAAGAGGTGAGTTCGGATCTAAGCCTTTACCTCAAGCTTCCTTTTGATAGGCTGTCTTCCCAAGACTGTTGGGGAGATAATACTTCAGAGACCTTTGCTCCTTTGTCAAATCTGGTTTTAGTTAAGCAGCAGAAATGAAAATTATTGAAAGGAGGGAACGGAGCAGACACTGACACAGAGAGGGATTCCATTTGCCAGGTATTCTAGGAAAACAGTTTAAAATTAATCTTTTCAGAATAATTTAATTGGTTGCTGTTCATTGGATTTATTTTAGAGATTTTTAGTCTTAAGAATTAAGTTTAATAGGTCCTTCATTTTCTCTAGACTGTTTGCTAAAGGGTACCACCATGAAGTCTAACAAGCATGGGTTCCTTCAAATTAAATTAATGTATAAGTTTGTCACAGACTATGGGGAATGAGGAACTCACTGCAGTTCCTGCTGCTTGTCCTCCGTGTGCACCAAGTGATCAAACAGAGACATCATAGCTGTGTTTTGCTCAGGTATCCAAAAGGCTAAGCACAGATCAAAAGAGCTTTGCAGAACCATACAAACATGTCAGGAGAAGTTGTTTAGAAGAACTACAACTTGAATAAACGCAGGGTGTACTCTACCTTTCCAAAGCATCCAAAAACAAAGCAAGAAAAGCAAGGAGCAGATTAAAGTGTCTTTGAAAAAGAACATTCTTCACATGGAGAATGAAAACTCATAATTAATTGCTTGAAGATCTTGGGTTTAAAGACTTGCAGAAATGGAGAGAAAACTACCAGAAGAGAATAAACTTCCTTCTATTATCCTGTCTCATACATTTTGTCCAAGAATGACTCCTCCTGGAGGAGGCTCAGCAGAGACCACATTGGTCTCTACAATTACCTGAAAGGAAGTTGTAGTGAGGCAGGTGTTGATCTCTTCCCCCTAGTGACTAGCAATAGGACAAGAGGAAACTGGGTCCAGTTGCACCAGGTGAGGTTCAGATTGTATATTAGATGTTTCAGGAGATGGTTTAGTGTTTTAGAGGTTGTAGGTGGATGCTGGACTCGAAGGTCTTTTCCAACCTTGAGGTTTCTATGATTCTTGTGAGGCTCTTGTAGATTTGCAATCTGTCTGCAGCAAAACCATGTCTGAACATGGGTTATCTGTGTAGGTTTTGAGCCCTTTCAATTCCTGCTTGTGCTAGTAAGTGCATTCAGCCCAGTGGCTACTGAAAATGCTGCCATGCTTCTCAGAGTCCCCAGCAATTGTCTGTACTGCTGATACTGACAGTATTCTGAAAAGTGTTGGACTTCCTGGGCAAGGATTTATATTCTGCAGCCTGACTGCAGAAACATGTGTTTAATTTCAAACCATTGTATACAGAGCTGCGTTACTGAAGAGCTCTGAGGTATTGATCAGAACATGCAGGAGAATAAAGGAAGCACTCAGGAGTGGATTTCAGTGGTGAACTTCAGCTTTATTGCTTTAGCAAAGCAGCTGAGCACTAAATGCCAGTATCACCCTGATGCAGTTGGCACTCTGTGCATATGTATAAGGGGCTGACCTTAACATCAGTAGTTTGTGGAGGAACTCCCTCTTCATTCCATACAAGGATGTAGCCTTGTCCCCATGTGAGCTTAGTAGAGAGAATTCTCCTAAAGCCTCACAGTCTGCTACATGGGTCTGGATTCAGCCTAACTGTAGATGTCTTGCTGAGCTGCCCACGTTGGAGGAAAATGAAAGAAGTCAAAGCTGGAATGAAAATACCTTCAAGAGGCTCCAGCTTTCAACTGACTATGTAGGACAATATGAAACAACCTCAAGTTGTGCCAGGGGAGGTTTAGATTGAACATGAGGAAAAATGTTTTCCCTGACAGAGTGGTCAGGGATTGGAACAGACTGCCCAGGGAGGGAGTGGAGTCCCTGTCCCTGGAGGTCTTCAAAAAATGCGTAGATGTGGCCCTAGGGAACAGGGTTTCATGGGCAGGGTGGGGTTGGGTTGATGATTAATCCAGATGATTTTGGAGATCTCTTCCAACATTAATCATTCTATGATTCTGTGATTTTATCTAAGATGAGTGTAGATCACAGCCAAACCTGACTCTCAGCACTCAAGAATCCAAGCTCAAAGCCTTCCAGGGGTTAAACACCTCTGAAGCACTGAATCAATGACTTGCTGGAGTTGGAAGGGACCTTTATTGATCTAGTCTAACCCCCTACAAAAGCAGGATTGCCTAGAGCACATTGCACAGGACTGCATCTGGGGGGAGGGTTTGGAATATGCCCAGAGGAGAGACTCCACAACCTCCCCAGGCTGCAGGACCAAAGAGTCCTACAAGAATCCATAGCAAACCACAGGAGGGGCAGCTCAGATATCATCATGCCCTTGTCAAACTGATTCCAACCGTATATGTGATTAGCAATCCTGGCATCCAGGATCACACACCTAAATAGATCCTGTCAGCTCTCAGAGGACAGACGTGTCCGTGGTTCCATTCCTTCAGTGTCACCCTGACCCTTCTGCATTGGCTCGTTTGTGAGCTCATTAATTTCACTGACACTGCTTCTTGCATAAATTGCCCGTTTGGTCATTCCAGCGCACGCCTCCGGCTGCTCCTCTGCCACCTGAAGGATAAGACTGTGAGGCATGTAAGCCAGTGAAAAGGCTTCCACAAATGCTGCTCAAATAATTTCTATAGAGGTGATTTCTGGGCAAATATTTTATAAACTGGAAGGAATATTAGTTTGGAATACATTTAGCTTTTCTTGTCTCGATGCCAACAGCAGCTTTAGTGAGATTTTACCTTTTTGGTATCTTGCAGATTTAGACTGGATTTGATTTAGTGGACAGGGTGGTGTCGGGTTGATGGTTGGACTGGGTGATCTGGTAGGTGTCTTCCAACCTTAATGATTCTGTGATTTCTCTCATCTGGTTGCAGTTCAAGATCACAGGTGAAGTGGATTTGGTGTAGACTATTTATTGCTCTTCTTTGTTGTCTCTAGCTTACAGATGAACCCAATGTGCTAGAATAAAAAGTCTTGCAGAATCCTTCATTTGGCAAATTCTACCCAATGTAGGTTTTGGAAGTATTAATTATCCAGGGGTTTCTGCAATCCTAAAGTTTGAGACTGACCCCACAACCCATGAAGCTCAAATACTCAGTGAATATGATGAGGATCCCCAAATATGTCCTTTCTACGTGATGTAACTGTGGTTCTAGGAACATGAAGATTGATAGACTGTGGAAGAAACCTCCTTGTGCTGGCTGTATTTTTTTTTCAGGTACTCAGTTGACAACATCTATTGCTGCCTAAAGCTGGAAGCTGGGCTGCTGACCAGTACTATGGTTCAGGAGTTTTTATGATCCATTTATGGGTCACATTTTCAAATCTGAGTTAATAAATTTTAGATGGTGTTCTGACTTTCCATTAGAAGTCTGTTAGTGTTCAATGGAGAGTTCACAGCTAGCATTACTGGAAGTCTGTGGAAAAGACAGACAGGACTTTGGTTACCCCAAAAATGTGTCTCTCAGAGGCAATATTATTTTCAAGTGAAACATTTTTCTGTGGTAGTATTAAAATAAACCAGAGCTGCATTTTCTTTGAGGTTTCAGAAGCGTTATCTTTTTACTCCCCAGTAGATTGGGTTTCTTTGTTTCCAGTTTGTTCCCACTATTTCTAGACATCAAGATTAGGATAGAGACATGATACTTGGAAGAAGTATTTCCAGGGCAATCTGACATACAAATAACAAATCTTTTAAAATGAGAGAAACTCCCAGTGCAATGTCTAAGTTTAGATCTGTCTGTCTAGAGCAGAACTCTGTTGTCTTGTTGTCTGACTTGTAGCCTAAATCATTAGGAAAATTTGGGTATGGTCAGGCTGATGATACAGATTTGTGAGGGCTTATTCAAACTGAAACTTTAAGGTTTTAACCATTTTTCTAACTCTGATCAATAACTGTGATGCGCTGGGTGCCAGCAATGTCACATATTTCACAAGAAGTCTGATGACATTTCAGGATGGGGACAGTAGAATCTCTGCCATTTAGGCACAACAGACAAGAAGTGTTGAAGGAAATGACTGAAATAAAAACCATGTACAGATTTGTCTAATGAAATAATAAAATGTGCCTTGCACAAGGAAAGGAAAAAGGACAAAATCCAATCATACAATTAGAAGCAAAACAGGTTTTTTGTGAATTACAGACAAACCATTCAGAGGAGAGTTGCCTCACAGTACCTCATCTCCTTAAGGAACCAGGGGACTAGTTCTGGCAGTTTTCTGTATCTCTGCACAAACTGTGGGAAATATTGTTGTGAATTAGGAAAAATCTAAGGCTTTGGTATCACTTTACATTTCCTCTCCTCTTCCCAAAATAATATCTGTTACATTTTAAACTCTAAAGGAGTCAGAGAGAAACCCCTCACTCCAGACACCATTCTTTTGCTGCTCAGGGTTGTTAAGAGTCATTGGCCTAGGGCCATTTGCGTAGACAAAAGACTCCACCAGCTGCAAGAGTGATGAACACCCCGCCCTGAGATTCAGGTGGAGGGACTTGGAAAGGGGGTTTGTGATTGGTTTAGAGGGAAGTACCAGGGGTGTTCCTAGCTACCTTGCACCCTGATAAAAGACTCTACTCAGGGATGAGCAGTGGCTTTTTTTCTCTTGGAGCCCTGTTGGGCACAGTGTCTGGCCCTACCTTAGTCTGGCCCTACCTTAGTCTGGCCCTGACTGTTAGCCTGTGCCAGGGCTGGGATGCAGTTGATAGAATGGAGTAGAGCAATTCCAGCCCTGCTTGTCCAGATCTTGCTCTGACTACAGGCAAGTGCAGTGAGATGAGTTTTGTCTGTGACTAGAGCTATGGAGCTGTGCTGGCAGAAAGCCTTTCCCTCGTCTGCACCGTGAGGCAGGTAAGTGCAACAAGAAGCCATCAGTGCTGATTTGTCCCTGCATGGAGCAAAACAGCTACACCTAGCACCACAAGCCTGGACACATTGGAGTGGTGAGCTAACCTTAGAGACGAAAAGCCCCAAAAGCCTAGAGGAGGAGGTGGGAGGTCCCTGCTGTCTTTGCCATGTGGCCACTGCCATTGTGTGCTCATATATGGTCAGCCATGTGGCCACCACCATCTTTGACTTACTGCCCATCTTACAGGGGGAGAAACTTTGTCATTCTGCTGCTAAGAAAACTGAAGATGCTAGATTAAAAGGCAGAATGGAGCCCTGAGGGGTGTCTGCTTTGTTCAGCTGATGGAACTGTCCACACAAGAAGTTGGAAAAGACTTGTAACTCTTAAACCTTTGGCAGAATGCTTGGGAAAAATTGGGATCTGAAATGTTCTAGGGGTGGCCCTTCCCCTTTTGCTGCAGAGTGTGTCTGTGTGTATCCCTTGCCCCATGGAACCTGGCCTGAAGACAAGGACTGCTTACGTAATTCTCTGCCCATTTTTTCTCAGAATGTGTGTAATGGCATTGTGACAGAGTTTCTTTCATTTGCTTGGCTTTTCTTCTTTCTGTGTTTAGCTGTAGATTAAAGAACCCCCTTTTGTTTCCCTAAGCTGCTCCATTGCCTGATAAGTTCAGTCTGAGACTCCTCTCAATACCTGGCTGCCTTTCCTTCTGTTGTTTGGTTTTAACCTGGGACAAACTGTTGTGCTGGCCCAGAAAGGCAAGTTTCCTTCTGTTTCAGCCTGCTACAATATGAATATTAAGCAGTGGGGCAAGTTTTGCTTCTCTGTTCACAGGGATTTACAAACAGTAGGTAGCAAAGCGATCCAAAATCACTCATAATTGTTTTTGATTTAGTAGGATCTGTTTCATGCTTATGAAGAACTGGTTTTATAAGTAGAAACTGTATGGTCCTTCCTGGTGGTGGGTGAGGTGCCATATTTCTTGTGATAGCTACAGTGCATTTAGTGATTTTTTTTACGTGAAAATGTATAAATCCAGAGCTTGGGTTGTGTAGTTCTTTTTCAGAACAACCTCTCTGACCTCATTGCAAAGGTTTCTATTAAACAGCTTATGTGGCCACCATCCGTGTCAGAGCAGCTAAGACTCTCCTTGCCTTCTAAACTCAAGAGTTGCTGTGTTCTCAATATTTTCAAGAAAGTCACTGAAAATATACTTTTGTACTTGTGAGATGAGTTGAAATGAAAGTCTCCCAAAAATTCCACAATATTTTAAAAAGGCAATTTGAGTCCTAATAGAGCCAATCAATAAATGTCTCGGTCTCAATAGATTTGCTTCAAGTCCCATTTGAGTTAATGGAGAGAATCCCATTGGCTTTAAGTAGGAATTAGATTAGCAGGATTTATGAAGCAATTGTGTTCAATCTGTGTTAGGAAAAGGAACTTTTGAAGTTATCCCCTTTCTGAAGAAGGCAAACCTTGGTTCAGATTGCATGTTGAAAAAGAGGTAGAAAAAGGCAAACTTCAGTTTAACTCAGATGCCTTGCTGGCGTTGCGGTGCGTGGAGAGGTACGAAAATGCCTGATACAAGCCATAGCACTCTCCTTCCCTTCAGAAAGTAGTAATCTGAAATATATGGGGAACAGGAATGAAACCTGCACAGTGCTTTTAGATTATTATTTCAAATAATACTATATATTAAAATTATGTCATTAGTGATATGCATTACATAACAATATATAATGTATTGTTAATTCTACTATATTAGATAGTAAAAGTGTTAGTATACTTTATAGTAATGCTTATAATATTATTGTGTATCTTATCCTTCCTTCCATAGTTGTTATTCATATATACATCAAGTCTTGAAGCTCAGCTCAGTGGCCAGAATCTTGTGATCCAGAGGGAGGAAGCTGGTCTAGTTTTAAAGGAACACAACACTGTGTGTGAGCAGGCTTTGCAAACTGTACCTTTCTGCAGTAAAAAGTCACACGCTGTAATAACTGCAGCAGGATTGGCACCTTCTCACCTCTGTTTCACAAACCCTATGGGTGAGCTGCTTTCCTCAGCCTCCTGATTTAGCCAAGCTTTTATTTATGGATGCAGTCTGAGCACTATGTTCAGCCTCTTTCCAAGCTCCTCAGATACTCAGAGGCAACCAAATCCTGAAACTGATTTCCAGTCCCTGAAAGGGGCCTATCAGAAGGCTGGGGAAGAGCTGTTGAGTAGAGCAGGGAACAAAAGGACAAGAGGTCATGGCTTTAAGCTGGAAAAAGGTAGATTTAGGTTAGATGTCAGGAGGAAGTTTAATCTGAGGGTGGTGGGTCACTGGAACAAGTTGCCTTGAGAAATGGTGGACGCCCCATCCCTGGACACATTCAAGGTCAGGCTGGATGGGGCTCTGGGCAATCTGGGCTGATGGGTGATGTCCCTGCTTGTTGCAGAGGGGTTGATCTAGATGACCTTTGAATGTCCCTCTAGCCCTATGATTCTATGAATGAAATTCAGTTCTTTAAATGAAAATGATGAATGTAAATCAAATAACACAGAATCACTAGGGATTGGAAGGGACCTCAAAAGATCATCTAGTCCAGTCCTCCTGCCACAGCAGAACCAAGTCACGCAGGAACACATTCAGGTGGGTCTTAAACATCTCCTGAGAAGGAGACTCTGCAACACCTATGCATTTATTTTTCTAGTACAAACTGTTTTGCCTGCCTTCCCTAGAAGTTTGTCTGTGAAAGAGCTTATGCTTCATTCACACCCTCAGAGGGTTTGATTTAGGATATGAGTTTGACTGCTGCCTATTTTTACAGCAGAGGTTTCATATCTAAGTGTCTCTACAGTTTGGTGGGGTTAGAGGTGTGTCATCCCATAGAAGCACCTGTGCTTTCTGTTCCCTCTGGTTTTTCCAGAAATGCCCTTATTGCTTGTGTTGAATTTTTTTCCATTATTTAAAGGGCATTTCATGCTTTAATAAACGCTTCTACATTTCACAAACCCCTCAGCCTGTGACCTGTCATTATACAGGCATAATGCAACTTGGAGAGAGCACAGAGGGCTGCAGTCTCTTTATCCAAATTACCTAGGGAACAGTGCTGTTGCCCATCTCTTACATCTCAGCTGGATCCACCTTTGTAACCAGCTCTTATTGAGAAGTCACAATTCTCACAGTGAATGATAAACCAGGAACAGGTTCCCTTTGTGCCAAGACTTCAAAAAGTCTCTATTATCCTCGGCCACAGGCAAATGGGCTCACATGGAGATTACACTGCTGGTGTGGAGAGGTAATGTGGGCAGCACTGTGGGCTTTGAAATGTATGACTTGACTACTGTATCCTGCAGTGCATAAAACACATTAGAAAGGAATAGTTTAAGGGCAGCCAGTTACATGTTCAGGAAGATCCAGTGTCTTCAAAATTACAGTGCTAGGCATGCTCATCCAAACCAGTGATCAGATGGGATAACTCAGTGGACACCCCCTAAGTGCTTTATAATGGCTGTGGCTTGCAGAGCAAATCATATACGTTTTACAGTCAGAAGTAAACCAGGCTTGTGTTGCTACAGAAACTACTGCTGCTCTAGTTTTGGGGGATGTATCCCCCATTATCCTGCTCAAATTAAGACATCAAGAACAACCTATAAGATACAGAAATGCCCCAGTGTAATTCTGAGTATTTTTTCTATGCTTTTCTTTCCCCTTTCCTTTTCTTGACTTTCTTTTCCCTGCTCAAGCCAGGTCCCCCAGAGCAGACTGCTCAGGCACTGTCTATGACACAGGCTGAGGTTGGTTAAGGTGATAATGATTCTGTCTCCTTGTAGAAACAGGACTTTTTAAGTTCCAGTAGAAAAAATTCTAAAGTGCCCGAGAAGCCCTTTAAGTCTTCTGAGGACCACATTTTTAGCTTTAGCATTGTATGGGCAGAGCCTCACTTCTGGTGGGTTGTTGCAGCATGTGTGATTTTTTTCAGATCAGATACAGATCAGGGTATGCAGAAGGCTAATGTCTGTGGACCCCAAGTGCTATTCTGCAGGCTCAAAACAATTCTGCTTAATAGAGAGGGGTCCCTCCTGGTCTCATTTTATCAGATGTCACAAGCTGTTACAGCCTTTAGGGAAGGATTTTGTCCCCTGGATCAGGTATAAATATATTCTGCTGTGCAAGACTACACTTTTGAGGGCTTAAAAAACAAATGAAGATGCTCTTTTGGAATATTCTTACATTAAATATCAGCCAGGGAAAAGGGGAGATGTGACTTGTCGTGGACGTTACCTTGCAGCACCATGGAGGGTTTAATGGATGCTTTTCTTTTACCCTGGGAAAAGGCCAGCTCTGCTCATTTATTTTTCCCTTCTGTACAGGTTCCTATAATCTTAGCACCTTGGATGCTAGCCCACTCAGCACTTCTTTTGCTTTAAAGATGGCCTGTCTGGGTTTTTTTCTGCCTTCCAACAGCACAAGTTTAAAATTTAGAAAAGGTTGGATAGCAGGAGCAGCAAACGCAGTGACTGCAGATGGTGCAAGAGCTGAAGAGTTTCTGCACCTTGTAAGTTGGCTGTTTCCTAGGTAGGTAGGCAAGAGTCCCTGTAAGGCAGCGCAGTACGCTTTTTGTTAGCTGTGGTTTCACGCTGTGGCACGAGTGGTGGTCCTTTTGGCATCCTCATTTCCTGAGCATGGGGTCCCCATGGTGCGGCCAACAGAAGAAGCAGGTTAGAGAAACAGCTGTGCCTTTTTAGCCATGAATGAACACTCTGTGCTGCTTGGTGGATTTATTCCATTCGATAAATATTTATGTCAGCTCTGCTGTCAAGTAGCACACCCAGTAAAAGACACTTGCTGAATGAAGATACTTTCCTTGCCTGTAATTAAAAGCTAATAATGCAGTTGCCATATGCAAGCCTTGGAGAAGATTTGCCTTATTATAAGATGTTGAACCCACATCAGGAAAACTTTCTTCCCAGACAGAGTGGTCTGGGATTGGAACAGGTTGCCCAGGGACTTGCTAGAGTCACTGTCCCTGGAGGTGTTAAAAAATGTGTAGATGTGGCCATAGAGAAGAGGGTTTAGTGGGCAGAGTGGCGTGGGGTTCATGGTTTGACTGGATGATCGTGGAGGTCTCTTCCAACTTTAATGACTCTGCGAGTCTGTGATTTGTTGCCTTAATCTGTTGCCTTAATTTGGCTACTATTAAGAAGTCAGCATGCAAGAGATAAATGTGGTAGATAAAAGATCACTCTCTTACTCCCACACACATGCTTGATGGAGGAGATAATTCATAATGTGCTGCAAAACGTTGATTTTTAAATGTTACATACTGTGGGTAAAAATAAATCATTATTTATTACTTCTGTAGTGCTGTGGGTGCGTAGGTCTTGATTCTTTTAAGCAGTTTCTGCACAAAGTAAGAAAGAAAGCACAGAACTGTAGAGTGCTTTGGGTTGGAAAGGACCTTCAAAGTCAGCTCGTTCCTGCAATGAGCAGGAAGTCCAGTTATTTAACTGTCAGGATAGTCTCCAGAATAAGTCGTAGTCCAGAAAACATGATTGTTGGCCTTCAAGGACCAAAATCCTATCTTAGATGTAGAGATATTATTTGATTTTGAGGAAACTGGGCATAGATAGATTTTATTTAGATGCAAGTTCCCTTGACTTAAGAGTGAGGTTGAGTCCTGTAATTTCTTCTGAGCACTGGGGACATAATTGTACTTTTAATAGTGAAAATAATGGAACAAGTTGAGCATTAACACAGTGAATACAGAGCATACCTGTTAAAAACTGGGTGTTCCAAGACATGTTCTGTTGTGGCTACAGAAAGAGTACAAACTCACAGAACATTAGGGATTGGAAGGCACCTCGAAAGATCATTGAATCCACATCCCCCTGCCACAGTGGGATCACCCAGATCAAGTTGCACAGGAACATATCCAGGAGGGTTTTAAGCACCTCCAGAGAAGGAGACTCCAACAAGGGTTTTAGGAGCCATAATTCTGATTTTTGTACGTGACACCAAGATTCAGCTTGTCCTGGTCTAAGGCAGCTGGGCTGGCCACAGGAGTTCAGGCAACATAAATGGTGCCTTTAACAACAGCAACAACAAAATCATAGAATCATTATGGACTGGAAGGGACCTCGAAAGATCATCCAGTCCAATCCCCCTGCCACAGCAGGATCACCTAGACCAAGTCACACAGGAACACATCCAGGCAGGCCTTGAACATCTCCAGTGATGGAGACTCGACAACAAAATGCGGTGGCGTGGCATAGCACACACTGTGCTTTTATTTGTCCTTGAGAAGGGAAAAGGAGCTTCTTTATTTAGTGTCATGTTCTCCTCAAAACACATTGCTGAAGTAACAGTCTGTGTTCTGGAAAACAGAAATATTCTTTCAGCTCATAGTTTCAGAGGTTGTAAAATTGTTGTGAAATTGTTTGTGTGCTGTACTGAAAGAGATAAAACCATTCCCCCCCCCGTATTTATTATGAATCCTCTATTTATTTAAATACATGCTAGGGGACTCCTGCTGAATGACCAACGTTTCCATTAGAACCTGAAGTGGAATGTGATTCCCCACTCACAAAAAGCTTTCTGTTCTCCTAGCTATTTGTTTTTAATTTCAAGTCTGTGCTAAGGTGAGTGTGAATAGGAGATCTTAGCCCAGACACGGGAGTTCTTAATCTGAAGAGAATGGAAATGACAAACTAAATAACTTCTTGGGGTGGGCGGTGGGGTGGAGAATAGGCTTCATTTTGTAGCTATTAATTTTTATTTCAAGGGAAAGGAAAACATGTAATCAATCATCTCATCAATTAGAGCCTCAAGAGCAGCCCGAACCTCTAAACATTTCCTATTTGCAGCAATGAGGATCCAGTGACTTCAGCTAAGCTTTCCATATCCAGAATGACATTCCTCTCACACATCCTCCTACAAGCACCCTAAATTAACAGGCAACTTCAAATGCCTTTAAATATGGATGTTGAAGGACCTTTTTGCAGATGACATCCTCTCTGCAAGTTACAGGCAAATCTGTCAGAATTTTGTGCTCTGACAAAAGTGAGAATAAAATATATACATTTCCCCTCAAAGACTCTCAGACTGCTGTTCCCAGGCTTTCATTCACAACGTACAGTCAGGAGTAATGAGTCACGTGTATGGCTAGAGAACATCCCTCAGGGCTATTAGCCAGAGACCAGAACTGAATTGCTCACACTCTTACTTGGCTCTCAAAATTGGATCCATTACATGCATTCCAGCTAAGATTAAAAAAACACAGGGACTTCCAGATGTGTTCTTTTGGACACAGAGCAGCTTTCCTCCTGCATTCTTGTATTTTAATCAGCTTCATGCAGTATGTTCAACCCTCTATGAAAACAATTCGAGTCTCAAAACCAACAGATTTCTCATGTTTTTTTTCCTCTGTATTGTAAAAGAAATAGCTTCCAAATTGTGGTAGGAAGGGAGTGAAAAGCCAGAACTTATTTGCTTAAGATGTCCCACTATACACAAGACCTTCCTGTTCTTTAAAAAGCAACACAGAGAGCTGTAACTGGGGCAGTCTGTTGAGGCAACTGCCAAGACCCAGTTCTCTCAGCTTTTCTGCACAGGAGAGGTGTCCTTGTAGCCCGCAGTTCCCTGTCTCTCTTGAATTGGGGACCCCAAAACTGGACACTCTGGTAAAACAAGGCAGAGTAGAGGGGAAGGAGAACCACCCTTGACCTGCTGGACTGGACACACTTTTCCTGATGCATCCCATGATACCAGGATCAGAGACTTTATTTTGATTTGAATGAAAGATCTAAAATTATAGATAGAATTGGGGAAAATAAAAATAAAAAAAAATTTAAAAATTAAAAATGCTAGAAAGCAGGAGGTAGGTAGATCAGACGTTGAGTAAGAGGATGTGAAACTGATAGGTGGGAAGATGTGAGGAAACTAAGTATATTAGAGAAACTCTGCAGACCAAATTGTCTTTGAAGCTGTAAATTTTATAACAGGATCATGAAATGGGGAAGGTGCATGGACCCAGATGTACACACACAACTAGGAAATACTACAATAATTCCAAGGTGTGTTAGTATTTGTTAAGGGTATGAAATGAGAAACAGCAAATTTCAAATGGAGCAGCCAGCCAGCACGTTGGCTCAGCCTGATGTATGTTTGTCATGATGGCAGTGCAAACAGAGATCTTGTAGATGCTAGAAGAACAACTCTACGTAGAGGCAAAGTGCAGAATCTATTAGAGGAAAGTGTTTTCCTCCAGTGGAGATTGGTGGAACTGTTGTGAAGTATTAACTGATATAAGGTCTGGGGGCACCTCACAGAGACATTGCAGTCCCTGAAAGGGGCCTGTCAGAAGGCTGGAGAAGACTGTTCAATAAGGCAAGGAATGATAGGATGAGAGGTCATGGTTTTAAACTGGAAAAGGGTAGATTTAGGTTATTGATCAGGAAAAAAAATCCTTTTAATTTGAAGGTAGAGGATCCCTGAAACAGGCTGCCTAGAGATGTGGTGGAGGGCTCCATCCCTGAAGATAGTCAAGATCAGGCTCGATGGAGCTCTGGGAATTCTGGTCTCGTGAGTGATGTCCCTGCTGTGAATGATCCCCCAGTGTAGGGGATTTGACTAGATGAACATTGGAGGTCCCTTCCAACCCAATATGTTTTATTATTCTGCAAACTATTCAGGTGAATGTTGTAACTCTATATACTGTAGAGTATTGGAATAGGAGTCATAAACACATAGAACAAGAACCATTACAGCTGAGGCCTCACAGGCAAGACCTTATTTCTGTTCAAGCACTACATGAACTTGCACCAAAAGACATAAGAAAAAGCAGGTCTGTTTATTTACTGTGACCAGTGAGCCAGTAATGAGGCTAAAAAATGGCAGCAGCTCTATTTGCTGAAGAAAGTACCTAAAGATTTCTTGGGAATGAGCAAATGTAAATGTTGAGTAAATCAGGATGGCAGAGGGGGTAGGTAAACAAGTAGACATGCTTGCAAGGAGGACAGAGATTGCATATCCTAAAGCACAATAATCCTAAATAAGAACCCTAAAACACAATCTGCTGTGTATAACGTATGTAGCGTCTCGTAAGTTTTACCAGATGTTGTTCAAAGGATTTGTATGAGATTCTAGAGCTCAACACAGATCAAGTCCCCAGTCTCCTCGATGGAAAGTCTAGTACAAAACACTCTCATCACAACAAAGGCTGCTAAATGCAGGGTGAGAAATCGGAAACAAATCCAGTCTTGCTGGGCTTGACAGCAGAGTTTTATACGCAGCAAACTGATCCTGACTGAGCACACTCACCCAGCAGAAAGATAAGAAAAAATGACCTTTTATTCAAGCCAAAAGTGCAACAGAAAATAAGGAGAAATAGAGCTTAGGAGGATAAAGCAGAAGAGATGATGGTATCCCACATCTAGCAGATAGATCTCACTTGTGCCATGGATGCTGTGGTTTGCAGATACTGTTCCTATCTACGAAGGCATTGCATGGAGCTACAAGGCTGCAGCTGGCAGGAAGAATCTTATGTTAGCTCCTGTCTTTTGAGAAATTTGCTTTAGGACTAGATGGAACAGCTGGAATTTGTTGGGAAAAGGAAAATGAAGAAGGTAGAGAGTGAGTCAAAGTGTCTGGATGTAAATCGGAAACGAAGCTGAGCACTAATAGAACCATCAAGGTTGGAAAAGATCTTCAAGATCACAAGTCCAACCATCAGCCCTACAACCTCAAACCACTAACCTATCTTGCAATGGAACTGGATAAGAATTGGGATAGTTCTCTGCACAGTAATTGAGATGCCTAGAGCACCTTTAAATACATGTGTTCCTGTGTGACATGGTCTGGGTGATCCTGCTGTGGCAGGGGGATTGGACTGGATGATCTTTCGAGATCCCTTCCAATCCCTCATGATTCTGTGTGTTAGAGGAAAAGTTGTTATTCATGAAATCATGCAGGAATGTCAACTGCCTCCTTGCACGATGTACTGTTTGAGGAGAGGCTGTTGTATGAACAACTGGGGAGCTCTACAGTCAGACGTGGAGGAACACAGCCTGAACTTAGGGACACGCAGCTCGTCTACAGCCAGCTGCAGCCCTGGCCAGCTGCTTACACCTGAAAAACCCTTTCCAGACAACAGCTGTGTAGGACATCCCTTTTCTGAGAGATGTAAAGCACGGCATCCAGGCTCCAAAATATCATCTGATATGGGCAGAACTGTCACCAGTCTGAAAGGACATGTCTGTTGTTGGTAAAACACAGGAATTTGTACAAATTGTACAATCCTGTGGAGAGGATTTACAGCTGGACATTAGGAAAAATCATTTTACTAAACAAATAGTCAGGCCTTGCAACTGGCTGCTCAGGAAGGGGATTGAGTCACCATCTCTGTTTATTGATCGCTTAGATGTGGTGCTTAAAGATCTGGGCTAGTGGTGAAATTGGTAGAGTAGGGTTATTGGTTGGGCTTGATGTCCTCAAGGGTCTTTCCCAACCCAATGATTCTGTGATTTGAAATCCATTGTAGTTATTAGTGGTGATGCTCTCAGTGGCACGGTGCAACCAGACAAATGCATGTGTTTGCGTGTGTGTGGCTTTGCCCCATATGTTTATCTGTATTTAGACATCTTTCTTTTTTATCCCCCTAAGATATCCTGAGAGTTATGCCAACAAAAGTACAAATACACCCCGAGAAAAAAATGAGTGTTGCTTTGTGGCACGGATTTAACAAGATATTTTCCAGAACCCATAAAAACTCTTAAATCTCCATGGAATTGGGAGGTTGGACTAGATGACCTTTAAAAGTCTCCTCCAACCCTATGGCTCTGTGAAGTGTAGCTTGCTGAGAGGTGGTCAGCTAGCACATGCACAGACACTAAGCCAGCAGCTTAGAGGCTTTAGGATTTTCCTTAGCTGTGCAGCAAACACCCTGTCTCAGCAATTTTTTCTTTGCACAGCCTGAAAACTGTTGTGCAGTGTTTGTGTGCACAGAGTGTCTTTTTTTGTGTGTTTCTGTGGAATAAATCTTGTTCATGGGCAAAGCTGTGGGAAATGGTTGCAAGTGGAAGAGTGCAACATCAGTAATCTGGGATTTAAATTAAATGGGAGGAAATATTTTTGGTGCATTTGATTTGTAGCCACAACTGTTATTAAGTGCTTAAAAATGCTCTGACAGTCAGGCTGATTGTTAACGTAGGTTTTGGACTGTGGGTATTTTAGGAGTACTTGGGATTATGGATCTGACTGCTCTAAAACTGTTCTGCCTCCAGCATGGGATTTATTCACTCGTAATGATTACTTTTTGGTTTATTACTCCTCAACAATTCCCCTGACACACTGGCTTGATACTCATTTTGGACTCACAGCAGGATCAAATATTAAGGCACTGAGATGTTTTTAAATAGCATCCAGGACTGCAGTCCTCTCTCTTCAAATCCAGAAAGGAGATGTAGTCCACAATAAATAGTGCTCATGACAGACTGCCTGAAAATGATGTATGTGCTTAAAATAGTCTAATCAGCATAAATAATAGTTCAGCCAAGTCATATTTCACCTTTAACTACAGAGCATAGCTGTGAAATTTTTGCCATCTCTCAGGTCGGGCTGGTTTTCATTTTTTGGAGATTTGGTGACTAATGTTGCTGTGATGGGGGATTGGACTAGATGATCTTTGGAGGTCCTTTCCAATCCCTAATGTTCTGTGGTTCTGTGAATGCATATATTTAATTTAATATCCACTTGAGAGTTTGACCTTGCATCTTTATATGGAATGGACAAGCAAGCACTTAGCTATCCCATGGCAGGGGAGTTGGAACTGGATGATCCTGTGGTCCCTTCTAACCCAGACTGACTCCATGACTTGTTCTAGGTGATCCTGCTGTGGCAGGGGGATTGGACTGGACGATCTTTCAAGGTCCCTTCCAATCCCTAATGATTCTATGGTTCTAAATAGAGATATTGTCCTAAACTGCAACTGACAATTTGCTTTACGGTTGACAAACATTTTAGAGAAAAAAATTGCTTTCTACAATTATAAAGGGAAGACAATGTACACGAGTTCCCCCAGAAAGCTAGAAATGCCAGCAAGCATGGAAAGTAGAAACCTGGGCAGAAACAGTACAGAATGTTAGAATTATGTGCAGGTTACATATGGGCTGAGAGACTTTTCCTGTCGTATTTCATCCAACGCAAATTCAAATGAATGAGATGTGAAGTACCTCTGCAGCATCGTTCTTGTGGGCTAAATGCTGACAGATCCTTGACTGGAGCGGCGCAGTGTTAGTGGGGCTGTGGTGTCACTGCATATGCCACTAACACGTTGTAGAGGCTTGGTGCATCTTTGAACAAGTCCGGAATATGAAAAGCGAGCCTGTCATTTTTCTCTGCTCTAATTATCCTCGTTCCACTGGATTGGAAAATGGAAAATGTAGAAGTCAAGCTGAAGATGGGACAGAGCTCAATCACCTGCCAAGTTAAGTCTGACGAATGGCAAGTACATGTAATTAATACTGTAATTTTTCCCTAGACCAAAGGGTGTCTGCTGTAACTATAGATTGTAATTGTCGTCGTTGTCACATAAAATGTGCTATTATTAAGTTCAGGCTGGATTTTATTGCTGTGAATGCTCGTAAATTGAATGGTCAGTCATTTAAATGGCCAAGTGGAGAGCTCTGTGGTTTGCTCCAAAGCGACTTTCTAAGGCAATGCGTTTGACTTTAGACCTCTGGAAACCAGCTACAATCCTTAAAGAGATGTTAGGCGGGTTGTTACCTTCAAGAGAGGATGCTCTGACAGATGCACTGCATCCTGTTCGTGTTTTCAAGATGCCTGCTCTCCAATTTGTACTTTTGTTCTTGTTGCTGAAAGGCAAGCACTGCATGAGCTGTGTTGCAACTCAAAAATTAGGAGTTATTATCTTGTTAGTACAGCAGACAGAAAGAGTGAAGACGTTTTTGAAATGTGGCTGCATAAAGTGCAGTTCTTTACGCTGAAAAGATGAAAGGTAGGGTGAAAAGAAAGTGATGCTTTCAAAAGAGAGGATCTTCAGATCAAGGAGTTCCACAGCAGGATCTGAAGTCTTTCATTCTAGAGGTAAATTACAGGTTAGCAGTGATTTCAAGGCTTATTTCTAATGACTAGATAAATCAAAATATTCAGGAAGGCTGGCTCAGAACTATTGTGAAAACAATAATCAATATATGAAGGGTTGATGGAGTGAACAGAGCCCAGGATAGGAAGGGAGCTGCAGCATTCATCAAGTCCTGCTTCTTGCCATTTGAGACAAGTAGTTCTTGTTATGTCCTTCATAAACAATTCCCATCCATCATAAAATTAGTTCGGGTATTTGTCCTTACTGTACAGTGGTTCCTTCAAAGTCTTATTGGTCTAATGGTCAGAAAACAACTCTTCACTGGTCTCTTATCCTTGTTCTGGCCTTGTCCTTTACTTTTAGATGTCTTACAGCCACCTAGAGTTATCTCTACAAGTACATTTATGAAGTGGGATTATATTTCACAGAATCACAGAATCATTAGGGGTTGGAAGGGACCTCGAAACACCATCTAATCCAATCCCCCTGCCACAGCAGGATCACCTAGACCAAGTCACACAGGAACACATCCAGGAGGGTCTTAAATGTCTTCAGTGAAGGAGACTCTATTTCACTCAGCTTTTTAGTTTTCCAAGCTGAAGAAGAGAACGTTCTCTTGGGTCCCTTCCAACCCCTAACATCCTATGATCCTATGACTTTTGCTTTAGTTTGTGTACTTGATCTTCTTGAATCTCTTCTGGCACTGTCAGCCAGCTCTGAACTGGGAGCCAGTTTGCACCCACTTTATAACAATGCTGTGTCCAAGCTCAGAAATGCTCCAAGGTGTCAACTTTCTCAAGCATGTTTTCTTTTAGATTTGTGCCCTGTCTTGAGCTACAACTCTACTAATTCTCTTTACACTTGCTACGAAGGGCTGGTAGGAACCAGGAAGGTTCCCATGGAGACCAAAGGAACTGCTGATCTTGTACCACTTCATGGTGCCATGAAGTTGACCTTGCAGAGAAGAGCAGACAGGACAGGTGACTCTAAACTGATCAGCAAGCTGTTCCATTCCATATGTATCATGTCTGGTGTAAAGCTGAGGGATCACAAGGGTCAAGTCCTCTTTTTCAGTAGACCTCATGCAGTCTGCTTATTCCAAGTACTGTGACACTGACATCTTCATAACATCTTCCACAGCATATCAGAAGATAGAAGACAAGCTAAAACTATTACATTGGCTCCCTCAGTCTTCTCTTTAAAATAAACTCGAACTCTTTTGCGTGTGTGATGAAGTATTGGGGTTTTGGGGGGATTTTTTCTTTCCTTTTTTTTCCCCCTAAGCAAATTCCTCAGCTGGGACAAATATAAGGAAAACTGAAAATGAGCTTCTTTACTCTTCTTAGCTGCTGTGGCAAGACCTGTTTAATGGGATTGAATAGGCTCTAGCATGAGCATACCAAGAACTGCAGTATTTAAAGGATGGTTTCAGCATGAGCTGATAGGGATGATAAACTGTCCCATGATTCTGGCCAAATACAGGGTTCTGGAGTTATGTCAATAACCCAAACCCCAAAATCTCTTTCACCAGCCTGATGTTAGAAGCATCAGGGCTTCACTTGTCAGTCTCGTATCAAATCCCAGGAAGCATGCAAGAGCTAACTGGCACTAATCTGTGCCATGGCAGACGAAGGAAGGTCAGAACACATTCAATACTGGCACCATGCACAAGCTCTGGCCTCCAGAATGATCTTGAGCAATGTTTGAACAGGGGTGTGTTGTTGCAGACTGACCTATGCTTTCTTAGCCCAGAGCATATTTCCTAGGCCCCATCTAGGGAAGACATTTGCCCAGTTAGTGGTGAAAAAGTGAATCTGGGTAGAGTTCCTACCAAGCCTGTGTGGAAAGAGTGGAAGGATGTTGTGCATCTCTTTAAGAAATGAATGATGTCTACGGGTTACATTCATCTATGCTCTACACAAATGATCTAAAAATCTTAAGATGTTGCTCCCTGAGTAAACCAAAAGTGAAATGAGCACGTGGCATGAGCTGTGCTCTACCCTGGAACTAAAATTTAGCTGAATAAAAGTATAAAAGAGAGCTGAGAAATCTCTTTAAGGAATCCCCTTGACAGGTGTTCTTTAACATCACTTAGTGCTTGAATATTAAGAGATAATCCTGCATTTACATTAATTGAAATGATGGAGATAACAATGATTTGGTCTCCATCTTTTAACATTATAGTATTAAGTAGTCTCTCTCTTGAGCATATGAAGTGTAAGTGATCTTCATCCTGGGTGAGTGGGCTAACAGCTCAGACTCTGTTGCTTATGCAAAGCATGGTGATTATTCTATGTAAGCTCAAGGGGAAGGAGAGGTGTAAGAGTCTCATTACAAACCAAAACCACTTACCTGATGATAAGAGGGTTTTTTTTTTTTGTTTAACCTTGGCTAAAGGACAGATCTGAACCCAGATCACCCTCAGTTCAAAACATAACCAGTAATGAAAGAACTTGCCCAGGAATGGCAGTTTCACATCAGTTTAGAATGAAAATTTTGCCTGATGCTCTTTGTTTTTTTTCCAAATACAAGGGAAGACAGAAAGTAATATCGAGCAGTTAACTCAGCTCATCTTTCTGTTTAAGCTCTGCTCCCAGGATATCTTCACATACCTTCACTCAAGTAACGTCGCAGTGCTGATTTGTTTTCCCTGGGACATCTTGCACGTGAATGCAAACCATTCCACTTTTCTGGAAAGTTCTGGAAAAAGCCTCTCCTGAAGAGACTGCCATGCCCCAGAGGGGATGAGAGGCTGGGAAGGTGTGAAAAGGGAAGCAGGAGGTGGGGGTCTGGAAGGCTTTGCAGCTTTGCCAGCAGTGCAGCTTTTGCTCACTGCAGATTGAGATCCCAACTGCAGGGCTTAATGGTTTTGTTTTGCTGGGTTGGTCATGCTGGTTGTCAGAACAATTCCCTTCTGCTTGGCTGAGTCAGACATATGTACACAGAGCTGGCTTCTGCTGTCCCGAGGGGGCCTCCCCTACCACACATTATTTTCCATTGAACTGCGGATGACTTGAAGATTGGTCCTTATTTGTCCATATGGTAACTGCTCTTCTCTTCCAGTGGGAAAGTCTGATGAGGACATTGAACACAGTTGCTCTATACATGCCTGTGACATTCCCATCAGCAACGGTTGGGCTCTTGTATTCACTGAGAATCATGGACTCTGGTAGAGGAACGTGCATGAGGTACACAGCACAGACACAAATCAATGTCTGTGTGTTGTTTCAGGCTGTTGCTGGATATCTTCTTTTATTTAAATAAGGCTGGAATATAGTTTTTCTGAATCATCTGTCATGGAAATCAAAGAAGTCTTTTTATATATTCCATAGAAACTGAGCCTCAGGATGTAAAATTAGGAGCTTTGAGGGGTTTTTTTAGTGCTTTTTTGGTTTTTCTTCTTTGCGTGTGTTTTCTGAGTGAGGGGATGGGGTTTTTTATTATTAGATTTTTGTGTGTGTGTGTTTTCTTTTCTCACCTTCTGTTTGGAATTATTTCTTTGAGAATAGCTCTGGGCCCCCTCCAGAGCCTTTCCTAAATGAGCTGGCAAGAGCTCTGCATTTCTCCGCATGACTAGGGTGGTGGAGTTTAAACAATGAATGAAAACCTGTCCTGGATTTACTTAAGAGCAGCAAAATGTTCTTGCTTTAACATTCACTGGCAGTAGGGTTTCAAAGGGGATAATGGGGAGCTGCATGATCACTAGGTTGTCTGTGTAACCTGAAGGTTTTAAGCCTGAGGGAAGTGCTTCAGGATTTATCCTGGGCAGCCAACTGATGTTGCACTGACAAAAGAAGGACAAATGAGAATTGCAAATGGGAAAAAAAAAGTATTTGTGAGGAACTTAATTTCTTTTGTTGTCCAATTCCATTATTCTTTCAGTCATCAAGCATCAGACCATTTTCCAGGTTTTTGGATACCACTCAATTCTCATGAGTGAACCAAATAGTCCTCTCTGTAGCACATCCTGCCACAGAGCTTGTTCCCTCCTGTTTCTGCCTCTCTTCTCTATTTCCATGGCTTTGCTTCTATCCCGTATCTATCTGAATATGCCTCTTCTTTTTCTCTCCTCTTATAAATTTTGCATTTTAAAACCCATTAGTTTGACTCCCACAGTGGGCCTGATACTAGATGCATCTTCAAAGTCATTCCTCTTCTGTGTTATGATCACCAGATGCTAAAGCTGCCCATCGATGGGAAACGTTTGCTTTGCTGTCTAGAAACACCGGGTTTTGGGGTGCGTGTGAGAAAGCAGCAAACAGCCATTGTCAGTGCTTTCTTTGGGGAGACTCCATTAAGGAAGAACAAACAATCAGGATCCTGCCATCTCATAATTTTCGTTGATTTTGCAGTCTTTGCAAGTGTAATGTTCCTTAAATTGGGGTTTGCTTTTTGTGGCGATGTTGTAATCTCACACAAACCGAAACGCAGAACTCTGTGGTGTATAATTATTATCAAAGAGGCTCAGGCGTGGAATCTTCAGCTTCTCTAAAGAGGGGGAAAAAAAGCTTTGCAAGGAAAAACAAGATCATGTAGAGATTTAATACATCTCAAAGCCAACACAATTTGGTTTGATGCATGACCCTTTTATTTTGCTGCCTTAAAACATCTCCCTCCTGCCAAAACCATTTGTTACCTTCTTCCTTGGGGAAATATGCAGAGCCGTGCAGTTGTGCTCAGGCCTCTGCACTGGAAGGGTTTTATTTCAATCCTATCAGCCTCCATCCTCAGCAATCATTTGTCTCTTGTTCTCAGTATCCATCCTTTCCAGTAATTCACTTTTGAGGTACAGTATCTGAGAAAGACTGAGCACCACTGCAATTGAAAGGAAAAGGTCTTTTCAGGCTGAGTTGGTTTCAAGCAGCTTTTTTGTGGGAGAGGTTGGTTTGCAGCCTCAGGACAATTAAATACACAAACTGAGGATTGTTTATCACCAATTAATCCACAGAGAAATGATTTTTGGTTTTGACAGAAGACATCAAAAGCTGGCAGCTAACGCTGAATGCAGCTTCTTGGTGAGTGACAATACAAAGCCCTGCTAGGCAAGCACATTGTGGTAGCTCGTGGCAGCTGAGACAGGGAGGTGTCAGGCTGTAGTGGGAGCGACACAAACCTGAGACGAAAAGCTGGCTGGACCAAAAGCATCAGAATCAGGGCCATCAGCTTCAGCAGGGCCAAGATTCCTGCCCAGATAAGGCAGAATGAGCTGAGTGTTGCAGAAGTTGCTGGCACAGTCAGTGTAATGGTCATAGAAGGGAAGAAGCACCATAGAATCATTAGGGATTGGAAGGGACCTCGAAAGATCATCCAGTCCAATCCCCCTGCCACAGCAGGATCACCTAGACCGAGTTGCACAGGAACACATCCAGGTGGGTTTTAAACCGTGTTACAAAATAGATAGATGTGACAAAAGCTTGGCAGATGGGACTTCTTGCCAGATAAGCAGCCTGGACTGCAGCAGGGTCCAAACACCTTCAGTTGCAATGAATATTCATGAGCTGTATAGACAAACTTTGTCTGTAATTTTGGAAAATAACATTAATGGGACAGAAGAGGGTTAGAAAAGATTATATTGATGAGGTTTGTCTTCAGAATTGTGTTTAGACCAGTCATGATGGAATTTGCTAGTGCAAGAGCAAGCTGCATTTCTCCTATGGCTGCTGTAGTCTGCAGTATTCATTTTCAGCACAGAAAGTCTCTTCTGAACCCCTCTGTCACCCCAATATTGTATATTGCTCTAAGATATGCTCAGCATGAGATGCAGGGTGGTATGATTTAATGTCAGTTCAGCAAACTGGGATCTAGATGAAATCTAGTGATCTCAGGAGATACTGTAGGAGATCTTACGCTACTCATCTCATAAGGCGAAGAATCATAGAGTCATTGGGGTTTGGAATGGACCTCAGAAGATCATCCAGTCCAATCCCCCTGCCACAGCAGGATCACTTAGACCAAGCCATACAGTCGGTCTGGGTTAGAAGGATCATCCACAGGATCATCCAGTTCCAACTCCCCTGCCATGGGCAGGGACACCCCACCCTAGACCAGGCTGGCCAGAGCCTCATCCAGCCTGGCCTTAAACACCTCCAAGGATGGGGCCCCAACCACCTCCCTGGGCAACCCATTCCAGGCTCTCACCACTCTCACAGTGAAGAACTTCCTCCTCACATCCACTCTAAATCTACCCATCTCCATCTTTGCTCCATTCCCCCTAGTCCTGTTGCTACCTGACATCCTAAAGGCAGGGGATTTTCTGGCTAGTCCAAGCCAATGGTTTTTGGGAAGTCAGTAACATATTTATCTGAACAGATGTAATAATGAACATTTTTCATGGGTGCCATCCTGCAGTATAAGGACTTTGACATGTCACCACAATGAGTGTGTCCTTGTGATGAGGATGGCAGCTCGAGGTGGGAGCAAGAAATTAAATGCCAGAAATGATCTTAAATGTTAGTGTCGTGTCAAAAGCTTAATAAAGAGTAATGATTAAATTGTGAGAGGAGAAAGAGTCCATGTGGCAGTCAAGAGAAAAGCACCTTTGAGAAAGGCAGGGGAAAAGAGCTCCCTGCTTCCTTTCCTTCCTACCCTCCCTTACAGACAGGAAGAGAATTAAAGATGATTCCAGAACATTGTCATGCTGTAGGTCTGACCTCTTGGGCAGGCAAATGTGGAAAACCCTCAAAGGGGACAGGAGGCATTTTAAAATCTCTTTTAGCCAATCCTCAAGATTTCTGAAACAGGGTGTTTCTGCTGGTTTTTTTTTCCAATTAGTGCAGAGGTCAAGTGCAACCAGCCCTGGCACTGCCTTGTGTGAATTATGGATGAGTGACAAGGCGGCACTAGGTTGGGAGCAAAATGCCTTGACCCAGTTTGGCCACCTGGGCAACTCCCCTTGGACCTAGCTCGGTTCAAACTGCAGATGAAGTACCCAAGGTTGTGTTGATGTGTCATGGACAGACTCACAGCAGGAGTGAGGCTGATTTTCCTGACAAGTTCAGCTGGCTCTGGAGGGAAGGCTGGATATGTACACATACACCATGCAGTGGAGTGGGGATTGAGGAACAGACCTCATATCGGTGCCAGGGCTGAGTGTAATGGTTTTGAGATCCACAGGTAAAAAATGCTGCACGTGTGGAGTGTAGATTTAAGTTAGACATCAGGAAAAAGTTCTTGAATCTCAGAGTGGTGGGTCCCTGGAACAGGTTGCCCTGACAGGTGGTGGAAGCCCCATTCCTGGAGATGTTCAAGGTCAGACAGGTTTGGGCTCTGGACAATCTGGTCTGGTGAGTGATGTCCCTGCTTGTTGCAGGGGGGTTGGACTAGATGACCTTGGGAGGTCCTTCCAGCCCAATACATTCAGTGGTTCCATGTACCCAAGGCTGCCCAGAGGATGCTAGTCCAGCTCTGACTAAAGGCAGACTTGGTTAATTGCAGAACGCAAATCTTCACTGAATTGTCGGTAGAACTAGACAACTCTTTTATCAATGGAAAATGTTTTTACCCCCAAAAGGCATTTTTTTGTAATATGAAGATTTTTCATTTTAACAGTTTTCAGTGGAAAACCTCTCAAGTGCATTGTTTTGCTAATGTTAAAATCTCCTTTTCATTTTTCTCTTGTATATCATAGACTGCCAGCATACATACCTATCGCTTCAGAATGTTCTGACAGTTTGAAAGGAAAGACTGAGTGTTTCTTGAAATCATTCTTCGTGGCACAATTTGCATTTCTCCCAAATCTCTAAATTTAAACTTTTGCATTCAGATCTGGGGCAAAAACAAACACGGAGATGTCAGAATTTTATGCACGCTGGGAATCACTTTTCCCCCCAGTACATTCTGCTTACATTACACTGCTCTGCCTTCCTTCCTCGCTCTGCCTGCGTGCTCAAAAAAATCAGTTTGAGCTGTCTGAGCCGGGAACTGCTGCTGGCTCCAGCCTGAATGGGTTCAGAGCACCCATCACTCAGCCCACAGGGCTAGAGTTGCAAACTGATGCCTGAGTTCAGCAATGGAAAAGGGTTGGAAAATCACAGCAGGAAAAAACCAAACCCACAGATCTCTCCCTTTTATTTTTTTTTTTAAAAAATAAATCTTTGCCGTTTCAGAAATGACCTTCCTTTCTTCATTTTCTTTTATCCTTGTACAAGAAGATAGATGAGATGCCACCATTTCCAGGCAGCTGCTGTTTGGCAATAGTGGCAACTGACTTTTTTCACTGTGTTGTAAAAAACCTTCCTCTTTGTTGACCAAGAGACTGAAGTCTTATGCTTGATCTTACAGAGGACTTAAAGGCAGGTTCATGCTGCCCGAACTTCGGGCAGATTTAGTGATTGAACTGATTTTAGATGGCTCTGTCTTAGAGAACAATCTGATTCTCTTGTTCCTGGCTTCGCTCTCCATCTGGAAGTCAATTAGAACATCCTCAGTTTGGGCTCCAAAGGTCTCTGTACCTTCTACAAGGGACTTCATGTGGAAGGAGATATATTGACTAGCAAGATGTTCCGCTCCATGTATATCCTGTTTGCTATTGAGCTGAGGGATCGCGCTGAACACGGTCTCTTTTTCAGTAGACAGTGTCTGGGGAGGATTCTGTCCCTTTTGCCTCTGATCCCAACCCTCGCATTCCTCTACCCAGTTCCTGTCTGCCACTGAGTCTACTCTGGGACTTCCCCAGGGTCTGACTCCAGCATCACTGTTGATAGTGAGGAACCTGCCATCAGGGACGTTGTGCTCTGCATTAGTTTCATATATATCAATATATATTTAATGTTTTGGCTGTTTTTCATTAAAGCAGTTTTAGTTTTCTTTTCCAGTCCATAACTCTCTCTCCCTTATTCCCTTTCTCTTCCCCTTTGGGGATGGGAGAGGTTAATAGGGAGCACCTGTCACTTGTCCAGTGGCTGGCCCAGCACTAACCCTTGAAACCAACTTTGCCTCTGAAGGGTTTCTTCAAGGTTCAGCTGATTCTTTCAGTCTCTGGACAACTCTTGCCAGCTTGTTCTCATAATTTGCTTGCTTGAAGCAGAACCTCAAACTACAAAAGTTGCTGGATTTTCAGGCATTCTTCTCAAGGATGGATCTTGAAGTCTCCAATCATGAGAGGCACATTGCTATTTGTTCTCACGACATGGGGTTGTAAATTCACTGAGTGACATGGAAAATATATTCTAGTCCATGAACTCCCAGAGGGTCTGCCTGAGATGTAGTGTAGTCCCCACTGACAGCACGGTGCCAAGAACTTCTGGGAGAGCAGCACAGAAGTAATCAGAGGTACAGAGTGAGGCAGTTTGAGTCACAGAAAGTGAGGGGTTGTAAGGGACCTCTGGAGGTCATCTAGTCCAACCTCCCTGCCAAAAGCAGGATCTCCTAGAACAGGTAGCGCAGGAACACATCCAGAGAAGGAGACTTCACCTCCTCTCTGGGCAGCCTGTTCCAGTGCTCTGTCACCCTCACTGTGAAGAGGTTTTTTGTTATGTTCATATGGAATCTCCTATGTTCTAGTTTAAACCCTTTGCCCCTTGTCCTGTTGCTGGGGACACTGAGAGGAGCCTGGTCCCTGCATCTTGACACTGACTCTTTAGATATTTCTAAGCACTGATATGATTGCCCTTCAGTCTCCTCCTCTCCAGGCTGAACAGCCCCAACTCTCTTTCAGCCTCTCCTCATAAGAAAGATGCTCCAACCTTTAGTCATTAAGACCCACCTGGATGTGTTCCTGTGTGACTCGGTCTGGGTGATCCTGCTGTGATGGGGGGATTGGGCTGGGTGATCTTTTGAGGTCCCTTCCAGTCTCTAATGTTCTGTGATTCTGTGATGATGTACCTAGCTGGTGAGTTCCCTTTTTATTTTAATAAGTAACTGTCTCTTCTCAATGTAGATCATTGTGTTACAAGGGTGGAGCAGCTTTCTAGGTGTTTCTCCATCACTACACAGTAGCCAAGTGCACTACCCTAGGCTGACCGAATCTCAGGGCACGGCTGCACACACAAAACCCCAGCTCTTCCAAAGGGGAGGAGGAGAGAGCTGGGGGAGGAAATTGCTCCTCATCCCCTCTAGATGGCTTTGCACAGGTTTATGGGACCAGAGCAAACGGTAGCCTGGTAAATTGGTGTTTGAGGGTGTCACAAACAATAATGTACTCCATCTTGCACTACAACAGGTGTCCCGAAGCTATTACAGCCCAGACACTGCACTAAAATGGTATGAAAGTGATCGTATGGCCTGTGTGTGCCTCTGAGTGGTATTGGGAAAGTTCTCTTTTATCTCTCTGTCTTCTCTGTAGAGCTGTGGGAGACGTCCCCACTCCGATAAAGTGCTACTGAGAGGCCAAATTAAATTTCCTCTACCCAGATCCAGCAATTACTCTTGTCAGCAGTAACTCGGAGGGAAAGGAACTGTACGCTGGAAACAGGTCCTGGAACTTTTGATGGGTATCGCAGGCTCCTGCAACAGATGGATGATGCTGTAAAATTTTGTGTTGCCCTATGGGATTACAAACTTTTAGCTATTTAAAGGATATAAATGTTCTCTTTCTCTTTTATAGTTCTGTCAAAATTGGCTTGTTCTTTCTCAAATCTTTGTCAGAAATGTGTTCCTGCCTATGTTCGCAAAGTGTATAAATCTATCTTACGGGTGCTTATACCCCACACACTGTTTAGATGCAGGTATGAATTACTTGCAGAAAACACCCCTTGCTTCTCTCTTTAGTTGTTTCCTAATTTATGTAGATAGCTTTCCATTATGTAAGACAAAGCCAGTGGTCTCATTGTGCAGACAAATATTTATTACAGTAAATCAGATTTTTTTCTGAGCAGCTGGCTTGCTAATCGAAGCTAAAAGCACGATACTTGTGGCACTTCCCCATTCTTTTGAGTGCTTTCCAATTTTAGAGGTGTGTTTTCCTCCTCTACGAAGTATATCCTAGATAAATAAACCATTTTGGATCAGACTGGTTGCAGGGGGATTGGACTGGATGATTTTTCGAGGTCCCTTCCAATCCCTAATGATTCTATGATACTGAAATGTGAGAATAGAAAGATTAGTAAAGAACGCCAGAAGTTCTGCATCTGGAAGAGAAATTGCTTTAGGATTTAACAGCAATTGAACTAGCAGCACCAGCCTCTCAGCTTAGAAGTAATGGTTTTGGTGTTTTCTGTTGATGGTCAGCAGTTCCTTGGGAGTTTGGAGAGGTGGGGAGAAATAAGCCTCATTGTGAGTGATTATGGTTTGCTTTGTGTTGCACAGGGGAGTAGCAAATGTGACCCCTGAAGTAAACCTTGCCATGAATAGGGGGTCTCAGCCTTAGAGATACAATGAAATGTCTTCAAACTTAGAAGGAAAATATATTTGTCGAATTAATTTTATGGAAAAGTATTTTCTCAGAGCTCTAAGGGTTGTGCTCTGTGGTAACACTCTTGCTTTAGGAATAGATCCAGGGTGAGGATGGCTGAGAAGGCTTTATGTGTCTTGTGGTTTCCTGATGTTGAGCAGCTCACCAGATTGCTTTTAGCATTTACTAGCATTTAATTTGTTAACATCACCAGCTGCCCTCCAGAGAGCTGGTTCTCAAAGGCTCCATCCTCAGTGACTGACCCAGACTGTGTCTGGAGGACAGAAACAGTGTTTGAGTTATTTTTCAGTGGAAGGGACTGTTGTTTCCGGGTACTTTGTAAGACACCAGTTGAATGGAACCTTGACAGTCCTGTTCTCTTCAGCCAGATCCCTCTGCTGGTGATTATTTCCATCCTACTTCCCAGGAAATATTTCTGCTCATGCTGTGTGGTTTGATGGCAGTCTGTTTTGTTGTGTGGGAACAGTATAAACCAAGGCAAGGAGTCTGCCTCTTGATCTCCGTCTGTGTGCGTGTGCATTACTGGAAAAAACCATCAGTTTATCTGTCCTCAGGTGTTTAGTTTCCACAGCTTTCTGCAGAGAACAAACACTAACATCTGATAACACTGATCAGCATCAGCATAAGTGCTCAACATAGTCAAAAATCTGCTGCTGTTTAGATGCTGTTTGTACCAGAGGTTAAAATCCAGCCCATCACGGGGTTTGCCTTTCAACTAGGAACTGAGGAGACAAGAAGGGAATGATTTTTCTGAGAAGAGGAGGGAATGCTTTTTACTAGAAAACACCTTAAATATTTTCAGATTGGGAGTCCATGATCACCTGCTCAGGACTTACAGCAATTAGCGATGTTATCATAATTAGGACTCATTATTCCTTATGCCTGAATTGCCAGGCAAAGTCACCTCTGCTGCTGGTATTTATTGCTTTGGATAAATAAAGCTATTAATAAAGAATACTTTTATGAACGTTTTATATGCTGTATATCTTGCATCAGCCTTACTTCTCATTTGGAGGAATGAGATCTTCAAAGAGACCTTAAATGATCCTGTGAAAGACAATGACATAAAGTGGGGAAATGGGCAGAAGTGGTGTTTCAGGAGATGGTTTCGTGGTTTGGGGTTGTAGGGCAGATGGTTGGACTTCATGAACTTGCAGCTCTTTTCCAGTCTTGATGATTCTATCATTCTGCAATCTCATGTGACTTCTCCTTGTCCCAGTTCCTTCTCAGGGAGCTCATGTTCCCTTTCTTATTTATCAGTACAGGCATTCTTTGGAAAGGGCGTGTGTGAGATACAAGCATTCACCCTGCTACAACTCCAGTAACACAGATTTGACAGCACCCTCCTTATTTGTCCCAAAAGAGCCTTTGGATTAAATAATCAGCTTATTAGAATAATCCAGTTTCCATCGTGATGGCTTCCCTTCCCCATTGTTTATGTTACAAAGCAGAACATTAATTTTCTTTATGTAAATGTGAGCCATTCTTCTAATTTTAATAGGATTCAGAAAGTGCTCATGAGGGTGGATTTGACTCTGTGCTCCTTGTGGAATCAATACTGGGGTTGCTTCCTTTTGCTTTCAAAGGGGTTTCTGTCCTGAGTGTGAGGTTAGTGCCAAATCTCGTGGGAAGACCTCACACATAATCTGATTTTTGTGTTTTCTCTGATACAGCTACTGAAATCCTCTGTGAGAACATGGCTAGCAAAGAGAACATCACACGGTGTTCACATGCCTCAGCCAAAGGCAGAATGTCAGCAGTGCTGGTGAATGGTTTTTATTCACAGAAACATGGGGAATGCTGGTGAAGTTTGTGTTACGTGGTCCCTCCGCTGACATCCTTGAGTAGTAGGACCATGGGACAGGGGAAATGAGGACCAGTTTTAGTCCTGGGGGTTGGACAACCCTTGAGTTCTCTTCTGAGAGTCTCTATTCCAAGATGACTTACATTGCTAGTGAATTGAAAGAGATCTGTTTTGGTTTGTGTGTTGTTTAGGGCCTGTCTGTTTTGTACAGGGAGTCCACCAAAAGGGCTTTGGACACTTCCTGCCTGAGCACTGCTTTTGTGTGATCTCAGATTGTCGTTGGTGTTTGAATATCCTTCCTGTCACTAAATGCATTTGAGGACAGAGAAAGTGATGAATTGTATTTCTGATGACGTTGACTATCTTGAAAATGCTTGTTAGTTTATATGTATAATTTTTATTTCAATACACTTGAAACAAAAACAAATAGATCTTTATATCAGAAAGTAATGGCTGCCACCAAAACTCCCATGCCGCTTTCATCTTAGTGATGCAGACATTCCATTTTGATGGGTGTTGATTAGGAGCTGCTCCCCTTTCACTAGTTATCCAGTGGTGCTCCCATTCCCTTGAAAGAATTGCTGCTATCAAGGGCCAAACAAAGCCCAGACCAATTCTGTGTGTAATGTAGAAGACATTTAGGCTGAGCTGGCTTTGCTTTAGTCCGCTGCAGACTAGGATGAGGAAGATTTTTCTTTATCACTGGCATTGTAACTAAAAATTTTATTTCTGTTTTGTTCTTGGCAATTTAAGTTCTCAGTGCTCCCGTCCAAGGAAGGACAAGCATCTGGCAGATCCAGCAGAGTGATTATTTAGACCAAGAATGTTGACTAGCTATGTCAGTGTTGAGGTTCCTATCTATGGTAGGCTCCTACCTATGATTTAAGCTACATTCTATGGCCATGAGAGAGGAGGAAAGGAAGGTTTTTACCTTGTTCTCTTAGAGGAGGGAGTGGAGAGAACCCTCTTGCATACAGACTGAATTCACTGGAACCCTGCAGCCCACAGCATATGGGGCCAGCAGCAGTGACCCAGTTCTGCTCAGTTCCTGCAGAACTTCTGCAGTAGTTCACAAGGTGGAAAAAATAAACCCCAACAAGCTAGTTTTATCGATTCACATCTTGAAAGAGCACTACCTGTCCCTTCATTTTTCAAAAAAACCCTCTTCAATGTTTTGTTAGAAAGAGAGGTGGCAACAAAAACCGTTTACAACCATTGATTGATTCCACACAGTGGCACTTCAGAAGACCCATTCCTTTTCTGGAAGGTCTTGAGCTACAACCAACTAATAACCCGACATTACTGCTGGCTTTCAGGGAAATGAGCCGTTTTCCCCACCTAGATGTGTTAGTGTGAGTAGGGAAAGGAAATGTTTAAAATGTTTTACTTTACAATTTTGCATTTTATCTTCTGGGTTTTCCTTTTCATTGCTCACAGGAGGGGATCAGAGGAATCAAGTGCTTTTTTCCCACAGGGGGAAGAGAAAGGATCAAGGAGCAGAGGCCAAATGCTAAGTGTTTATATGCTGATTTCACATCTGCCTCCACTTGCTGGCAGAGTTCTAGGCAGGCACAACAGAGTTCTTTCCGTTCATGATCTTTTTCTGAGTATTTTTCAGGCTGTCTTTTGTTATCTCAACCTTTCAAGCAAAAAAGCAAGCAGTGTTTTTTATTGGGATAATGTCAGAGTACGTTGCTGCTGGGGGTTAGAGAACGTGAGATGAGAATTAACTTAAGAAAAACATAAAGCAAAATGTTGTACAGATCAAAAGTAGCCCTTGTTGCTACTCACCATAGCATCTAGCAGAACAACCTCCCATCCACCCCCCATCACCCAGGGGAGAAAACCAGAATAAGTGAGCAGGAAGATTTGTGGGTCAAAATGAAAACAAGGAGGTCATCTCCAGCCTGCAGGTTATACTCGTTGACTTCAGTGAGGCAATGATCAGTGCAGGGTAGGCTGCAGGCAACACTTAATGGTTTAAGTCTTTCCTTCTCTTCTCCTTTGCTCTGGGATGGATCCTCTTTGAGCTACAGACCCTCTGTGAACATCTGCTCCACCATGGAGAACCTCCTTCTACTCCTCTCACCTTGAGCAACAGAAGCTTTATTACCTCTGTCTTTCTTTTTTTCCTCTCCTCTTGCATTTGTTTAGCATTTTCTGTCCTGATTTAAGTCTTTCCAGAGAGTCACTGCCAGCGTGGCTGATGGCTTCTCCTATACCCTGCGGTGGCTCCTCTGGCACTGGCTGGAACTGACTGTATCTGGTTTGGGGCAGCCTCTGGCCTCATCTCATAGTCTCTCACCTCTGCAGCCTCCCTGCTACCAAAACTTGGCCACCATATGTGTGTAGAGAGAAAACAGGATACAAGTCATTAAAACAGCAAGCATCAGTGTTACTGGTTTGTGAGGGACTGACTGGGAGCACAGAAAACTACGAGTTTCCCTCACGTTGACGGCTGTGGGCAAAGCAGAGCTGGAACATTCCAGTAACCTGTAGTGTAAGTTTGATGTGGACTTATGACGTGGAAGCTACCCTCCCTCTATGATCATGATATATCCTACTTTATGCCTTCCTGATCATGTCTGGATCATTAACCATGAAGCCTACAGAGCTAAGCCTGGAGTGTCTGCGTGCTGGAAGGGATGCTGCTAATTGCTATCATTGTCACTAATTAGCTAAAGAAAGTCTAGAAGGCTCAAAGGAGGAAAAAGTGGGAATGGGGTGTTTTAACCAGCCTAATGCAGATTAAAACACAGCTAATAAGCCTCATTTGACAAGCTTCTATTTAAATTACAAATGTGATCTTCTTGTGGAAATCCTCATCCTATTTGTTTGTGATGTTCTATAACTACAGATGGACTAGATTTTAGGTTGCTCATGATAATGGTGGATGTGAGAAAAGACCTCATTAAATGTTCTCCCTTTTTAAAGAATCTTCAGATTAATATCTATTAATTAAAACGTTACTACAAAATAGAAAATGAGGGTATTCCCTTGGTTGTCTGTGATTTTATCTCACTCTACACTCAGTGGGTGACTTTGTAGATTTGTTTTCCTGTCGTATGAGGAAATATCACGTTACTTACAATCTCACACGCTTTCGGTTTCGTTTTGTAATTGTCTCAGTTTGCTGCAGAATTCTGGATTCTGGCAAATAGGAGGAATTTTATTGCTTCACATCTATTTGCTGCTTCTGTAGGAACAAGGAAATTCCTTGTAAAGCTGGTATTATTTGTAGGGTTTCAGAAGAAAATCCAGAGGGGAACGAGATGCTTGATGGAGGGAGGAACGTTGCAGAGCAGTAGGAGCAGCTTTTAGAAAGCATTGCTTTCTAAACGGCAGTAGGAGCAGCTTTTAGAAAGCATTGCTGAGAACAAGTTTCATATTGTCAAAGAGGTGTTTCCTGTGTTAGCAAACACACCAGCGTTTAGGGCAGCCAGAAGGTGGACTTGTGGAAGAAACACCGAAGGGCATCTGAGGACCAGTTCCCTGGGAACTAGAGCCTTGCACAGAGCAAAGCCGCGTGGAAATGAACTTTCACAGCCGCGCTCTGTTGGAAAACTCAACGTACCTTTCTTTAGAGTTTTTCTTAGCACACTTCTGGTGGTTTACCACCCTTCAAAATAATGGAGAAGGTTGGCAATAGATTGGGAAGGGAAAACCAGTGCAGCCAGGTCTGAAAATCCTGTTGTAAGGGAAAGACTGAGAGATCTTTTCCTGCTTCAGGGGAAAACATTTCAGAGATGGCTCAAGAGAGGAACTCGAATGCCCAAGGATGACATCCTGCAGTTATGTTGAGTGTGGGATGTCAGTTTAAATATTTGGAATAAAGGTGTGCAAGCAGTAAAAAGGACAAATACTGAAGCAAAAATGAATGTTTCTATGGTAAAGGGGTTTTTTTTTTTTTGAAAGAAAGATGAAAGGCAGAGGCAAACAGCAAGTTATAAGGGAACTACGGTAGTGGTATTGCAGTAACCAAAAGGAGGCAGAGGCCAGCTCATGGAAGAAGCCATTGTAACTCTTTAACCATAGAATCATGGAATCATCAAAGCTGGAAGAGACCTCCAAGATCATCCAGCCCAACCATCAACACAGCCCCACTCTGCCCACTAAACCCAGTTCCCTAGCACCATATCTGTGCATTTTTTTGAACCTCTCGAGGGAAGGTGACTCCACTCCCTCCCTGGGGAGCCTGTTCCAATCCCTGACCACTCTGTCAGGGAAGACATTTTTCCTGATGTCTAATCTAAACCTCCCCTGGCACAACTTGACCCTATTTCCTCTTGTCATACCTTTGTCTCCAGAAGATGCTACAAAGGGTTATGTCTCATCAGGTGAGACCATAGCTGGGGATCCGTATAGTTGCAGCAAAATGCACTCATCTATGTGTCCAGGGAGTGTTAGCAGGGAAGGGAAAGATCTCCAGGATTGCTGGCTAATCCCTTGAGATCCAAGGAAGTGCAGCTTGTGAGACTGGGCAGAACTCAGTTCATAACTGGAAGGGAACATCACAGTTTTCCATTTCGAGAGCTATCATTGTAGAAAATGCCTTTTTCACTTAAAATATTAATAAAGAAAGGCATTTCACAATTCTTTGGACTCCTGAGTTGACGTGTGTGTCTCTTGTGTGATTTATACTGGTTATGTTCACAATTAGTTTTACTCTTGTAACGAGGGCTGCTCCAGGCAGTTCTAATTTCTAAGCGTAGGTAACTCCCCATGCACAGTACGCACCAGGTGATGCCACAGTTACCATCCTTCTGCATTAAAAGAACCCCTTTCAGATCTCACAGGATGCACACTGAACTCTAACATGTTTTACAAAAGTAATTATTCTCTTTTCTGGCTGCTTTTTTTACATTTCTGTTGTTACACCGTGACCTACTGTCATTAGACATGAAAATAAATGAAACCATAAAAGCTGTATCAGTGCTGCTTGAACTTTCAAGAGTAACTCAAAAAGCCTTAGGAACAATTTAATTAATTCTGTTTTCTAAACTGCTGTGAGGGTAGTGAAACACTGGGACCTGTTGCCCAGGATGGTGATAGATACTCCATTCCTGGAAACATTCCAGATCAGGCTGGATGAGGCTCTGAGCAAACTGATCTAGTTGCAAACATCCCGGCTTCCTGCAGAGAGGTTGGACTAGGTGACCTTAAAAGTCCCTTCGAGCCAAAACTATTCTATGGTTCTATGGTGTAACCCTGTTAAGTGATGGAGCTGCAGTTTGAAGTGCCATAGAATCATTAGGGATTGGAAGGGACCTCAGAAGATCATCTGGTTCTATCCCCCTAACACGGCAGGATCACCTAGACCAAGTCACACAGGAACACATCCAGGTGGGTTTAAATGTCTCCAAAGAAGGAGACTCCACAACCTTCCTGGGCAGCCCCTTCCAATGCTTTTGTCGCCCTTGCGAAGAAGTCTCTTCTCAATCTATCTCAAAATAGTAGAATTTCTATTCTGTGTATGTCACCTGTGAACATATTTATAGAAGATATTGATAGGCATTACTGAAAATACATTATTTAATGAACTTGACCATTGGGATAGATAAAAACTAACAAGACCATAAATGAAAGATATGGGGGGGGCTGTGCCTTAAAGTATAAAACATTACTTGTTTTTGAGGTCTGCACCAGAAGTTTCCTCTTTTATTTTAGAATATAAAAACCCATCTAATTGGTCACGACTGCATAGTGTAGCTCTAGAAATATTTATACACTTGGAGACACAGAATGCAGCGTTTTTGTGTGTGAGACAACGGTCTGAGAACAGGGAAACATTGCTAGGGATGGATTAATTGCTTTTGCAAATAGTGAATTTATTGAACAGCTGAGGGAAGGGAAAGAATCTCTATGTATTTGGGCAAAGTTGGTGAAGAGATGACCTTAAAATGGATGAAATAGATAAGAAGAATGAAAAAAGAGTGAAAAACATTTTGCTTACAGGTTTTCTAAATGAAACAATTGAACTTCCCGGTTTGAAACTGCTTCGATTTGAGCATGACTTTGTCTTCTGTGCAACTGAATTTTAAGAAGGAAATGAAACAAAATTGTGAAGCAGAAGTTCTTTGAGGCTGATGCAAATGAGAAACTCTTCTTTCTTTGTGATGGAGAAAAGATTGGGAGTTTGGTAGGATGCAGAGAGGAAACATTCATGACTCTCACAGCTTTCCTTACATCATGATCTGTTATTCATGCAGCCTTAGTAAAACATCCTCTGGTTGCGCTGCATCTGTAGGAGTTCTGTCATGGATTTGAAAGGATCCATGATTTCACTCTTACTCTTTATGGCCTTAAAAAGCATTTCTGCAGTTATTAAACGGAGAGAGAAAAACTGGGAGTTAGCAAGACAGAGATGTGAAAGCAAGAGTCCTTCAGAGATGGATAGATGAGGAGGATGTTCTTCAAAAACAACTAGACCCAGACTTAGAGCCTGTTTTTCCTGTCGTACTGCCTCTTGATTCATACAGTAAAAACATTCAGCAAAAGCTGCAGTGAAAAGTGCAAAAAACATTCCTAAAGTGCTGCAGTTCTGCTGCTGCCTCAAAACAAATACGAGGAAGTGGCACCCAAAATGTTCTCTTTTTTGCCCATTTTTTACTCCATGTTCCAGTTCTTGACCAGGTAGTGAAAGACAGTGCTGTCCCGTGGACCAGGCAGGCTTTTCTAGTACATTCTAGAAACGGGCTATTTCTTCTACAGCAGGAATTTAATTGTGCTCTTTGGAATGACTTCGAATCTCTACTTGGGATTCATTTACTACTTTGTTCTCAGAGAAAAGCAGGTAACAAGTGGGGCTGAAACCCACATTCAGTGATTAAACCAGGAAAGCTTCTGGAAACTTCTATACCCAGTAGCTGTTATTCCTGTAAAAGCTGACCTTTACATGTCCCCTGACATTGTGCCATGTTGCTTCTGGTTCTCCCTGGGTAGATATTAGCACCCTTAGGACTTTGCCCTTTTTTTGCAAATGGGAGACCAGTCTGTCTGCACAGGTTTCAAACAGAAACCCATGTTTTGTCCTGCAAAAATGTTATTCAACAGTAGATTTGAAGCCCTTTAAAAAGTTGTTTCTGTGTCTCTTCAAAGCCTTCTTTTTTCTGCAGCTTTCTCAAACTGTGAGTAGAATGTAGATTCAACACTGATTGTTTCTAAGTGCTTTAAAAGACTTTAAACACAAATTATTTTAAATTATAAAATAACTCTGAGCCTTGATCCTTGTTGGACCTCAAATAAAAATGACAAGAAAAGCAGAACTCCTTGTCATTTGTTTTCACCCGCTTGCCTTAGTTACACCCCATTTGCACAGAGTAATTCTGATTCAACCTCTTGTAGTTTCAAGAAACAGACAATTCTTTTTCTGTATTTTTCATCACTTGCCATTTGTTTATTAAGGGACTTGACAACCCACTATTATAGTTGCACAACACTGGGCACTTTTAAAAACAACCTGTCTTGAAATGTCTGATTTTTGCATTATTATGGTTTCAAGGATGACGGTGAGAGTGATGGGAAAGGAGTTCATAATAAACCACACGTATTGTGTGGCTTTAAGTGGAGCCAGAGCATTAACTGCTCCATAAATCCCAGGTAGGCAGAGGCTTTCCGGTTCTTAAAGAAAAATTTGCCTCAGAAAAGAGCATCTAGACACGGAGAAAAACCTTGGAGAAGACGTTGCAACCAACTTCCCCAAAAACTCATCTTGATCACAGAATCACAGACCATTAGGGATTGGAAGGGACCTCAAAAGATCCTGTAGTCACAGCATGATCCTGATAATTCATAGCCCATCTGTCTACAGCATAATGTCAACACAAATCATCACATTGCAGATGAAGTTTCTGAAACGTGGAGAGATTGAAGTTCTTTTTGAAAGTGACTATTTTTTTTGGAAGAAATAGTCTATATTCACCAATTGTAATGACCCTGTGCTCTTGTTTTGGCTCATCTACCCAAGTGTGAAGAGTCTGACGTTTCTGAGCGCTTCTCTTGCCTAGCTCTCGATGATCTGAGTGCACAAAGTGAAGGCTAAGGCCTTACGCTTGGTCAAAGTTGTCTGCAAATTACAAAACTTTGTTGTCTTCGAAGCAAAACCCGTTCATACCTCTGACTGTCCTCCACCAGCTCCTTGGTGATTCCCTCTTTTCTCATTGCTTTCGCTGCGGCCAAGCTGGCTGCTGCACACAGTTGTGTCTCTCAGTCACTGCTCAGTGACCTGCAGCCACCCACTGATTTCTTCTGCGTCGCCTTCTCTCCAGGGTCCTGAAACTTTGTGGCCTCAGTCAATTCAGATAAGAGTTGGAGCATTTCTTCCTCTGGCAATGTTGTCCTGTAAAAAGGCTCCGGGGAGACCTTATAGCGACCTTCCAATCACTGAAAGGTGCCTGTCAGAAGGCTGGGGAGAAGCTGCTCAACAGGGCAGGGAACCATAGGAAGAGGGGTCATGGTTTGTAGGTGGAAAAGGGTAGACTCAGCTCAGACATCAGGAAACAGTTCTTGGATCTGAGAGTGGTGGACACCTGGAACGTGTTGCCTAGACCGGTGGTGGAGGCCTCATTCCTGGAGACATTCAAGGTCAGGTTGGATGGGGCTCTGGCCACTCTGATCTGGTGAGTGATGTCCCTGACTGTTGTAGTGGGGCTGGACTAGATGATCTCTGGAGGTCCCTTCCAACCCTGTGATTCTATGAATATAAAGTAGCTTTTTCTGTAGGTGCATCTTAAGCTGTGGTATGTGGCATTAGCTTGGGTTAGAGGGTGAGAGGGACCTGTGAGCTCTCTGCCAGTGTGCTCAGAAACTGAAGCCATCAAAAATCTCCAGGTAGTCATTCAAATTTACAGCACTGTCTTTTTTTGCCAACTCTATCAGCTTGCAGTCACCAGTTTTATTGAGTGGCTGGGTTTTGTAGGGGGAGAACTTCAGGGATGACGTTTGTGAGAAGAAGCCAGGAACTGCCCCTGGTTGGACGCAGTGTATTGCAGATGGATTCAGCTGTCTCTGCAATGAACCCAACCCAGGACGCAGCAGAGCCTGTCAGTGATGCTGCTGAGAGGGAAGAAAACATGTAGAGCAAGATGAGGATGGGGCATGAGGAGGGAACAAAAAGAAATCAGGAACAGCAAGGTGAGAGCTGAAGAAGGAGGAGGTCCTGCATAGTGGAGTAGATATTCTTGAAGAAATATCCTTGAAACTGCAGCCTGTGGAAGACCAGCAGTGGAGCAGGGGAAAAGAGAAGGAAGGGGCAATGAAGATAAACATTATGGCCTGGTTACTGCCCCTCTGCACCTCATGTTGCCTCACAGAAGGGACTGAGTGTAGCAGTAACCAGCAGGAGAAAAATGAAGTTAAGCTGAGCCAGAGAAAGCAGGAGGGGGGGTGGGGGTGTATTTTCCCTAAATGCTTTAAAGTTTGATGAGTTTTTTCAATACCTTAATAAGTACTCCAGTATTTACATAAGTTAGCAATAAATGAAGATATATTCCCTAGATAAGTCTGTTTTGTCCATGACACCAACTGGGAAATGGTCTCTTAGTTTTGTTTCCATCCTACAAGTCCTTTTGCTCTCTCATTATTCTTGTTTTTAGCCTCCCTATCCTACTGGGGAGAGTGAATGAGCAGCTGGGTGGGTGTTTGGCAGCCAGCTGAGGCTACCCACACCACCAGTTCATCTGTCTCAGTACCAGTACCAAAGTGCCAACAGCTTTCACTAGTGTGGCAGCTTCAGAGTAGCATGGCCACATGGTTATGAGTAAATAAAAGACCTCTCATACTGTCACGTCAGCCTCCCTGTGACAGGGGAGACCTCATTGCTCTATAACCATCCAAAGGGATGTTGTAGTGACGTGGGCCTTTTCTCCCCAGTGATTGACTTGGTCTAGGTGATCCTGCTGTGGCAGGGGGATTGGACTAGGATGATCTTTCGAGGTCCGTTCCAGTCCCTAATGATTCTATGATTCTATGAAATAGGGTCAAGTTGTGCCGGGGCAGGTTAAGGAAAAACTTTACAATCAGATTGTGCAGGGATTGGAACAGGCTCTCCAGGGAGGAGGTGGAGCTACCATCCCTGGAGGGATTCACAGAACAGGTAGACATGATATTTCAGGAGATAGTTTAGTGGTTAGAGGTTGTAGGGCGGATGGTTGGAGTTGATCTTGGAAGTCTTTCCAACCTTGATGATGCTGTGATTCTAAGCTGAACTGAATGTCTTCCAGTGATGGAGCTTTGTTATTTGGCCATTCTGCAGAGGCTTCTGTCTTACCTCACTGTTATTTTTACCCCTAAAAACTGGCCTAAGCCAATTCAGGTTCTTCCTGAAGCAACTTGTCAGTCCTCTTGCTCTTGGTCTGTATCTTCAGCTTCTCGAGGGCGTCAAATGTAGTTTCTCTTTCAGTAGCTCGCAGTGGGCATCAGGTGTTTTTCTTTTCCCTTACCTGTTCCTAAGTTACCCTGTCATGTCTTCCCCGAGAGGTCCATGTAACAGTTGTCCTTCTTCCTTGCACCATCAACAAGAAGCCACAACTGTTGTGCAAAACCCTTATTAGAGCTGACACCACCAAAATCATCCTGCTTAAGATTTCTCATTGTCTTAGTAGTCGCTTTGACACGAAGTCCTGACTTCTGTTTCCAGGCAATTCCATGTAAGATTTGTATAACGTTTGCTTTCAAGTATTAAAGATAAAGCAGTAATAGAAGAAGAAAAACAAGGTTTTTTCTAGGAATAAAGTTTTGTCCATGATGGCATAACGTGCCTTTGTTTTCATGCCTGTGGAGGTCCTGCAGAATGTATTTATTTATTTAATGATTTTTCAAATCTTTATTATTTCTCATGTCTTGAGTAGCTGTTTAATTTTTAGTTTTTGAAAGGCTGTCACTGAATCATAGAATCATTAGGGATTGGAAGGGACCTCGAAAGATCATCCAGTCCAATCCCCCTGCCACAGCAGGATCACCTAGACCAAGTCACACAGGAACACATCCAGGTGGGTCTTAAACATCTCCAGTGAAGGAGACTCCACAACCCACCCTGGGCAGCCTGTTCCAGTGCTCTGTCACCCTCACTGTGAAGAAGTTCCTTCTCACATTAATCCAGTAGTTGCTGACAAAGCCAAGGCATAACAAGAGATGTAAATATTCAGCTAAGGAAGGTGTAACTTTTGTTTCTCTCAAAAGGAATAAGGAGGACAACCTTGTCTTCCAATAATACCCAGCACACAGCGTGCTGCAACCAAATTGTGGTTAGATCTGGGCTCAAGTCCCAAACCAGTTGTGGATCGTATTTATCTAGCTCACTTTTGTAGGCCACAGGAGAACATGATCTTAGAAAGTGCCAGAAGGCTTGAGTTAGGGGTCTAGCCTCTAATAGAAGACAATAAAAGGGAGTGACATCCAGTTACGTGCATCGCATAGGAATCGGGTATTTTGCAGTGGCAAATCAATCTTTACCGTTACTTACGGGTAGTCTTTCCCTGCTCCCCTTTGTAGAGCTCACGGTGACACTGCAGTTTCACCTAATAAGAAACCACTCTGAGCCAGAGTGATCTAATTTGCTATTTTAATTGAATCAGATTCTGGAAATTGAAAAACATTATTTTTCATCACTTCTTCACATTCTTTTCTCACTTGCTCCTTTTCCTCTCTCCTTTTTGAAAATAGGCAGCGGCACACCAAATCGAACATGGTTTTGAGCAGACTGTTCTAGAAGTGCTGAAATTGCTCTATCTTGCCACTGTTATTGCATTTCTAACTTTAGTTTTAAAAGGCTTCACAGAACAAGATGGAATCATGTCTGAAGGTGCCTTCTTTCCAAAAGAACGTCAAATTGCTGCACAAGATATTCTGCTCACACTGGGTCTCTTGCAATTACCATAAACAACTGTCATGTTCTGTTCATCTATTATCACTCAAGACTGAATTAAGAAAGTTTGAAACTTTCAAAGGAGCTGTACTTTGAATATTTTCCCCAAATGACAGATCCATAAATCTTCCGTAATCTGGAGTTCCATTATGGTTCCTTCAAGCAGAATCGTTACTGGGAAAATTTCTTCTCTCTTTCTTTTCTTTCACGTTCGATGAAATATTGAAGACGTTTAATGATTTTAAATATGGTGAGAAAAGGTAATGCAGCCTGTGACTTTCACACATGTGCCAGGATTGTGCTTCGTCTAATGCCCAGGAGTTTTAGTGTGGGTGGAGATACATACAAACACACCCTAAAATATCTACTTTCTGTTAGGGAAGTCGCCTCCGAGACAGGATGGCACTTGCCAATCTTGATAATGATGACCTAAGTGACACTATCATGAACTTTACAAAGCTACTCAGAAACTAGATGCTTTCCTATACAGCTTCAGGATTTGAGAGAGGAGGAATGAACTGCATGATGTTAACAAAGAGAATTCAGAGATCATTATATATCATATTAGAGAGTTTAATGATCTCTGAATTATCTTTGTTATATATATATATAACACATCATTAAAAGCAACGAGGCTGAGGGAAGAATTATCATAAATTTTATTTTTATTTTATATAGGAGGCAAAAAATTGTCTAGTTTGGAGAAAAAGGGAAAACAAAGTGTCTTTTAAAAAAGAAATGGTGCTTGGAGGTTTTGATGAATTTAATACTACTGAGAATGAACTACACTGGATCTAGAGAATCCCACGTCTACCTCGTCTTGTGATGGACAGTCATACTGATGAAAAGATTCTGTGACTCAAACATGATTGATGGCCAGCTGACAGAAGACAATAAATATAATGGTTTAGGGGCCACATAACAAAGGAAAAAATATTTTTGTCTCATTGCCATTAATTTCAGTCAGCAATGCTGTTTATTTCCCACTTAGAAGGCAAAATCATACTTGTGAAGTCAGAAAGCCCAGGCAAACTTGATTTCCTGGATGGGCTTCCTCATTGGCAATTATAAGGTGGATGATTCCTAGCCTAGAATGGTGGTTGGAGGTACAAGCTAGCTATAAGTGTTCAAGGCTGGGTTAGATGGGACTTTGGGCAACCTGGTCTAGTGGAAGGTGTCCCTGGATATGGCAGGGGAGCTGCAACTAGATGATCTTTAAGATCACTTCCAACCTAAGCTGTTCTGTGGTTCCACAGGAAAAGCTTAACGCTTCTGAGCGTTGCAGTGGTAATGCTGATCCCACTTGTGACTCTAATATTGAGTTCAGCTAAGTTTTCACTCTGCAGCCTGGGAAAGGAAAGAGTATAGAGACTGGGGTATTTTTGGACACGTGAGTCCAGTGCAGAATGCAGCAGGGCCCCTAGTGATTGTGCAATTAAAAATGTTGTTGTACTTTGCTAGTCTCCATTCTGACCCTGTCAGCCCCATGGGTAGAAAGGACTGGCAGTACATTTGGCAGATTTAATGATCAGTAAAGTTAAAGAAAGACAGAGAGTGGTTGGGGAGTGAGAAAAAAAATCATCCTTAAATTTTGACATGTTTCTTATTTAATGGATTGATTTTGAGCCAATACAACAGGACTTTTTAATGAAAGTTAGCAGGATGTTTGTCTCTTTGCTGAACTTATTTTATCTCATGGAGTAAAGCTGGTTTGGAATTTCATGCAAAAGCCACAGGACTCCATGCTTGTCTAGGTGGTCCTGCTCTGGCAGGGGGACTGGACTAGATGATCTTTGGAGGTCCCTTCCAATCCCTAATGTTCTGTGATTCTGTGATTTATCAGGCAGACAGATTAAATAGGGCTCGAGTTATAGTGCATTAACCTGTTCTGGATAAACCTTAAATGGTGTGCCTGAGAAATTAAACTGAAAAAAGATTTCTCCAATCTGGTTAAAATGTTTTGATCTCGATGAAGCCACAGAACTCATGACTGTTGAAGGAATCTGTAGCAGGAATCTGCTCTGGAAATCGGGTACAGATAGGTTGTTAAAGAGATGTCTGATCTTCTACGTTAATTCAAATTCCTCAACTTGGCTTGAAAATAAGAGTAGATATTGGTATGTGTTTTTGGACAGCACCTGAGTAGTTTAGGGGGGTTGTGGAGTCTCCTTCTCTGGAGACCTGCCTGGATGTGTTCCTGTGCGACTTGGTCTAGGTGATCCTGCTGTGGCGGGGGGATTGGACTGAATGATCTTTCAAGGTCCCTTCCAATCCCTAATGATTCTATGAGTCTGTGCTATTTGTGTTCCCGTGTTGCTGTTTTAAGGAATATGCTATATACATGCACAGTAGTTGATTAGACCTTCTTACCTATGAATTCTTAAGTGCACTCTGAAAAATTCTGACTGTGGCTTCTATTTACTGTTCTCTCTGCTCATTGATGTCAGTTCAATGAGAACCATCTGACTTCAGAGCAGAATAGTCGTTTGCATCAACAACAGCCCTCTGTAGAACTACAGAGGTGGCAGAACACCTATGTGAACCTAAAGTCTTCCTTCTTCCTTTGAGTGTGGGTTTGTTGAGTTGGGGGTTGTTTTTGTGAGAGTGGTGTTTGTGGTTGTAACCAGAGTCAGAGATGAACCTATTCTATTCACTTGCAGAGTTACTGCCTAGTTTCCTTCTTCAGCTGGGAATGGTCAACTTGTACATCAGATAAATCTTCCATCTCTCTGGCTTCAGTCCACTGTGTATTGATAATACATCCTTTATTTATAGGTGTAGTCAGCAGTAAGTAAAGGGACTATAATGTGCTTTTGTTCTATAAACAAGAAAATACATTAAAAAGGAGAAAATATGGGGTAGGTAGGTCCATGATTTTTGGTGGAAAACTTACTTTTTATTTCACTTACAAGGGGAAAACCATCCAGACAGAAACAAGTTCTATGGAAGAGGGGTCTTTGCAGATAACACAATTTGTGCAAAGAAAGTTCAGAAATGCATAATAAATAGTCTCTTCTGCCTTCTCAGCCCTCTTCCCTCATCTAGAAAAGACCTGGATGCTTCTTATTTATAGACTTCAAAGAAGAATATAAATCTCTAAAAAATGGAATTGTGAAAGATGGGGGAGGAAAAACAGTCCCAAAAATATATTCATGAACACAAAAAAAAAGCTAAAAATGAGTTTGTAATTTACTGCAGCTCAGAGGCAGCAATAACTAATACATTGGAAATTTACCCATTTTATGCATCTATTTTGCTTGCTTTACTACTCTGCTGTTCATAAAAAGAGCATTTATTTCTGCAACTGTCACGTCGCTTGGCATTTATGCGATCGCTGAGCTATGCGTGAAAACGCACTTTTTTCCTAGTTCCAACTTTTCCTGAAAAGTTATTTATTTTACAAATTGGTATCAAGGTGATTTGTTCTCATGTCTAACTAGTTCTCCCATTCTACTCATCACTTGGGAATCACTCATAAATCATTTGGTCTTGTTTTCCATATCGTGCTTCCTGCGAGTTAACTTGCATTCCATCCTCTGAGTGCTGCTGTCTCAATTCACTCTCTTAGCTATTAACTGGGAGACTAAAAAACACATTTTTCTATTTTTATATGTTTTCTCACTTTTGCACTGCTCTTATGAGGCTCTTCAGATTCTCCACCATGTCAGGCTCTGAGCTGGGTCATTGCACAGTTTACTTGTAGATTCAGAGGTTCATAGAATACCAGGTTGAAAAGGACCTCAAGGGTCACCTAGCCCAGTCTACCAAACTAAAACCACAATTTAAATTAGGTGCCCCAGCAGCCTGTCAAGCTGGGCCTTAAACCTTTCCAATGTAGGGCAATCAGTCACTTCTCTTGGGAGATTATTCCAATGTTTAATTGTCCTAATGGTAAATAATTTTCTTTTGGCCTCCAATAAAAATCTCCCCAGGAGTCACTTACACCCTCCAGCTCTTGTGAAAAGGGAGTCACCATCCTCTTGGCAGCCACCCTTTAGGTAGTGGGACATGGTGACAAGGTCCCCCCTAAGCCTTCTCTTCCCAAGGCTGAACATAACCAGCCTTTCTTCACATGACAGGTCTTCCAGTCCTCTGATCATCCTCATGGCCCTTCGCTGGACCCTGTCCAGCCTGTCCACAACACTTTTGTGTAGTAGGGACCAAAACTGAACACGGTACTCAGGTACTTTTTCTCTTGGTTGTGTCCTTTTTAATGCATCCTGCTGCCTTTCTTTTCTATTGTCATCATCTTTTGTCTGTGGACTGCAGACCTCCACCTAGGGGTCAGAGCTTCAGAGCAGCCCAGTGACTGGGACTGCCCTCATCTGCAGTGGGAATCTCACCTGTCCTGTGCTACTTCCAGCATCAGGCATGGGATGAGAGGTGGCACAAAAGAATCACTGCCTGAGCTGAGGTTCCTGATGGCTCTTCTAGCTCTTGCAGAAATGTGCTGTGGTGCTGTATCTCCCCTTCGAAATACCAGTTTTGTAGGTTCACCTAGAGGTACTGAAGATTATTGACCAGCCTCTGGAGAAGCTCACTGTAGGTTTCAAGAGGTGTTCAATTTCTAGCTACTCCTCCAAAGATGTCAACCCAAAGGGGACTGGAACATCAGTCAATTGCAACCCTCTTACTCAGGGATACTTAGTCCTGTTCAATGCTCAAGGCTGTTATAATTTGGCTGCAAAGTCTTTCCTGGGCTCCACATTTTTTCCTGAGACGCTAGAATAGGGAAAGGGTAATGGTGGAATTAAACCAAATGTACTGAGAAAGAGTGGGAATTGCTGTCTTCTGAGCACCAACGACGTTCCTATTCCCCTGTAAAAGCCCTCTGCAGTGCTGTGTCAGAAACCTGCAAACCAAACACACCAGGAAATCCTGGTTGCTGGCCCACAAAATAATAACTGGATAGCTGTATCAAAACTTCTGAGGGATCTGCTCCTTTGGGAAACGTTCATAAAAGCTGTGCTTCTCTTTATGTGCACCAAACCCTCTGATCCTGGAGGATCATGAGCATAGATGTGATCTACAGATCATCAGTAGCATTTGCTTTACAAGTAATGAATGTTTTGGTTCATCTGTTTTCAGACACACCACTGCACACCTGAGGGTGGTGGATCCCTGGAACAGGCTGCCTAGAGAGGTGGTGGAGACATTCAAGCTCAGGCTCCATGGGGCTCTGGGCAATCTGGTCTGGTGAGTGATGTCCCTGCTTGTTGCAGGGAGTTGGACTAGATGACCTTTGGAGGTCCCTTCCAACCCTATGACTCTGTGATTCTGTGAAACAGTGCTGCAAAGAGTTCTCCTTTGCCTCACCGTGCAGGGGAAAAACCAAGGTGCTGCTGACAAAAGCATAAAAGCACAAACTGTGTTAGCTCTGAACACTATTTATTAAACTTCAGAGGAAAAGCAAACTCCACAATTTGTGCAATGCCATAAAATACGGGGAATATTCCTTCAAGAGTCTGCAGCCATCAGCTTATTCCCTGAAGCATGAGATTTGATTATGTGTTTGCTTCCCGGGGAGAAGAGCTATGAGTATTGAAGTCTTTCAGGCTGGAGTTCATGCATTAGATTAACCTGGAGGAATCTGCAGCTTGTGTTGAACAGACTGTGGAATTCCCTTGGCAGAAGTGAGCAAAGCAGCCTCTACTAACTTGCTGTCATACTGCTAACTGGAGCCGAGCGACAAATTCATCGAAGTTTTGCTTCTATTTCTGTTCTTGAGCTAGATTTCTTCTGAGTGTGAGTAGCAACCTTATTTCCCACAGAGTTTCCGAGTTTGTGCTGTGTTTGCAAACAGTATGATCTGGTTTGACTAGTGGCTGGGACTAGAGATGGTCACCTAGTGCTGCTCACGTCTCTACCTGTGACCAACATGCAGAACTTGGAAAGCAACTGTATTTGCTCTCTTAACCCTTATGAGGAGATGCTGAGGGAGTTGGGGCTGTTCAGCCTGGAGAAGAGGAGGCTGAAGGGAGATTTCATTGCTCTTTACAACTGCTTGAGAGGAGGCTGTAGAGAGGTGGAGGTCGGTCTCCTCCCAAGTCACTAGAGATAAGACAAGAGGAAATGGCCTCAAGTTGTGCCAGGGGAGGTTACTTGATGATCACAGAATCACAGAACATTAGGGATTGGAAGGGATCTTGAAAGATCATCTAGTCCAATCCTCCTGGCACAGCAGGACCACCTAGGTCAAGTCACACAGGAACATATCCAGGCGGGTTTTAAGCACTTCCAGAGAAGGAGACTCCGCAACCTCCCTGGGCAGCCCCTTCCATTGGTCTGTCACCCTCACTGGGAAGAAGTTCCCACTCATATTGATGTGGGCAATGGGTATGAGCTGGAACATAAGAGTTTCTACATAAATATCAAAAGGAACTTCTTCCTAGTGAGGGTGATGGGCCACTACCCAGGGAGGTTGTGGAGTCTCCTTCACTGGAGACATTTAAAACCCATCTGGACGTGTTCCTGTGTGACTTGGTCTAGGTGATCCTGCTCTGGCAGGGGGATAGGACTGGATGATCTTTTGAGTTCCCTTCCAATCCATAATGATGACATGATTTTCTGCCACCCATTCTTCAGCTTGGAAGCAGGTCCAGGCATTGCCCCCAAACCATCTCTACCCACCATCACAGACCCTGCTGTTTTCTTCTAACTGCTGGCTGAAAAGCACCTTAGACACTCAACTGGGCTCATACATTCAAGGTGTTTTTTAAAACACCTCACTTGTATTTTTTCTCCAACTTAAAGCTGTTAAGCCTTAATTCCTGTTCCTCCTCATTTGTTGTGGGTGCTGTTCTCTCTTTACTCAAACTGGGATCCATCCCAAATTCAACCAACAAATCAAGTCAGCAATTTGCCGGGTGTGACCTGGATTCTTCACGTGCGTTTTCACCTTCCTGAGGGCAGCTGTGTCTTTCGTGTGACATTGTCTGGTACTGCATCCCCTGAAATCATAAACAGTAGGTGTATTGTTTCAACCTGAAATAAAAAAGCAGCACTGCAGTGCCTTGATGTCTGTTTAGATGGAGGAATTTACTGTATCCACACTGAGAGTGTGACAGTTCTGTTGCCATGACTTATTCTTCCCAGGGTTTCTGTGTTATAAAGCATTTGTGATTAGTTGCATATTGGATGTAGATCATTAAAATGCAGGAGAATACAATTTTAACACAAGTTCCCACTGCTGAGGGAAAATAACTTGTAATAGGCAATGCAAACCCTTTTTCACATGGTGTTTTGGTCTCGGGCTATCAAGAGGATACAGAGCAACACTGAGCTTTGTAGGCAGCAAATCTCTCAACCACTTAGCCACACAGTACACTGAGGTATTTCATCATGAAGTTCTTAATGGGTCGAAACCACAGATGGGATAAGAGGTCTCTGTTCTCAGAAAACCATTTGGATTTGCCTGAGACTGGGACCTAAGAGATGACCAAGATCAGCCATTCTAGGTGCATCTACGCTTAGTTTACAGTATAGGTGGGGTTTTGGATGTGAATTTGCAGTTGATGCCCTGTAGATGACAATTTTGTGCACCTCAGCATGCAGAAATGGGACAATTTTTTTCTGAGCTGGAGAGAGAACATTTCTGGCATAAAAATTCTCAGGTAAATAGATTTGTAATGTATTTGTTTCCATTTAGTTTTAGCCACATCGATTCTTAAATCAAGTTCATATTTCCAGTAGGATGACCATCAGCCATCAATGAGCCCTTGTGGCCAAGAAGGCCAACAGCATCCTGGGGTGGATCAGAAGTGGGGTGGTTAGCAGATCAAGGAGGTTCTCCTCCCCCTCTGCTCTGCCCTGGTGAGACTGCATCTGGAATATAGTGTCTAGTTCTGGGCTCCTCAGTTCAAGAGGGGCACAGAACTGCTGGAAAGAGTCCAGCGCAGAGCCACTAAGATGATGAAGGGAGTGGAGCATCTCCCTGATGAGGAAACGCTGCGGTAGCTGGGTCTGTCTCTTCAGCTTGGAGAAGAGACTGAGGGGTGACCTTATTAATGTTTTTAAATATGAAAAGGGTGGGTGTCAGGAGGATGGAAGCAGGTTCTTCTCCATGTCATCTACTGACAGGACAAGGGGCAATGAGTGTGAGCTGGAGGTGAGAAGGAACTTCTTCATGGTGAGGGTGGTGGGGCACTGGAAGGGGTTGCCCAGGGAATTGTGGAGTCTCCTTCTCTGGAGATGTTTAAAACCCACCTGGATATATTCTTGTGCAACTTGGTCTAGGTGATCCTGCTGTGTCAGGAGGATTGGACTAGATGATCTTTCGAGGTCTCTTCCCATCCCTAATGTTCTGTGATTCTGTGATGGCAGAAACAGTTTAAGCCAAAAAATTCAGTCTTGGAGGAATACAGCCTCTTGAGCACTCATTCCCCTCTCCTCAGTCTATTGCAGTTTCCATCATCACCCCTAACTAGTAGATGAAGAATATGCTTCTTGCCATCAAAGGTGATTTATTTCTTCAAGGAGACAGCTTTTTACTGCACATAAAGACAAATCATCAAAATCCCATTTTAATTTGTTTAATTGTAATTTGGAGACTGAAGAAGCAGAGCCCTGTAGGAATTTTCAAAAGATGAATTTCTCTCCCAGTGTCTCTGACCTGAGCAGCTAGTAACTACCTGAGATCTTGCCAGCTTGTTCTTTTTGAGATGATAAAGGGGTGATACAAAGCAGCCATTATCTCTAGTCCTCATTTCTTACAGAAAAGTGGACACAAGAGGCTTGGCTTCTCCTCAAGAAGGAGGAAAACAGTAGTTGGCTTCTCTGCTGACAATTTCCAAGCTTATTTCCAGCTACCTTACTCCAGAAAGATGTCTAATTGCTTCATTTATTTAGTCTGAATGAAAGGTGCCAGACGTCTTCCAAAGCTTTAACAAGATCTGTGATTGCCTGCGGATGGGATCCAAGTTTGAAGGCAGCCTCCAGTGCCTTCTCATGGAGAAACTCACAAGCCCAGAAGTGAGGGCTGCCAGACACACACATAGGGGAGAGCAGCTTTCTCACCCCCAGGCTTTAAAAAGTATTCTCAGCTGGGCTCCAGCTATCCCTGGCAAAAAAACCCTGTACAGAAGTGTTCTAACAACTAAAGCTGCAGTAGAGTGAGATTAGCTATTTAGTTTCTTGGCCTAAGATAAGCAAAATTTAAAGTTAATTTCCATAATTCCCCTATTTGGATTAATGGGGAAAATAAACATTGCAGGATTTTGAAAACTTCATAGAAGGTGGACAATAGCAAATCCCTTTTTCCTTTCGAGGAAAAGTATTAATTTTTTAAAATCCATTAAAAAAATAATTACACTTGCAGTGGAGCCTCACTTCTCCAATTATTAATTGTCAACATAGGTACTTTAAAAATAATTTATGGACCTAATGCTTATTTATTTTGAATAATATGTTATAGGACCAGATTTGGAAATTCAACCCTTTTGAGAAAGCATGTGCTATACATTCCCTTCCTGCTGAAACTGGGAATTGTGCTGTGTGCTTGTGTCCAAGCAGATGCTCAAGAATCTTCCTGAATGGGCACATACACAGAACTGAGCTTACACACTGATTTTGGTAAGGCTTTCGACACAGTCCCCCCTAACATCCTCGTGAGCAACCTTAGGAAGTGTGGGATTGAAGAACAGATTGTGATTTGGGTTAAGAACTGGCTATATAACAGCCCAAAGAATGGTGATTAATGGTGCAGAGCCTAGCTGGAGACCTGTAGACACTGGTGTCCTCCAGGGATCTGTGTTGGGTCTGGTTTGTTTAAGCTTTAGTTTAATTTGTTGAATCTTTATAATCATCTTTATTAATGACCTTGAAGATGGGATAGAGTGTCTCCTCAGCAAGTTTGCTGATGACACTAAGCTGGATGGTCTGGCCGATACACATGATGGATGTGCAGCCATTCAGAAAGACTTGGACAGACTGGACAGTTGGGCAAAGAGGAATTTAATGAGATTCAATAAGAATAAGTGCAGAGTCCTTCACCTGGGAAGAAGTAATGCAGTGCATCAATACAGGTTGGAGGATGATCTACTGCAGAGCACTGCCGTGGAGAAGGATCTTGGAGTTCTTGTGGACAGTAGTTTATCCATGGAACATCACTGTGCTCTTGAGGCCAAGAAGGCCAATAGATTCCTGGGATGTTTCAAGAAGAGTGTATCCAGCAGATCAAGGGACACTTCTGGTTCTGCCCATGGTGTCCCTGTAGTACCCAGCAACTCCCAGTTGTAAACCCATCCTGAACCTACCAATACCAATTCCACCTTCCACTCTGAGTTTCTAGTCAAGAAACAATATTGATAGTTCCCTTAACGTGGAGCAAAATTAGAGTTAGCTCTGACTTTGGAATGTTTTACACTTATTTTGGAGGTTTTCAAAGTGTCTAGAGGAGACGTAGGATGGTGACTAAGCAAGACTCTTTTTCCTGGGATGAATGAATTGCAGGAACATTTTTATTAATGCACATTGAGGTATTAAAATTTTTTGTAGAACAAATCATCTGCAGTAATGAGGGGATGGCTATTATGAACATTTATATGAGTTGTATACAAGCAATAGAATTAATTTGGCTCAAGTACACATTGCCAACACCTTCCCTTACAGTGATGAGTAATTAAGTCTGTTAGTCCAACCTCCACAAACCTCCCCAGGAATGTAAAGATGACAGGTCATTGTGACTCCTGCTATTTATTATTCACTACAACAATCCAGGCAATTTCCTGCTCTCTCTACCTTTATAGACTGGATTTAATTCAAAGCCCTGTAAAGCCAGATGCAAAGGGGAAATGGCACAAGGAGTCTGTGGCAGAGGGGGAAATCAAACTGTGGAAAGACCAAAGTAAGAATCAATTTTCAGGTACTATTATTTCATTTTCCCCTGTTTCATAGAGAGGTGCAACAGAACAGCTACAAGTGAAATGAAGACACGTATGTGAGTTACAGGGTGCCAGAGGGTTGGGTCTGAAGTAGGCACAGCGATATCCATCAGACACGGCAAGGCTCGGCTTAGCCCGTGTTACGTACATGTCTTCATCACTGAGAACTAGCATCTTACTTTTTTCACCTAGGTTTAGTCAGAAGTTTGGAAAGTGGTAACTTCCTTTAATAAACTGTTCATTAAACATATGAATAAGCTTATTCCATATAAAAAACCCTACATTTCTCTCTTTAAAATTCCAGATCAGCTCTAACACTGAGCTCTATCCATTGCAAGTCCTTATTAGATCTGACTGGTTGTTTCAACATTTTGATCCAATTCATAGAATGCCAGGTTGGAAGGGACCTCAAGGATCACCTAGTCCAACCTATCAAGCTAAAAATAGATTTACATTAGATGTCCCAGCAGCCTGTCAAGCTGGATCTCGAAGCTTTCCAATGTAGGGCAATCAACCACTTCCCTTGGGAGATTATTTCAATGTTTAATTGTTCTAATGGAGAAGAATTTTCATCTGGATTCCAACTGAAATCTCTCCAGGAATCACTGATACCCACCATCCCTTGTTTTTTTGATGTGACTCCTTGTGAACAGGGAGTCACCGTTTTCTTGGTGATAAAATACTTCTCACTGATGGCAGAGAGATGTTAAGCTTCAGGGAAAACAAAGCTGAGTAATGTAAAGAGAACTACAGAATCCTTACAGACTGAATTGCCAGGATTTTAATCTCAGATATAACAAGATTTATTATCTTATGAGCTTACAGTATTTATTGGGATAAGCTAAGCATAATAGGGGCAGTACTTACGGTCTATCGCAAGAAATTTGTGCTTAGGAGAGGGAAAAACCCACTAACAGCAGGAAAATTCATTTATGCCTAGTGAGGCTTTCCATTGGTCACACATTTTGCCTTGATAAAAGATGGATCTTGTTTTAGGAGAACACTTCCATGACACCATGAATAACTTTGCTATTCCTATCTAAAACAATCACCTATGATGAATATCTACCGAGGATGCCCTTTAAGTTATCACCTAGCCTGTATAATTTTTTATGGGAAGTTCTTCCTGTCCTCAGGTCAAGGTCTCCCTTAATTATTTACATTTAATGAGGGGATTCTTCATCAATGTCATTTTTTTTCTCCTGCTACTGACAATTAAATTTGATCTCTCAAAATGAATTTGTGGCGTTTAGCTTAGACCAAACGGTAGTACAGTGTGATGTCAAGGCAAGTCTAACTCCTGACATTTCTTTCACTCTTCTACCTTCTGTTGTTTCAATGGATCACTTTAGGTATTTCCAGGTGCCTGTTTTGTCTTTGTCTTCAATCAGTCTGCGTTACAACTGGCTTTGTTTGTCAGCATTCTCAGCTGAACATTCACATTAGGTCAAAGGTATCGAGTTTTAATTTCTACATTTGAGAGTTGTGTCACCTCACATTAATTTAGAAGTGATTCAAAGGGGATGATGTGGTCTTTGCATCATCCTTAGCTGCAGATCTGCTTTGGGTACAAACTGTTCTATTCACAGAATCACAGAATATTAGGGATTGGAAGGGACCTCAAGGGACCATCTAGTCCAATCGCCCTGAGGATGATGAAAGAATTGGAGCACCTCCCTTGTCAGGAGAGGCTGAAGGAGCTGGGTCTCTTGAGCTTGGAGGAGACTGAGGGGTGACCTGATTAATGTCTATAAATATTTGAAGGGTGGCTGTCAGGAAGATGGAGCCAGGCTCTGCTCAATGTCATCTAGTGATAGTACGAGGGGCAATGGGTGTGAGCTGGAACACAGGAGGTTCCATATAAATATCAGAAGGAACTTCTTCCCAGTGAGGGTGACAGAGCACTGGAACAGGCTGCCCAGGGGAGTTGTGGAGTCTCCTTCACTGGAGACGTTTAAGACCCTCCTGGATGTGTTCCTGCGTGACTTGGTCTGGGTGATCCTGCTGTGTCAGGGTGATTGGACTAGATGATCTTTCAAGGTCCCTTCCAATCCCTAATGATTCTATGATTCTGTGATAGATCAAGTTGCACAGGAACATGTCCAGGCAGATTTTAATTATCTCCAGAGAAGGAAACTCCTCAACCTCTGTGAGCAGCCTGTTACAGCGCTTGTCACCTTTACCATGAAGAGTTTCCTTGTCATCTTGATGTGGGACTTCTTCTGTTCCAGCTCACACCCGGTGCCCCTTGTCCTATNGGACCATCTAGTCCAATCGCCCTGAGGATGATGAAAGAATTGGAGCACCTCCCTTGTCAGGAGAGGCTGAAGGAGCTGGGTCTCTTGAGCTTGGAGGAGACTGAGGGGTGACCTGATTAATGTCTATAAATATTTGAAGAGTNTCACCCCTCAGTCTCCTTTCTTCCCAGCTCAAGAAGTCCAGCACCCTCTGCCTTTCCTCATCAGGGAGATGTTCCACTCCCTTCATCTTCTTTGTGGCTCTGTGCTTGGAATCTCTGTTTTTGCACAGGGTTGTTGCACGGGGGAGATTTCTGTGGCTCAGCTCCCCATGTCTTTGTAGGAAATGGAACACAGATTTCATACTCAAATACCTGGTATGTAAAGTTTTGGTAATAGGATCATTTACCACAGTCTGGAATGGAGTATATTAAAAAAGTATAACATAGCTGTATACACAATAAAGTAATAAAAAACCAATATGAAACTTAATCAGCAATTTGTGGCAATGAATATAGTTTAGGAAACACAAGAAAATGTTAGCAAATACCTTAAAAAGTAGGTGTTTGCTCCCTCACATACAGCAGATATCTGCTATTACCTGCGGAGATGAGGTTCAGCTCTGCTGTAATACATCCATGGGAGTATTTTGTCCAAAACCATTGTTGATTCCAGTCACATCCAGGGTGATGATTTGACTGTCAGTCCCGAGCATGAGACATCTCTAAGTCATAAATAAAGGCAAATTAGTACACGGAAGGTGTACAGGAAAGTCAGCTCGGGGAGCTACGGAAAGGATGATACAATTACCGTTATGGATGATGGGAGGTGGTGGTATCCATAATATTTCTGTCACCTTAATGACACTAGAAAAACAAATTAAGCAGCTATTCAGTCCTGGTAAATATAAAAAATAACCATCTCATAAGGGAAAAATGCAGAATCTGGTCGTGATCGTATTTGTGAATCGGGGAAATGCGAGTTCCTTCCGGAACGGCTGAAAAGTAAAGGGCATGTGACAAATTAGAGCCTCAAATGTGAAGACTGACTTGCAGAAAGGACTGGGTTTGGACCTTAAGTGCTGTTCTTCCACTTGTGAACATCACTTGTCTCCATATAAGTTGAGTTAGTCTTTTCCAGTTAAATTATTGTGTGATGATGTGTTCAAGCTTCACCATAACTAAGTCAATTTGTAAAAGGTTTTTCATCCTTTGATGAGTAAAGTTGAAACTGACTTTTGTGTTTAACAAATGTCATCATGGTGAGTGATGAGTTATGGCCTTCGTTGGATGTGAGCAAAATAATCACAAAAGAAGGAGCTGGCTGATAATACATGAATGAGAAATAGAATATCGGAGCAACGTAGGAAATGACCAAGCCTGAAATCCACCATCCTAACTGTCTGTTTAAGTGAATTAATACATGAATGGATCACTTTTGAAGAAGTATTTGAAGTGATGACAGTGAGGCAACTTAACAGGGCACTAGGGAGGGAACAGTTTGAGATCTATCTGTAGACTACAAGAGGGTTCTTCTGCTGCATTTTGTGTGATGCAGACTGAAATCTCAGAATAACAAAGCTGAATTGCAACGTTATGGTTTTGAACCTGTTTCCTGAAGTTTTGAGAATGATTGGTCATGTGGAAGCATGAAGCACCCGATCTGGTTGATTATCTTGTCAATGAAATGATTATCTTGTCTCTCTGGCCCCACACCCAGTGAGGGGCTGCAGGGATCCCAGCAGCCCCAGATCTGCAGGGATGCATCCTTCCTCCTCAATCTTCTCAGTCACAGAATCATGGAACTGTTGAGGCTGGAAAAGACCTCTAAGATCATCAAGTGTAGCCCATGACCTAACATCACCACAGTCATGTAGACCACAGCACTAAGTGCCATGTCCAGTCTTTTCTTAAACACCTCCAGACACAGAGACTCCACCATCTCCCTGGGCAGTCCAGATTAGAACCCAATCACAGGAGATTCAGATTTTAATTGTTGTATTTTGTATGTGATGGAAAAGCAGCAATCAAACTTGGCCAAAATACACTTGCCTTAAAAACGAGGGTTGAGTCTGACAGTAGGAAGGGGCTGGGTTTTAAAATAGATCTAATGTAGTATTTCCTGTCTTTCCCTGGATTTAAAGGTCTGTAGTTGAAACCAAAGAAACTAGAGCCTGCATGGACATTATCTGACCCAGAACTAAAATACTACTGAAGAAAACCACTGAGTTCATTCTAGTGAACTGACCCAACTCCGCCCTGACAGAGATGCAGAGATTTATGAGCACGCCAGGCGCAGTGACTTCTTGCTGCCTGAGTACCCTGTGCAACGAGCAGTCTCTTCCTACTAGAAGGAAGAGCGTTTCTGAGAGCAGTCAGAATAGATGCAGGTCTAGTGACTTTTTGCATAATAAAATCAAACAAGGAAAACCCTCCGGTGACAGCTGGTAATTAGAAAAGTCTCCAAAACTGGTTCATTAAGCCAATTGTCGGTCAAGTACAAATTCTGAACGGAGAAAAAGAAATTACAGTCTGTGTTTTAAATGTTATTACAAGCTTTATCTGTCATTACGACCAGCTAAAGGAGCTAATGGTGATAGAATTAGTGCCTGCATCTCTGTGGGAAGAGCAGGCTCAGATGGGGCTCATTATACTCTAAGTGGGATGGCCATTTGTTAGCTATCGATTGCAATTGCAGCTCTCTGGGGACTGCTGTGCTGTCAGCATGGATTCTGTGCCCTCTCTCACAGCTCTTGACAGTGGATGTGCAATCCCCACCACAAAGGCGGTGTGGGAGACTGGCCTCCTTGATCGCAAGGTACAAAAGATCTGCACACTGCAGAGAATGGAGCTCATAGTTCCCCAGCTTTGTCTGAAAGAGACAGCCAAGCAGAGCAAAATCATAAAATCATAGAATCATTAAGGTTGGAAAGGACATCCAAGGTTATGCAGTCCACCCATCAACCCAACCCCACTATGCCCACTAAACCATGTTCCCTAGGACCACATAGAATCACTAAGAATTGGAAGGGACCTCAAAAGATCATCTAGTCCAATCCCCCTGCAACATCTACAGGTGTTTTGAACACCTCCAGAGATGACACCTCCACCACCTCCCTAGGCAGCCTGTTCCAATCCCAACCACCTCTTTGTTCTATTGCTAGCAACCTGGGAGAAAAGACCTACCCCCATCTCTCTGCAGCTTCCCTTCAGGTAGTTGTAAAGAGCAGTAAGGTCTCTCCTCAGCCTCCTTTTCTGCAGACTAAACAGCCTTATTTCCCTCAGCTGCTCCTCATCAGACTTGTCCTCCCAGCCCTTCAGCTTTGTTGCCCTTCTCTGTACCCACTCGGGCACCTCAATGTCCTTCTTGTATTGAGGTGCCCCACACTGGTAGACACCATCTTTAACAGGCTCCGTGTAGGTGTGCATTTAATCATGTGTACATAGACATAAGTAGAAACCACAGACTTCTACATATACACACATGAGCACATAAATATGTGTGAGCACGTGCACGTGTGTGTGTATGAACAAGTGTTGACGTGTTCTAGACAAGACTGCTATTGGGAGTTTAACTTTCCTAATTTGAATTGAGAAGCACAAGTTTTTCCTCTGTTGCTGGCAAAGCAGCTTCCTCTTATGGATGCTTTTATCAGTTATATTCAAAGTGCTGCAGGCTTGAAGAACATGCTCAGAATTGCCTGAAAATCACGTGGCCTCCTTTGCAGCACTCAGCATTCAGAGTGTGTGAGCAGGACCAGTGCATCTGATTTACACGGAAGTGCTAAAAGGCACAAATCTGAATGCTGCCTTTAGAAGTCAGGGCTGTGAGTAGGAAGGAAGAACTGAACCATGGAGAAATGGCCTCGTTTCCAGCTCAAAGCTCTAGCCAGTTGCAGAGGCAGTGGGACAGAACAACTGTGCTTGTGCCTGCAGTGTTGGATCATTATCATTGAATCATTCAGGTTGGAAAAGATCCTTGGTATCATCAAGTCCAACCCTACTCCACCAGGGTTACCACTAGACCAGATCTCTAAGCACTACAAATGATCTTTAAACGCATTGATGGATGATGACTCAGAATTTGCCCATGGGACAAAAAATGATATCACAAGGGACTTGATAGTTGTTTCTACATGATTTAATGTTTCTCAAAATATGTGATTAACTGTGGAAAAGGTGCAGGCGACTGGTCTGGATGAGCTCTTCTGTTTATGCTGGCATTAGGGTAATGTGGGAAGTAGCTGCAAACCCACAGACACTTGCCTAAATATTTGCCTTTCTGCAGTCCTTCTCTGGATGAAGCTGTTGATGGAGAAACAGAGGCTCTGGGGAGGGCTGTCTGCAGCACAGAACTCGTGTGAGGCTTTGGTTTCTGATACTGTGAGGTCAGTGTTGGCTATTACTACTTTAATTGCCAGACCAACATAACACTAGCTCCTCTGATGCACAGAAGGGCAGGTTTCTAGTCCTGCAGCTGATGAGTTAGCAACTGATCCATTGGATAAGTGAAGGATATAAGGTTTTCAAATTATTGATTTGTTGATTGCACTGCCACTCTGACACTACCCGCTGCACCGTGGCTACAGCGCTCAGTTATCACCAGAGATATTTGTTCTGCTGCTGAGCATTGCCATTCCTCCCTCATACACTAGTTGTAGCACACTTTGGTGAATTACTACCTGGAGAATTAATTTAATCCACTTTAGCACAGCCTAAAGTATCACCAATATCTGCTGGAAAAATTCAGAGGAGAGAAAGCATGAAGAATTCTTCCTCTCCAGCAGTTCTTTCCGTGTCTTCAGTGCCCACCCTCCTTGTGACATAGTTGTTGAAGTCTAGTTTTTCTGCACAGGAGATGCCCGTGTCCACACTGTGTGCTTGGATGTTCAACTGAGAGTTGCCAGCAGATTATCCCTTTTTCCACTTTTCCAAGTAATTATTTCCATTTTGGATGTTTTGTTTCCTTTTTGTACCACGTGTACCAGAGCTTTACATCCACATCAAAAGCTTTAGGGAAAACAGCTCTTTTTCAGCTTGCAGCTATAGCTTTATGCCTGGTTACACAGCAAACCACACAGGTTTCAAATCCAAAGCCCATATATATGCACATATATCTATTCACAGTTCCTGAGGCACTCAGGTTTGACAGTCTTCCTAGAGCAGGGTTTTTACTGCTTGGCTTTGGGATTTTCCCATCAGCTATTGTTAAAAAGATGTGGAAAATTGCATGCTTTTGAGTAATTATCTGGTTGCTGTATGACCTGAGCATCTCAGTGCTTTGCAGGCTTCAACCCATTTGTCTTTACAACACCCCTGTGAGAGAGGAAATAGTTGCTTGCCATTTGTAGGGTGTATCGTTGGAGTAGGCTGTAGGGTTGGACTTGATGATCTTAAAGCTCTTTTCCAACTCAACTGATGCTGTGGGATGTGGGGGGCAGAGGAAAGGGCATGTTGCATCTCTGCTGAGGGAGAACACTGCTCCACAGCATGGCTTGCGTGTCCTCAGCAGCCCACCTTGTGTGCACTACTCCTTCCACCCAACCAGTGCAATGGCACTTCCTTCCCACTAAAAAATCACAGAATAATTAGGGATTGGAAGGGACCTCGAAAGATCATCCAGTCCAATCCCCCTGACAGAGCAGGATCACCCAGACCAAGTCACACAGTCAGTCTGGGTTAGAAGGGACCACAGGATCATCCAGTTCCAACTCCTCTGCCATGGGCAGGGACACCCCACCCTAGATCAGGCTGGCCAGAGCCTCATCCAGCCTGGCCTTAAACACCTTCAAGGATGAGGCCTCAACCACCTCCCTGGGCAACCCATTCCAGGCTCTCACCACTCTCACAGTGAAGAACTTCCTCCTCACACCCACTCTAAATCCACCCATCTCCAGCTTTGCTCCATTGCCCCTAGTCCTGTTGCTACCTGACATCCTAAAAAGCCCCTCCCCAGACTTTTTGTAGCCCCCTTCAGATATTGGAAGGCCACTATAAGGTCACCCTGGAGCCTCCTCTTCTCCAGACTGAACTGCCCCAATTCCCTCAGTCTGGTCTCATAGGAGAGCTGCTCCACCCCTCTGATCATCCTCGTGGCCCTTCTCTGCACTCGCTCCAGCATCTCCACATCCTTCTTGTAATAAGGGCTCCAGGACTGGATGCAGTGCTCCAGGTGGGGTCTCAGCAGAGCGGAGTAGAGGGGGAGAATCACCTCCCTCGACCTGCTGGCCACACTTCTCCTGATGCAGCCCAGGATCAGGTTTGCCTCCTGGGCCACAAGAGCACACTGCTGGCTCATGTTGAGCCTTTCATCCCAAGCACCCCCAAGAAATGTCTATAAAGTGCTGGGAAAAGCCTGTCGCAGTCCGAAGTGTTGTCGAGTTAAACACTGTGCTCTACACACGCATTCTTGTACGAGGTCCCTCTTTTTAAAGCACTGAAACCACACTGCTGCAAAAATGTTTTGTATTTGATATGTATTGATGGAACTGTATTTCTAATATGTGACTAGAATTTCAGTTGGACAAATTGAATGAGATGCCCCTGAGTGAATATTATTTCTCCTCGCAGAACACACTACTCGAGGTTAACTTTCATGTAAGAGCCTTTTGAACATCTTTAACTTCAAAGAAGAGCCAGAGAGCAGCAGATATAAAATCCAGAGTACATTACTTGTGTGACTTTATGGCTCAATCTTCTAACTTGCTTCCAGACCTGTGCATGGTTGTGATCTCATCTTTGTGAACTAAGGGACTTCACAGAGTCATAGAGTCATAGAATCATTGAATCATAGAAGAGTGTTTTCTCACTTACGACTGCGTTTAGTGACTGAAATTTTTTAAATACTATGTGATTGGATATTACAGATTAACCCACCAACACCAAGACCTCAGGGATTTAGAGTCTCTCTCACTCAGACACACCACTTGTGCTCCAGAATCTTGTGTCTTGCCTCCTGCCCCTAGCAGAACACTGCAGCAGTTCAGGTAGGGCTGGTGGGGGACTAACATCCTCCTTAAAAAGTAAGAATGCCAAGTCATTTCTACATCCTCCAAGAGCTCTCTGTTTCTTCTAATCTCAAGTCTGGCTGAAGTAATCTACTATCTATAGAAAGCAAAGATAGAACAAGAGGAAATAGCCTCAAAATGTGCCGGAGGAGGTTTAGATTGGACATGAGGAAAACTTTCTTCCCTGACAGGCTGCCTAGAGACAAGGTTGAGTCACCACCCCTGGAGCTGTTCAAAAACCATAGGGAACAGGGTTTAGTGGGCAGGGTGGGGTTGGTCTGATGGTTGGACTGGATGATCTTGGCGGTCTCTTCCAACTTTAATGATTCTGTGATTAGGTGATGTGTCTTCCATAACAACTTCCATAATTATAGTTAGCTGATGCTGCCCTTCCTGTGCTACTCTGTGGATGGGGACCTGTGACAATCACACAGCAAAGACAGAGCTTGCATTCGAGCTTGCAAGGAAACCAAAGTGTTGCCTGATGCTGCTGGAGACAGATCATCTGTATCTTTGCTTTGGGCCGGCTGGAGCTCGTAAATGAGCACCAGCTCAGTGCAGGCAGTTGTGCTCGGGAGACACGTTATTGATCCTAGTCACTGGCCAGCTGTGTTGTGAGCATCTTCTTTTTTTGCTAATGTGCTGCTGCCCAGCATGAGAGTCAAACTTGTTCTTCTAGAAGCTGGCAAGAAAAGAGAAACCAGCTGGCACAGAGGGGAACGATAAACCCATTGAATACCTTTATCCTGTGGCATGGCAGTGAGAGATGAAGGGAACTGAGTGGAATGCTGGAATGATGATAGGAAGGCTGAGGAAAGACAAGAGAGTAGTGAGAGCTGGAGGAAGGTGGTGTGGTGACAGTGTTTGGAGAGTAGAGGAAAGCAGGGCAAAGGCAGAGGGTGCATTAGAGAACAGAGAAACAGCAAAGAGGACAAGTCACAGATTAAATCTATTAGAAGATGGACAAAGACAAAATAGGGAGATAAAGAAAATGACAAAGTGAAACTACAATCACCCAGTTCACGCTAGTTTTGGTTCAGCCTGTTGTTTTTCTGTTATATTGCTTTTTTTTTTGTTTTAATGTCTCTTACTGTAGTAATGATGATTAAGCTTGGAAAGTGTTTTCTGGGCCAGAATAAAAATAGCTGTTAACTGGCTGCATCAGACAGGACTGCAGAAGGACTTTAATCAGAAATAGAAAATCCAGTGTCTCATGGGACTATCGTGATGGTGGAATGGGAGTGTCTAAAGTTTCCCCTTGACAGTGTTGAAACATTAGTATAAATGTGATTTGACTTCATACAGATAATGTGTTCTCTTTAACATTTTAATACAAGAGAATAAGTGAAATTAACCAGGATGCTGAAGTCTGAGGTACTTTGATACTATTGAAGTGAAAGTTTTTCTTAATTAAAGTCTTCTGAGATATTTGTCTTTAATTTTGTACTGAGCATTATGGAGTTTCAAAACTCCTTGTGGAATGAAAGAGCTGATTCCAAAGCATGTGCTGAAATAACTTTTAATACCTGCTTAGCCAGTTGATTTAAAAATTAATAAGAGCTCAATTTCTTAAACATTGGAGTAAGATATTATAAACAAGAAAGCGTTGGCTCCAATCTTCTAGCTGTGTCCTTTACATAATAAAATGTCGCTCAAGCAATTCTTGTTTTAGCAAAGGCCCCTTGTTTGCGCTGTGATTTAATATGGCAAAACCAGTATAAATTATTGTGTTTCACCCCAAAGGTTAATTACTTTCAGTGTTGCAAATTTGTTCCTCGTTGCCAATACAAATCTAGTTTCCCTCGGTCTCCAGCCATTGTGTTTTGTTGTGGCTGCACCTGCTAGATGGAGAAGAAAATGCGGTTCTTGGTGTCAGTGTTAGAGACTGGTGTTAACGCCATCGTTTAACTTCCCCTTTGTTCTGTTAAATATACTGAGATCCTTGGCTCTTTGTTATCAATAGCTTCAGCTGTTCTTGGAATCCTTTCACTGAACCTCCTCTGAATTGCAGACACCAAACTTCAGCAGAGCACTCGCTGCTTTGGTAGCAAATACAGAGTGAGTAATCGTCGGTGTTCTGCTTGCCACACTTCTGTGTTGAAGGCCAGCCTTCCCAGCTAACTAGCTCTGAGAGCACTTACTGCTCAGCTTCAGCTCCTGCCTTCACATCCTCTTCAGCTCCTGTCTACGTTCCTGCTTTCTGTTCATTAATCAAATTCTTCTCAGACATTTATTTGTTTTAGATTGTTTTCTGTGAATTATGAGGTTTCAGAATCCACTGGGGAACAAAAGAACTGGCTCCAGATCATCTGTAGAAATAGTCTTGTTTCCATGATATTGTGCTTCAAGACCAATTCATCAGCTTTTAATCCATTTAGTGTTTGGCCTGTTGATTTTGTTCCCTTAATTTCTTGACCAAAACATTTGCACCATACCGAACTGGAAGCCCTGGAGAAGCCTTGGACATCATTCTACCAGGCCAAATTATAATATCATCAGAATATCTCCAGATACATCAGCCTTTCTAAGAGGAACGTAGATCTTAGAACCATAGACTCATTAGGGATTGGAAGGGACCTCGAAAGATCATCTAGTCCAATCCCCCTGCCACAGCAGGAAGTCAACTTGTGACAGAGCCAACAGAGAACTCGAGACTTGTCTTGGCTTTCTTGAGTGGATAATACTTCTTTCTCATTCTGCTCTGAAGCAGCCCCAAAATATGGTTTAAGTCTTTGCTGTGAGAACAGCAACTTGCCAGAATGACCAGGATTATTTTTCAAAAGTTTCTTTCTCTCTCTTGCTGCCATCTAGTTTTTAGATTTGTAATCAGCAGAAAACCTGTCGTTCCTTGTATTAATTTTTTTAACCATTATTCATTCTCCACTGAAATAGTGTTTTCTTGGAATGAAAGTTTCCCTGTTTAAAAAAAGGCAGGGTCTGGAAAAGGTTTTGTTTGAGGATCAACAAAAAGGGAAGTAAAATAGAAGGGAAAAGGCTGATTTAATTAAAAAAATGTCCACAAGCCTTGTTTTGCTGCAGTCCTGTCCCAATACAACAGCTACAGTTACGCTCAAACAAGAACCCCAGTCTGTAGGTCAGTAAATGTGGCTAAGCAGGTTCCAAAACAATTTGCTTTCAAGAAAGGCTGCAGTTGGTGCTCTCTGGTCTGCCCCACACCTGCAGAACTATTTATGCTGCGATAGGCTCTGGCACAGAAACAAAATTTGTCACCTCAACAGTTTTTCAGCTCAAGTCTCACTGGCTGAAGAGGCCAAGAGCAAGTTGTGACTCAATAAATAAGTAGATGCCTGGAGGTACAGACATCTCTGGACAAGGTTGATGACATTTTCATTTAATTAGTGGTGTTTGGGGTAATGTGGAGGATATGCAGTTGGCACGCACAGCAGAAGCAGTCCTCTTCTCCAAAGAGAGGGTAACTGCTGTGAGTCTTGCTGCAGTAAGGATGAGAAATCTTTGGTAGAAAATCGCCCGTTGGAGATTGGGGAAACATTTGAGTGGAACAGAAGATAAAAACGTGCCTCTAGCCAGAGAAAGAACATTCTTCTTTTATCAACAAGGAAGCAGATTTGTTTCGGAAGGAATGGGAAACGAGATTTTTCTCTGAGTTCTTTGAGGTCTGAGAGAGCTCATTGCTTTTTGTTTTCGAAAGCTTCCCTCACGCCGCAGTGTCAGCAGGGAGTGCGCTTTGTTCCCTCCCTCTGCCGAGCTCACGTGGTGCCACTCCTGTTCTGATGCAGGAACTTCGGCTCTACTCCAGTAATAACCATCGTACATTAAACCACTTTGCCCCCTGGAAGCTTTCTTTTGCAGCATCCATTCCTTCAAACAAACCAGTCAGATCTGTGGCTGGCACAGTGGAAGATTGGGTAGGACCTGGACTGACAGAGCAGTGATGGATGACTGTAATCGTCCCTGTCTGGGCAGAAAGTATATCACCTACCCATTTTGGGCTGTTCCTGCCAGCTAGGAAAGCAAAGGTCCTGACTCCACTGAGAAAACATCTGTATGCCCCTGGCATGGCAGTGAAACTCTGCATCAACTGGTTGACACCTATTTGCTGTGTGAGTAAAGAACCGCAACCTTCTTCACCCTCTAGCTTCCAATTAGCCAATTTGCTCTATGAAAGGCTGAGCAGGCAGGAAACAAACAACAGACCAGAGGAGTGAATTCCCCAGCCTTGGAAGAGCACATCCCTCACATCTCCAGATCTCACGTCATGTCCAAAGCCTGAGAAAGATGTGGCTTTAAATCAGGGACAGTACCACTCAAACTCTCCTGTTGCTCACTCTCATTCCACATCTGCCAGGCATAACAAATCGTTGTAGTTAACCAAGTATTTGAACCTGGAGACAAGAACCATTTCTCTGTGCTGTTGGAGTACAAGGGCAAGGAGACGATGTAGCTACTGCACAAAGGAGTTGGGAAAATTATTGCTGCATTGCTGCTCAAATTAAAACATCCTGGAATCACTGAAAGGCTCTTCAGCAGCTAATGAATCTCCACTCTGCAAGAGCCAAAGCTGGTCATTTCTTTCCTGCAGGGAGAGTCAGGGGATTGGACTGGGTGATCTTTTGAGGTCCTTTCCAATCCCTAGTGACTCTATGATTCTGTGATCTCACTTGCTTTTGAAGCCATCTCACTTCTCATTCTCATTGGAGGGTGCTGCTTTGCCTTTGCTTTGGTTTCATCCCGGTGAGCTCACTACGTGTGGGGTAAGCTGGTGGCCTTCTCATGGCCTTGGGTTGCCTAACTGATGTGTCCTAAATCATGTAGGCTTCCTCTCAGTCACCTGGGTTCTCCATGCCAGGCTAAACTTTTGAGAGACAGCTGAACCTGGACAAGTGGCTGTCTTTCTCCGATAGCTCTGTGGGGAGCAGAGATAACTAAACTGACTGTCCAACTCAGACAAGGCAGTGAGCTGTTTGCCAGCTCTAATGTTCTGCAATTAATCGTGTGTAGGATGTTTGGAGCCTGCCAGTGCAGCTTTGTGCCACAGGAGACCTGAGAAAGAGCACCAGTATATTCAAAATGGGATGTACATTGTCTACATACCTACACGTGGAGAAAAGGAAGGTCTGCATCTAACTCGCTGTGGAGTAGATGTCTTTACCCCGATGCTCTGCTTTACGTTCTGCAAGGGGAAGTGTAAAGCAATGATCAGTTATTTGGTTTTGAGGGCTGACTTTGCCTCTGGTCACAGTCAGGACTGGACATCTCTGTTGCTGATTGCATGGTTGATCTTTGCAAACTCACACCCTTTGTAAACTCAGATCATCAACCCTCCTTGTCTTCATCAGGCTGAACATCTCCTTTGATGCTAGAAGAATAACGGAGCAAATCAAACTGGCAGTCCTACTTGGGGACCCCTGTCGTGATATAACACACACTCCTGTGCTTTCCCAGCAAGCAAAGGACAAATGGATTTGCTTGAGGTTGCTCTAAGTGCAGTTTGCAGCTGACACAAACCCTACTCTGATGGTTTATTGATTGTGACCAAAATGACGCGAGCACTTCTCCGCACGTGGTGTGACACCAGCTACGAGCACAACTCAAGGTGTGAGGGAAGATGGGGGGAAAAAGATCACTTAAAATCATTTAACAAAACATTAGGTTTTGCTGTGCTGCAAAAGCCAAACTTCTAAATTAGTTCATGATTTATCTTCATCGGGAAGAGTAACCGTCGTCCAAGGAATTGGCACGCGGGGGGAAAAAGGCTGCGTTGTGCTGCACTGAGGCTGCTTCAAGGTTGCCAGTTAAACCGCTTGACAAGGCTGCCAGGGAGTCAGAGCCTGCTGCTAGAGAAATATCTTTCAAAGCCCAGCATCTGGGTCCTTTATCGCCGTCCAAGAAGAATGGAAATCATGTTTTAGCCTGACTTGTGCTGGCACGGGCTTAGACAGAGCTGTCGGAGGTACCAGTGCCTTTATCTCTTTTCAGATGGCTCATCTCCTGCCTGTTGCTTATTTAGTAAGTTTGTTTGCCTGTTCTGTTTTATCTGCCCTCCCCAGTGCTGCTTTCCATCTCCTTCTAGATGTCATTCCTTGAAAGATGCTCTACTCCACAGCAAGTTAGATGCAGACCTTCCTTTTCTCCACGTGTAGGTGTGTAGACAAGTCACTGAGCAGCAACCCTTGCTTTGTGTCTGAAGACTCCTGACAGAGACAACCACACGATTGTGTACGCTGGGTGTAGCTTTTCGACTAAAAGGGCAAATAAACCCACCTCAAGCTGTATTAAACAGGTAGGAAGAGGTTTGGTTGTGTCCTGTTCGACTCCAGTCAGACTAGGGTCATGTTCTGACTTACTGATGCTGAATCTTCTTTGAATTCTCAGCAGGACCAAGGGGATCCACACCTTGTAAAACAGAGTTCGTTCCCATGTTCCCAAATTATAGCTCATCAGGAAAAATAGTTGTCACTGAATGAAGCACATAGGCTTCAGAGAGACAGAAGGGTTTCTGAAGCCAACTGTAAAGGTCTGGCAAGAAATGCTTTACCATGTCCCTTCCTAGAAATGGGCTCTGGTAGCTCACGTGGGCTGGGGGCTAGAGCCATACATTTTAGTACAAGAAATAAGATGAATTCCAAAATAATTTTCAAAAATAGGTAAGCACATGAGTATGGAGCTTAACACCTTATACTAATGTCATGAGTTTTTCCTTTTCTACCTATTTTGATCTTTTAAAATACTTTTTAATTTCCTTGGTATGTGCAGATGTATGTGATATCAACCTGTCTCCATACGCTGATGTCTTCTGGATCTCTGGCTGGCTCAGTTGGTAGAGCATGGGACTCTGAATTCCTGGGGTCATGGGTTTGAGCCCCATGTAGGACATCTTGAGACAGTACTGTAGGCTCACCCTGCTCCAGCACGGGGGGTTGGACTTAGATGATCTTTCAAGGTCCCTTCCAACCTCTAACATTCTGTGATTCTCTGACAGATACGCTTGCAGACTGGCTTCTTGGTTTGGGATTATCAGTTGACTTCTTCTTGTCACCCCTTTTGAACTAAAGCTCTTGAAATGTAGTTGAGTAAGTGAAAGTCACACAGCTGCAGGTGCTTTTTTTCCTCTCCTGCATGCTCACTTCATCGTTTTCCTCAGACTGTGAAATTAAAGGACAGTAAGGACTTATCGTATCCTAGGGCAAGGATAGCAGCAATCAGAATTGAGGGCCATTGAATTTAGATTAGAAGCTGTTACAAAGGCGAGGAAATTCTCTTTTCTTAACTCTGAGGATAAATTAATATAGAAAAAAAAGTAATAACATTTTAGTACCGTTAATTTCTGGGACAGTTTTATCATGTCGTAGGATAATCTATTCTGGTTTCCACCGAGACAGTTACAGGTGATGAATGTAGTAGTAAAACACCCATCCTTGCCTAAATACAGATAAATCTAGTCCTTCCTGAACTGATACAGCCCATCTCCTAAGGACTGTTTTGCTCTAAGTAGTTTGCAATGAATCTGCTCTTTTTCAACATCTAAACTGTGTCACCCCAACTATAATCAACGTCTGAGCAAACAGTAATTTCTTCCAATATTCTAGCTGCCGACGCTCTTGATTCGGGGAATTGCTCTTCTGCGTTCCCCATTACTGCACTCCTCGTTTGGCTGCTGGTGGGTGGATGTCTCAGACAGAATCTGTTGGATTACGGGAGTGTAGGTGATATATTATTTTCTCATTTCCACATAATCTCCCCGTTAGAGAAAGTGTGATGGTAAATGAGGAGTTTCTCCTTCGGGTGCCCGCTCTGCACATGCAGCCAGTTTCCCAGGTGATGCTGACTGGTTTTTGTAGACGAGCTGTTCTCCATCTGAGAGCTTGAAGTGCTGGATGCAGCTGCTCATGCTTTGCCCCGTTTGTAAATAGTATTAAATATGCATGATCACCTCTGTCAGCTTTCCTTACCTGCAAGATTTAGGAGCTTCTTTATGAAATCATTTGCCGTCGCGTCTCCTGCACCTTCCTTTCCAGATACACGGAGAAGAAACACATTTGGACAGGCAGGATTTTGGAAGGGTCAGAAAATGCGAAGCCACTGAATGTCAGTACTTCTGTTTAGGCTGCTAATCGTTTACGCCCCAGGGGTGCTCTTCCCTCCCCTCCTCATTCAAGATGCCATATGTCAGCAATTAACTCTGAGGCAAATTACAGCTCAACACAGCACAGCTCAGGCAAGAACCGATCTTACGACTATTCCTAAGTGAGCCCACCAACCACCCATTCCTGAGTGGCATGCAAAGGGCAAATGGAAATCGGCCTGGGAAGATTCTGGATGGTGAAATGTCAGTGTTATAAATTATTGTAACTTCAGGGTCCTGGGAGGCAAGGAGGTTCTGGGAGAATAATGAAGTTTTCTAAAATTCTTTGCATTTTAACAAAAAGTTCTAAAACCGTTATAGCTACCTTCCAGTCCCTGAAAGGAACCTATCAGAGGGCTGGGGAAGAATTACTCAATAGGGCAGGGAATGATAGGATGAGGGGTCATAGTTTTGAGATGGAAAAGGATAGATTTAGGTTAGACATCAAAGTTCTTCAATCTGAAGGTGGATCCCTAGAATAGGTTGCCTACAGAGGTGGTGGAGGCCCCATCCCTGGAGTCAGGCTGGGTGGAGCTCTGGGCAGTCTGGTCTGATGAGTGATGTCCTGGTGGTTTCTTGAATTTCCCTGTAGATTCTTTTGAACATGTGTCTGTGCCCCTACATGCATTAAATCACTTCTCTGGGACTGTTCAAAGCTGAGAAATGAAGTGGCACAGCCCAAATAACAGCATCAGAGATTGGCTCAGGAGTTCCAGCAGAACCTCAAGTGCTTTGTATAATTACTCAATTTAACACAGAGTTCAAAATTAGAAGAATATTAGTCATCGTTCTTATTGTCTGAAGCACAATTTGTAAAAGCCTGGTCTTTCATGAATCACAGAATTGGGATTGGAATTCCAATAGGGACTGGAAAGGACCTTGAAAGATCATCTAGTCCAATCCCCCCACCACAGCAGGATCACCTAGATCAAGTCGCACCGGAACGTATCCAGGTGGGTTTTCAACATCTCCCGAGGAGACTCATCCAGACCTAATCCATACTGATCACAAAATCCATCACAGCTAAATGTGATTTATGCCCCCACAAATTAGATTGTTATTTTTTAGTCTTCCAAAACTTCTCCTCAGCCTGGGACTTTCCATTAGGATTTGAGATCTTGTGTAATTGACATTGATGATAATGGCTGACAAGCCAAGAGATAACTCCAGCCTCCCTGGTTATTTTGCCTTCAGGAATAAAGCTCTTATACTGTGTTTTCTAATGTGACCTTATTGCCAGGTGAGGAGCTTGGTTCTTCAGCTAGCAATCCTAGATCTGTCACGTAGGTAGCATCATGTCCATCAAGTGTTAGCTTCCTTTCTTTTGCTAAAGTTCTGACAGTCTTAAGTGAGAGGTTTAAACCGTTTAATCTGTTGTATTCTGAATTGGAGCTAGGTTGGTATTTCTGTCTCCCAATTTTTCAGTATTTCCTATGTCTGAAACCTTTCAAAAAATAAGAAAAAGACATTTAGAAACCAGAACTGGAAAAAACCCAGTGTGTAGCTGTTAGAGCTGTGCACGATTGTGGAGCTCTCCACAGTAATCGTTCAAATATGAAAGATGCATCTCTGATGCAGTTACTTTAAAATAATGAGTCGTTAGGATTTAAAAAGAATTTTGGTGTAAAGTCTCTAAGGAGAAGAAAATGACCAGGTTATCTGTCAATAGAAAAATGAAAGTGCTGTCAAAAAAAGAAAGAAGAAAGGCCAGAGGGCTGGTGGAGAGAAAATTAAACATCCAGCTTGCTTGTCAGAAGATAACTGGATGGTTTGGAGAGACGGGTCATGTGGACACAGAGTCAGGTCTGAAGCAAAGAAACAGGCTTGTAATAAATAGATCCTTTGCCCCTCAGTTCACTCACAAAACTGAATGGTGAAAAGTCAGTGCTGGGAATAGAGCACTGAGGAGATGATTAGAGCTACTGAAGGAACAGTGTGAGACAGTCAAATACTCGGGGAAAGTTCACAGTCGATTGAGAGAGAAAGAGAGGAAGGAAGGAAGGAAGGAAGGAAGGAAGGAAGGAAGGGACTTAGATTATTTTAAAACAACTAATTAAAATACAGAAATTGGAATGTATGGAAAATGGAGCCATCAGAAAAATGCAATGGAAGAGGTAGTGAATGAGAAATGAATGAGTAGCAGACCCATCCAGGTAACAGAATAATCTCCGTGTGTTGTACTTCAGAAGAACAAATAGAACAAGCGTGTGTTGATCTCATCCTGTCTTTGCTCCCTTCCTGTGTCCCTCTTCTCTCCACCATTTATCCTTAACCCTTTCTGCTTTCTGTTGAAGGTCTGTTTTCTAGCCAGCCTTACATGGATAAAAGCTCAGTACCTACATCCTACAGTCTCATGCTGGACGAGATAGAAGCTTAGCAGTGAGTGAGCTAACGACTTCTGAAGTCCGCTGAGTAACTCAGTGCCACAGAAGAAGTTTGAACTGAAAGTTCCAAACACACCTCAGACAGATTTAAGGCAAAGCGCTGCATTAAGATGAGAGCTGTCAACAGTAATTTTATTCCTTCTTTCTGCCAATTAGGAACGAATATGAAAGCATTCTCAAATCCAAAATGAGCTCTTGGTTGGTGAGAGAATAGCAGTTACATCTCATCAAGACACCTTTGAGACCACGGGCTGGAAGATGCCTTTCCGTGTTGGTATTTTTGATGCAGATAGTTTGTCTCCTTGGACACTTTCAACACCAGCTGCTTAGACTTTAAAAAAATAAATGAAGTTTTTGAGAATGATTGTAGTCTCTTTTACAACAGGAAAGTAGAAAAGTTTAACTGAGAAGGTATGTGACCACTGTATATTTGTAGACGTCTTTCAAGGTTTACAAGTGACGTAATTCAGAAAAGATAACTGAAGGCCCGTGAAAGGAGCTTGTTTCCAGTACATGATGCTTCACACTTTCCTTTTTTGTTCCCCCACATCCCCCATCTTGATGATCTCAAATAAAAATAATGAGAACATTGCTCTTAAATTTGGTATCAACTTGTTAACCACAGGGATATCGACTTGTTAACCACAGCAGGAGATAAGCAGAAATGTATTTTCTGTGTACGATAGTTTTTCTAAACAGCCTTTGCTTCATGTGAAGAGGGATGTGAAGCTGCTGGAGGGAGTCCAGTGTAGGGCAACGAGGGGGATAAAGGAAGTGGAGCACCTCCCTTATGAGGAGAGGCTGAGGGTGCTGGGTCTCTTTAGCTGGAGAAACAAAGACTGAGGGGTGACCTTGTTAGTGTCCATAAGTATTTGAAGGGTGGGTGTCAGGAGCTGGGTGGGTGTCCATCTCCTTCATCATCCTTGTTGCCCTATGCTGGACTCTCTCCAGCAGCTCCCTCTTGAACCGAGGAGCCCCCAACTGGACACAATACTCCAGATGTGGTTGCACCAGGGCAGAGTAGAAGAGTTTACAGATTTATTTTAAACTAGAATCTGATCAACCTCACAATCAAAAAGGCTTCATGATACTAATGTATGACTAGTGCAGCTAAAAGGAGGTGCAAGGAGGCTTAGGAAATAAAATGCTGTTTAATTGAGGGGCTGTCTCCATTTTTCACATTAAAATTCTTGAGATACCTGTGTGTGCTCGGAAGTAACTCACTCCTGTCAGGACTCGGTGACAAATACGTACCTTGGAAATGCTCAGATCAATAAAATGAGCACTTTTAGGGGACATGAATCAGATCAGACCACTAATAATAATGAGGTGACCTTTATGTGTTTTAAAAAGCTCTTCATAGCAATCGACAGATAAAGGCCTTCTTCTGCTTAACTTAGCATCTGGAGCACTGTTTTCAAGAGCTGCTAATGACAGCTCCTGCAGTTCTTATTTTATGTATTTTGAGACCATTTATCCTACTATTGCCTGTGAAATACTGTGGCAATTCTGTGGTTATGAGTTTCCAATTTAAATACATCCCCATGAAAAATGTAGTTCTCGTTGTCAATGTGCTGCCCAATGCTTTTGCAAAGGTTGATTTCCATTTCATCCATGCGCTGGAAGAAGCAATAAATGTCCTTCTTGCTAGAAATCCTAATTTTATTAAGCAACATCATATCCCCTTCAGTGGCTTTTTAAAGCCATTAAGTCCTCTTCTCCACAGTCCCATCTAATCTGGAATGCATTCCCATATCTAACAGCTTTTGTTGCCTTTCCCTGTACTGTTCCAACTCTACTGTAAAGTTCTCAGAAGAGGTTTGCAAGAACTTCATGCTACATTGAAGATCTGGGCACATTGTGGGTTTATGCAGAGCACAGTGATGCCTTCTGCTTCATTCCTTAATCATTCCCACTCTTCACCAGACACTGAGAAGCAGTTAATGGGGGGAGAGTTCAGAAAACAAGACTTGTAGGATTTCTTTCCTGCCTAGTAACAGCTAATTCAGCGTCCAGCCTTGTGCAAACAGGGTTGTTTTGTGCTGGTGACCCCAGTGAATAAATCTGCTGATAAACTCAGACAACTCTTTATTAGACTGGTGATCACTTTGTACAGCCCAGTTCTCAGACTACACCCATGCTCTCTTGTTTTAGAAGTAATTTTTCCTGTTAAAGTTAATGAGAAGACTTCCCCAGTTTGCCCACGGAAGTCTAGTTTCTTTGCATTTTCCTGTAGGATCCAGAATGTGACAAGCCATCCCTTTTCTCTTTGCCAGAGGAAGGTTTACCTCAGATTCACGAGAGGATCCACCCACTGAACACAATCTCACTGAACTTGCAGCTTTTATTCTGCAATTTCATTTTCATGAGGACCATTCTGATGATTGCACGTGGGCTACATCTGGAAGGTTTGCCTTTTCAGAATGAACTTGCCATCCTTTGGAGATGGGGAGCATGGAATGGGCCATGGAAAAGTATGGGACTGAATTAACTGAGTGTGGCTGCAGATTATAAGTCCCTTAGAGTTGCTCCTCTTGTTCTACAAACCAAGAACTGAGGAGTAGATCTTATGGATGATTGTAGCACACGAAGGAAAACATTCCTGAGATACCTCCTGGCAGCACCAAGGTCAAACTCTCACAAACTGTTTCTTGTAAAAGATGTATTTTGCTTCATTTTCCTTATGAGACTGTATGTTATGGTCACGTAGGAGACAGCTGCAGAGCCTGATGACATTATCCAGCTGCACTGCATCACTCCCAGTGGAATGGGCAACGGGATGCTGAGATCTCAGACTGAGATGTTGTGACACGTGTTACTTCTGTGGTGGAAGCCACCTGGCAAGCAGTAACAAAAGGATTTTACAGTAACAAGCATTTTGAAGTATTTCAGTGTGCAGAACTAATGTAGAGTGACGCGGCAGCCAGTTAATTGAGCTGTCCCAGCTTGTTATTGAGATGACAAACTCATTTTTATTAATAAAATGAGGGTTTTTTTGCAATGCAGGATTAAAATATGTGCAATGTGTTGATTCATGCAGCGTGTCACATGAAATTGTCTGGGTGGTAGTAGGAAACATTTCTCACCTGTCCTATATCACAAATAGCCAGGGCGTGTTTAATGATCACTTAGATGTGGTGCTTAGAGATCTGGGCTACTGGTAGAGTAGGGTTATTGGTTGGACCGGATGATTTCGAGGGTCTCTCTCAACCTGAATGACTTTATGGCTCTATGATTCTCTGAAAACTAGCAGAGTTTCTTTAGCAGGACAGTCCACCTGGCTAATTGGAGCTTATGTCCAACTGGGCAAGACTGAGTGCTTCATGCAGGCTCTGCATAGAAAGCTCCCCTGTGGCTCTGGCTAAGAACAATTTCTAAGATAATAAATGAGCTAAGAAAAAGAGTGAGGAGACCACATTTATCTACAGAGCATCACAGGCTGGTTAATGACAGATTTTTTCCCCAATGAAGAGAAATGAATTTCAGCTGCTGCCCAAGACCATCAAGTAGACTATCCCCATGGACATTAAGCCACAGCTTGTCAGCTGGAGGAAGGAGGACCTGGGAAGAATGCTGGTTTTGTTTCCTTCATCACTTCCAGCTTGTGCAGCTGTCAAGATTTCGTTTCTCTGACCTTTTGCCCAATGAGTTTTAATCAAGTGACATAATTGGCTGCTGTGGCTGAAGCAGGTACGACAGTCTCTCTAGTAATGCAGAGCAGGTTTGTGTTGGCATCAGGAGATGAGGGACCTGGAGCTGCTTTTCTAATTCCTTACCCAGAGGATTTTAAAGGCAATGAGCTTCAGCAAATTAGACCAACTTATCACTGTAATTTTTGCCATAAAGCAAAAATCCTGATGTTTGACGATGGTCCCAAGAATGAAACTGCAGCAATTTATAACGTGAGTGTGGCTGAGAGCCCTTTGCAGGGATACCTGTGTGAGGAGGCACTGACTGTAAACATGCCAGCATCTTCCAGGGAGACATCCCCATTTATAACAGCCTCTGGTTTTAGCACATTTTGTATCCTTTTCCTCATCAAGCACAGAACAGAGTAAGTGACCTAGAGCTGGGCAAAAGCAGCAGCTTCTATTACTAGAGTCTTCTGTGGATCAGAAGGGGGGTGGTCAGCAGATCAAGAGAGGTTCTCCTCCCCCTCTACTCTGCCCTGGTGAGACCATATCTGGAGTATTGTGTCCAGATCTGGTCCGTTCAGTTCAAGAAGGACACAGAACTGCTGGAGAGAGTTCAGCACAGAGCCACAAAGTTGATGAGGGGAGTGGAACTCATCATCTCCCTGATGAGAAAAGGCTGAGGGAGCTGGGTCTCTTGAGCTTGGAGAAAAGGAGATTGAGGTGTGACCCCATTAATAGTTATAAATATGTGAAGGGTGGGTGTCAGGAGGATGGAGTCAGGCTCTTCTCAGTGTCATCTAGTGACAGGACGAGGGGCAGTGGGTCTGAGCTGGAACATAGGAGGTTCCACATCAATATGAGAAGGAACTTCTTCCCAGTGAGGGTGACAGAGCACTGGAACAGGCTGCCCAGGAGGGTTGTGGAGTCTCCTTCACTGGAGATATTTAAGACCCGCCTGGATGTGTTCCTGTGTGACTTGGTCTAGGTGATCCTGCTGTGCAGGAGGATTTCAGCACTCACTGGAAGTCTGTATTTTCATGTACTGGGAAGCAGCCAGCACTGGTAAGTTGTCTGATAACAGTCTGTTGAGTAGTGAGCTCTGGTTCTGTACTTGCAATCTGTGATGAATCATTTTCTGGTGAGGAGATGGGAGCTGGCTATTGGTGTGCCAAAAACATAAACCCATGCTCACGTGTGAGGAAAAGAATGGGAGAGGAGTGGTTGTTGAAGGGATAAAAGGATGTTCTTCCTGTGCAAGATGTGTTGTTTTGTACATGTACATCTGGTTTAGTGGTGAACTTGGTAGAGCTGGGTTATTGGCTGGACTTAATGATCTTGGGGGTCTTTTCTAAACTGAATGACTCTATGATTCTAGGAGTCTAATGATCACACGTTAGCTCTGTGGTGTGTAGCTAAGCAGGTTATTTTGTCTATGGAGAGCCTGGATCATTACAAAAGCATAAATTGCTGTCTAATTCTAGTTAATCACTGCTTTTTCTGTTCATTTGAGGGGAAAAAATAGATTCAAAGAGACTACAAAACTTTCCCACTTTCCTTTTTCTGAAGCAATCCCTCCCACCAGGTGTTCAGTATGACATGGTGTGTTTAAGTAATAGGGAGCAGAGAAGAAACCAGCTAAAATATAGCCCAAAGGAATAACAAGATTCAAAAAGTAGTCTGGTGTGTGACAAAGAGAAGGGAAAGAGTAGTCCTTATGGTGCCTCCTGAGGTGGTCGGGTAGTTCTTGAAGAGTTGAGATAAAAAGTAGTAGCAAGGGTGGAAGAATGGGTATTTCCCTGGGGGCTCAGTGGTGAAATTAGTGTGCAGAGACCCACCACACTTTGGTGGCCTTTGAAAAAACACCAGAAAGCTGCCTGCAGCATCATGGAGGAGGACTCTGCTTGGTGTCTGCAGGGCTGAGCACAGTGCTGGAAGCTGGGAGCCTGGATTCAGAATTACTCTGCCTCACTGAAGCAGGGGCTTCCTCAAAACATTCATTAGTTCTTCATACTTTTTAAAAGAACTGGTTAAATTAAGAAAAAAGGTGTTAAGTCAGATGTACAATTGGTGCTGGGATCTCTTGAGGCTTCCAGTCCCTAACATTCTGTGATTCTGTGGTTTGGGAACCTGTTGAGACCTGGTTAAGACCAGAGCTCAGCCTGATGTTGGAGACTTGTGATGGAAACAGTTACCGGCTGTCTCTGAAAGAACAAGCTGTTTAAATGTCACAGACTCCACTCCAGCAAAGTTCATTTCAGGAATTGGCCAGGATACGAGCTGTTGGAGTCTTTGTTTTGAAGAAGCAAAACACCACGGGCACTGTATTCATTCTTTGTGTTGAAATCAGAAAATGTCAAGCCAAGTCAGAGAAGATGTTGGGACAAACCACATTTATTTCACAGGGACTTTGATCCACACATTTGGTGACATTTGATGCTGTAATGTAAAATGTTCCAAATTTGAGAAAACCTTGTTTTCCAATAGAAAAAGATAGTAAAAGTGGTTTATTTCATAATCCTGTATTTTATCGGATATTTATTTAATAAGGTTTAGATGGAAATAATAAGCTTTTATACCTCTGTCTCCATAAGAGGTAAATAGATCTGTTCTCTGTTTATCAAATGTAATTGAGAAATAACATTTACCCTAGTGAGCTGTAGGAACAGTTAGTGTTTGGAAAAAGAATCACAGAATCATTCACTCACAATAACAAGAAACAGTCGGAATGTTTTTAGGCTGGAAGTGATGTCACCTGAAAAGGAATTCAATGAAAGGGCAGTTCAGGGCTGGCTGCTAATTGTTTGACAGGGCAAATCCAGACTTGTTCTTTAGTTTTTCTCCCAATGTGACCAAACCTTGTGTCTGAGTTTTTAACTCCATTTACTTCAAGTGTTGTGGTTGCACATGGCCTGTTTGTCTCCATAAAGCGATGAAGGTTGTTGATCGGGGTGTGTTGTGAGGAATCTCTGCTGGCTGAGAGTCATTTTTCATGCTGAACAGCCATTCAGGGGAAAGAAAAGCAATCAGAAAAAACAATTTGATGGCTTACAGTACAACCAGAGTTCCCTGCTCCTCTGCTGCTTTGGAGTTGTAAATAGCTTCCAGAAACTCAACCCCTTTGGACTCATTCTATTGCTTCTCCAGCTAATACAACTCTCCAGCTAATGTCTGTTTGCAGAAACAGCGGGGGTTGTAATACCTGCTCTCCTAGTTTTTCACTTAACACAGTCTTTTCCAATTCTAATTGGACTCCAGAGGAAAATTTTTCACCCTGAGAGTGATTAGACACTGGAATGGTCTTCCCAGGGCAGTGGTGGGTTCCTCAATTTCACACAGTTTTAAGGCTCAGATTGACAGGCTGTTGGGTCATCTCATTTAAACTGGATTTCTTTAGCCTAAAGGGTTGGACTGGATGCTCCTTGGGGTCTGTTCCAACCTGGTCTGCTGAGATGCTGTGATAGAGTAAGAGAGCACAGGACAAGTAATATGTCTGTGTTTTCCTGGCTGTGTTGGCCACCTAGTTAAACCACATTTCCAGTGCTGCATGTGTCTTTTTGCAATGCCTTGGGTGTTGAAAAGTGCATTTTAGCTGTAATAACTTAATTGTTTTATTGTACTCTGCAGCACATTTTAACTGGCTCTTCAAGGCTCCCAAGTTCCCTGCAAAGACTATTCAGCTGTCTGTCTTCTAAACACAATCCATCCAGAACTTTGAAAGGATAAAAATTGTTCTACTTGGCAAGTCTTTTATAAGGGAAATATTTCTATAATTAGGATTAGCTCAAGATATATATTGTCTGTCCTTGCTAATTCTCATGCTCATTTGAAAAGTGATTCAGCATCACGCTGTAGGAGCCAACTGCATGAACCTAAATAGCAGTCCATCAATCTGTAAAAGAAAGTGACATAAGGCAATAGAGCTGTGTGTACAGTAGATAAAACCAACCCTCTCTGGAGACTTCTATCCTAAGGAATGAATTATGTGTCCCGAATAACCCTACAGTTCCACAAGGCCTTCGGAGCAAACGTGTTGCTCTTTTGGAGGCCAGACCCTGCGAATGCTGTTGGCATTGAATTCACTTGTCACTGTAGTCGTTAAGGTGACATTATTCTTGACCTTGGTGTTGCTCCAACTTTTCATGTAATAAAATTCTTCATTACAGCACACAGTTGGTAGGATAAAGGGGTTTATTTTTCCTGCATCATTTCCATCCATTTTGTAAAAAGTTGTCATCTGTATTTCTGTTATGCTTGAAAAGAAAGTGACTGCAATCAAAAATAGGCACATTTTGAAATGTCTGTCTTAGCTGGGATAGGAGGGAGGCTGAGAAACTGATAATTGCTAACCCAAGGATAATAGGTTCTCCTGCTCTGCATTTTCCTTTGTGGCTTTAGTGACTTCCATAGTCATTGTAGATAATATAAAATACTAATTATCACTTGAGCAGATTTTGGGTTAAATTTCATCTCACATAGATCAATATAGCTCTATGAATACATTCATTTTAATCAGTTCACTCTCTGGCAGTTTCTCCTCTCTGCATTTTCTCTTACAGCCAACAATGATTTTGGAGTAGGAAAGATGAGGGAGGAGCTGAGACTAAAGCAGGAGCTAAAATAGAAAAAAAATATGGAAAAAACCACTCAAAATCTGAGTCAAAGATCTGGCAGCTGCAGAGACCTGATTACCAGCGCCATGAGGAAAACACAGCTGCCCGTGGCTGTTCTGCAGGTGTTGCAGTAGGTGTTCTGTTGTCACACAGCCCGTGTTTGGAGTCAAACCAATCATTTGTTGTAGGAAAAAACTCCTGTTATCCATGTCATTCTTATAGCAGTTACCCATCCATTACGAGTCGGGCTCTTGGAGAACACTGTCGTGTCACCGAGGTTTTGTCTTTGTGATCATTAGGTTTTCCTTCTTGCTTCCACTTTATGTCCAATGTCTTGGTGTCTTCCGTGCTGCCCAGTTAATTCCAGCTTCAGAGACTGGGAGCTTTAAGTCCATCAGCTCTAGATGAGATGTGGCCTTTGAGTGTTCTAATGGAGAAGCCATATGACCTGCTCTGCTCCCCTGGTCGCAGGGGGCATTGAAAGAGCAGAGCCCCATCTGTCACAGCCCAGAGGACAGAGAACCAGAGCACTAGGAAAGAGGGTGTTTCACAGACACGGAATGAACGAGGCTGAGTCAGATGCTCAACCTGGCATCTTCTGAAACGACAGCTTGCAAACCTAGAAGGCAGTAGCATGTGGCAAGCATGCCACTTATGCTCACTTCCAGGTGGACCACTGTACATGCAGCTCATGGAGTCTCAAGCTTGCAGGCAGCCAGTGGTGGAGGCGCTAAAAAATGAGTAGATGTTGCACTTTGGCACATGGTCTAGTGGTCATGGAGGGGTTGGGTTGAAAGTTCAGTTTGATGATCTTAGAGGTCCTTTCCAACCTTAATGATTCTGTGATTCTAGTCATTTACTGCAGACAGGCTCCCTGTAAATTTACACTTTGTTCTTCCACCTACTCCTGCAGCTCTGAATGCAATTTACTGCAGCTATGAGGAGCTCTTGTCCAGACAGGATTATGTGCTTCTAGTATTTGTTGTAGCCTTGAACCCCACACTGGGTTCCTCACACACACACAGAGGGCATCCACAGCCATTTTTTTCCTACTTCACAAATTTTTAATTCATCATTTCTTGATATTCAAATGGAGCTTGGACTAATTTCCTCTATTCTTACACCCAAACAAACCAGCTTTACCAGGCTGAAGTGTTTCAAGCTCTCTGTATGTAGTCAGAAGCAGACCACAGCACACACTTTCAAACATCTCCAACACAATGAGCAGATCACATCAAGTAAGAACTGACAAAATGTTTACTTGGGAGCTACACACATCTGCCTGTACTTCTTGAAGCACTTGTACTACTGTCATTTTTCATCATTATCTGACCCCATGTCTCTTAGGACTTGACTTGGAGCAGATATAGAAAAAACAGGGGTTTTGCACCAGTTAGAGACTGCCATGAGTAAAAATCCCACCAGGAATTGTCTTCATAATTGTATTGACATCAGTAATTGCAGTTGCACAGCTCAAGTTTTACCTGAGCTTGCAAACTTCTCTAACCTTTACCACGTGTTGCCTGAGCCGTCTCTCTCATGAAGAGCTGCTTGGGGCTGACAACACTGAAATGAAACACAAAACTACTTTCAGCTCATAAGCTCGAATCATAAACCATAGTAAGGTTCATTATTTTATTTCACTCTGACCCATATAATATTTAATAAAAATTACAGAACTGTTGCTTATCTAACACATTATTTAATATAAAGATCAGTAAACCACAGAATGCTAAGGATTGGAAGGGACCTCAAAAATCATCTAGTCCAATTCCTCTGCCAGATTGATTCTGTGATATATAGTGTGTGTGTATGTACGTGTATATATACATATATATATATATAATGTAGTGTGTGTATCATAGAATCATTAGGGATTGGAAGGGACCTCGAAAGATCATCTAGTCCAATCCCCCTGCCACAGCAGGATCACCTAGACCAAGTCATACAGTCAGTCAGGGTTAGAAGGGACCTCAGGATCATCCAGTTCCAACCCTCCCACCATGGGCAGGGACACCCCACCCTAGATCAGGCTGGCCAGAGCCTCATCCAGCCTGGCCTTAAACACCTTCAAGGATGAGGCCTCAACCACCTCCCTGGGCAACCCATTCCAGGCTCTCACCACTCTCACGGTGAAGAACTTCCTCCTCACATCCAGTCTATATCTGCCCATCTCCAGCTTTGCTGCAGCACATCTACATCCTTCTTGTGATAAGGGCTCCAGAACTGGACGCAGTGTTCCAGGGCGGGTCTCACCAGAGTGGAGTAGAGGGAGAGAATCACCTCCCTTGACCTGCTGGCCACACTTCTCCTGATGCAGCCCAGGATCAGGTTTGCCTTCTGGGCCACAAGTGCACACTGCTGGGTCATGTTGAGCTTTTGGTCCCCAAGCACCCCAAGTCCCTCTCCTCAGGACTACTCTCCAGCCAGTCACTGCCCAGCCTGTATTTGTGTGATCTTGAAGGTCTTTTCCAACCTCGATGATTCTATGATCCTTTACTTCTGCTGAAGGATTAGGAACCGCAGCTCAGAGATGTTGTTTGGGAAACCTGCCAAACGATCTAGAACTGGGACTCTAGATAAACTGGTCAGTGTATAAAAATGCCCAGGAGAGTGCTGACACATGAGAAGTCCTTGCAAAAACCACATCGATGGAATAATGCATTTTTTTAAGGAATATTTATTTTCAGTTCCATTTAAACAACCCACTTTTGTAACACATACTAAAATCTTTAGGAAACATTCTAAGAAATCTCAGGATTATAGCCACGGGGATGAGCCAACTGCCTTTCAGTTCCGCAGAAGAAAATACAGAGTGTGTTTGCGTCGCTTTGCATTTTATGCCGCCGCTGCCGCCGCCGCCTTTTGGTATGCTTTACATTAAAAATACGTGACTAACACTTTTTATACCGGGAAGCCTTTTTATTGAAAAAAAACAACCAACCAAACCAGTTATTGCATTAAACTACATTCCCAGGAATTCCTCGAAGAACCTAAAAAAAAATGCTGCGTTGCATATACAATAGTGCAATTCACTTAGCTACTGTAGAATATAAAACACTTTGTACAGGGAATACAAAACAAAATGACTAGTTTACATCTCGTACTAGCCAAAGTAGTGTCCAGGTTTAAATATAAACTTAACTTCTTTTTTTAAAATCAATCTGGTCAAACGGCATCTTTCTGTAAATCTGCACAACAAAGATACAGGTGAAACATCCTCCAAAGTGCCTCAGTAGCCAAGAAATAAACCCAACCGAAAAAAGAAATGATTGTGAAACCCAGAAAACCTCTGCTCTTGGGATTTCGCCGTGTGGGCAACCTTTGTTCTTGGGTTATGCACCAAGAATATACAATCAAGCTAAAACAGACCGTTCGCTGTATGTGTTGCTGCCACGACAGGGTAACTTCTAGGAATCAGTCTAAAACAAGTCGTCATTGTGGCACGGCTCCATACATCAGGCTCAATTATGCTTTTAGTAAGCGTCATCCAGATGTGAAGTCCAAGACTGATGAAAAACAAGCCTGGCAGCAAGCTCAGAGAATGGGTCGCCTTAGCTGTGGTAACTGATAATTTCATTCCTTTTCACCCAGAAAATCCCACCAGTGCACAACGACAGACTGGACGTTCCCGTTGTTGGTAGCCAGCAACTGCTGCTTTGCTATTGTGCTCTTTGTCTTCCCTCCTACTCTCCCTGGTTCCCAACAGCACCTCTCAGAATCCTCATCCCCTTGTTTCAAGAAGCAAATCTAATCTTTTCTATTTGCTTGCAACACCAGGTCGTCTCTGTGGTTTGTACAATGAAGAATGGGGCATCCTATGGTTCAGCTCCTTCTTAGTGTCCTATTCTGTTGTGCATACGTGGTGGGAAACCTATGGAACTACTTCTGAAAACTGTCTCTGTTGCAGGATACTGTGAAGTTTCTCTTGGTCAGGCTTCTTGCCATAGAAATGTGAACAATATTAAGATATGATACAAGAAGAACATGGCCTGGAAGATACAGGGACACACAACATGTGTGTGGGTGGTAAGGATGAGATTAGCCTGTCAGTTCTTCTATTCCACTTTCTTCTCATGGTGTCATCTACTTAGGATTGAAAAGAACTCTACTGTACAATGAGATCAGGGCCCTTGGGGCCAAGAAGGCCAACTGCATCCTTTGTTGTACCAGAACCAGAGGAGAGGTTCTCCTTCCTCTCTGCTCTGCCCTGGTGAGACCGCATCTGGAATATTGTGTCCAGTTCTGGGCCCCTCAGTTCCAGAAGGACACAGAACTGCTGGAGAGAGTCCAGTGCAGAGCCACAAAGGTGATGAAGGGAGTAGAACATCTCCCTGATGAGGAAAGACTGAGAGAGCTGGGTCTCTTTAGATTGAAAAAAAGGAGATTGAGGGGTGACCTCATTAACATTTACAAATGTGTGAAGGGTAGATGTCAGGATGATGGAGCCAGGCTCTTATCATTGTCACCCAATGACAGGACAAGGGGCAGTGGTTGTAAGCTGGAACATAGGAGTTCCACATAATTATGAGAAGGAACTTATGCACGGTGAGGGTGACTGAGCACTGGAACAGGCTGCCTAGGGAGGTTGTGGAGTCTCCTTCTTTAGAGATGTTTAAGACCTGCCTGGATGTGTTCCTGTGTGACTTGGTCTAGGTGATCCTGCTGTGGCGGGAAGCTTGGACTAGATGATCTTTCGAGGTCCCTTCCAATCCCATATGATTCTGTGATTTAAACATTTCTTGGGCAAGACTCTCCCATACAGTCTCCCACAGCTCTGTTTGGTAGGAAATGTTGCAGTCTCGGCAAAGAAGCTGAGGTTCAAAGCCAGCACTAGGCGCTTGGCAACTCTTGGACAACCCAACACACTCTACACTAGAGCCACAGGCAGGCAATGCCAGAGAACTTGGCTCCATCCCCCTCTTTTCCTTCCTTTTTGGATGCTTGGCTTAGGAGAAACATTGCATCCTGCTTTTGCCAACACAGAGCTCCCTACACTACGGGACTGTCCTTGTTATGTGCCTGTGGCCAGACTGGGGTCCCTTCACACTGCCTAAGCGATATATCTCGGGGCTAAAACTTCTCAAGTATCTTTGAGATGCTGTTGTGACCCTCTTCTTCCAGTATTAACTCCTCACTCCAAGACTCTTTGGTCAGGAAGCAGAACCAGAACTTATGGTCCCAGGTACTTTCTCTGAAGGTACCTCTCTCTTTGAAAGTGAGTGCTCTCTGTGAGGTACCAGATGCTGTTGAATTTAAACTTGAGAGGGGGCTGGGCCAGTTCATAACAATTTGTTTATATTTAATGAATTGGACTCGATGACCCTTGGAGTCTCTTCCAACCTGGTCAACTGGGATACTGTGATACTCACTTGGAAAAGTGAGTCTAGAGGTGTCTCTGCTCTACCCTACATTACACTTCTTCACATCACTCATGGGTGTCAATATCCTCGGTCCTGCTGTGTCTGGGTGCTGCAGTCCCATTCTTGCCAATGGTCTTTATGAATCCTCTGTAGAGTGACATTAGCTAGACCCTATCCTCTGTGGGACAGTATCATGAAAGGCTTTAAAACAGCTTCTAAAGAGTGACACGAAAACAAAATCAACATTCATACGCTGTCAGCCGTGACGCGGACTCAGTGTTTGCTGTTGCCTTCTCAGCAAAACAGTCCATTTCCCTTCAGCCACGCGACTGAGCACAGAACAGGTGGTTTGATCTGGATTTGGAGGGGGAGCCACGGCGTGGTCACTTGCACTAGTTCAAATAGCTAGAAACACTGAAAATTTCTTTTATTGTAGGTACCTGTTGGGTCTGGCTGGAGCAAGAGTGGTGGTGGGGCTCTTGCCCTTGGAACACTGGGTAAACGAAGGGGTTTGGCTGTAAAACCGAAGGAGTGGCTGCGTGCAGCTGTGGGGTGAGTAAGGCTGGGATGTAGGCAGTGTGGGGCAGGGCGGGGAAAGCCAGCGGGGAAGGGTGGAGGGTGGTGGTGGACACCAAGTGCAACGGGTGTCCTGCCAGCAAAGCAGGGTGGGTGGGAATGAGGGCTGGCGCTAACGGGGTAAGTGATATGGGGGCAAAATGTGCCTGAGAGAGGGGGTGGAGGTGTGCCAGGGACAGGTGACTGCCCTGGGGGTGAACAGATGCTGAGAGAGCAAAGTGATGCAGCAGCGTGTGCTGGATGGTGGTGACCGTCGCGTGCTGCTGGGCAGGGAGGGCAGGAACTGCTGGTGTTGCGGAGAAGACAGCTGGTCCTGGGGCTGGCAAGACTTTCAGATGTTTTGCCAGAAGTTGTTTCTGCATGTGCTGCTGGGCTTGCAGCTGCAGCAACCTGTACTTGTCCACTTCCTCCGGCGAAAACGTGACGGGATGCTGTGTTAGAGGAGGGGAGGTGGCTTTGCTGTAGGCTTGGAGGTCATGCGCTGTGTCCTCGCACTTCTGCCCAGCGCCGCCGCAAAGAGGGTCCGCGCTGCCTTCCACGCCGCCCAGCTCCATGTTTACCTCATGCAGTTCTTCTTTGGCCTCTGTCGAGTTAGCAACAACAGAATATCTACGAGAGGGAAAAGCACCAGGGAAATCATTTGGTACCGAGTCACAGCTTTCTACTAAGGGTTGCACTTCACCAGCGAAGAGGTTGGGTTGTTCTTTTATTGCTGTGTTCTGCGTAACACTGGGGCTCTGGCAGGCTGCTCCTACCTGGGCGATGTCTTCAAAAAGACAACGGTCATAATCAGCACCTGTGGAAGGTCCAACAGCACTTAGCTGGGATGCCTCAAAGCTGCGCGTCTGCCCAATCTTTGCCAAGGAGCTGCTTTCCTCGTGCCCCGTGTCCGTTTTGGGTGTGCTGAGGAGTTTCTCTGGCACAGGCAGCACTGCAACGTCATCCACCGCGGGCGAGCACTGAAGAGCACAATTACTCTGCGAGTGACCCTTTAATTCTGCCCCGCAGGCGTTCGGAAATCTCCTTGACTCGAGCGTTTGCTCCTGCGTTTTCTTGGACTGCACTTTCTCTAGAAGGACCTTGGCTGTCAGTGCCTTTCTGTGTCCACACGTGCCTTTAGCCAGGGTTTCAGAAGAGCAGCTGGCAAAGGTTTTTGATAGATCACTCACCTCCAGGGAGGTGTGATGTGCAGTGTCACCCTTCCCCAGTTCAGCGCTGGCACCTCTGTCCAAGTTCTCTTTATTTTTCTCATCACAGTTGCCAGTCTGTTTTGAGAAGGATCTTGAACTGCTCCCTCTTGATACTCTGCTACTAGATGATCTTTCGCTTGATTCTCTGGTGGAACAGATTCTGGAGCCGTGGCAGCTTCTGCTTCTCCTACACCTGACAAAACGCCGCAGCCTATCAGTGTGTCTACACCTGTCTCTGTGTTGTAAAACCTCGTGTCTTGAGCACTTTCGGTATTTAACTGTGCCCCTCTGCAGAAAGTCCCTAATCCTGTGACTTCTACAACGGCAACAACCTTGGTCTGTCTCATCGGAACTGAGGATGGGCTTGTGCTTTCTGTGCCTACACTTGTGCCTTTTAGCTCTCTTGCTTTTTCTCCTGCAGCAAAAGAGCAGATGGCTGCTCTTGTGATTATTGGATGTGGGACTTGGGTAGCTGCTCCTGCCACTCGCTGAAGTGTCAGAAGAGCTGGAGGACACTGGAGGAGACAGGAACCTCCAGCATCTTGTGTAACTTCCACATTCTTCATTTTCTGAAGACCTGCTGTTTGAACTGGATTTACAACAGAGACAACTTCCACGAGAGTCTTTGTCACTGTCACTGCTGCAGCCGGCCACGTCTTTTTGGTTTTCGGGTTTTTCCTCAGAATAAATTAGGGGACATTTTGCAGCTTTAGACTTTCTAATCCTAGACATGAAAGCAGCAAAGGAAAAGCTTCCACTTCTAATGTTCTTCCTTTCACAGCTACGAAAATGGTGCTTTAAAGGTCTCCTCAGCAGTGTTCCGTGAAGGTTCTTTCCTGTCACACAATCCTTTTGTGGGACATCAAGGTAAGCAGGCACTTTGGGTATATTTTCATTCAAATCATCGGCGACGCAGTTTTGACCATCTTCCTTCATTGCTCTCCCCATCTCCGACTCAGCTTTTTGCTTGGCCTTTCTCAGATTAAGAGAACCTTTCATCTTCTTTGGTTTCAACAACAGATTATCTTGTTCATTTGACGTTTGCTTGTGTTTTATTAAACCTGAGACTTCTTTTCCATCCGCAGTAGAGTGCTCCCTACAGCTCTCTTTGCCTGTGTCGTCCTGTTTGCCATCTCTGTGATTTAAGGAGAGTCTGAAGTCAAAGTACAGCGGGTTACAGCCATATGAAATGCAGGGCTCAGTTTTTGTAAAGAGAAGCAGTTCTGTTGGCCACTGCAGGGCAGTGGTGCCATCTTTGCTCACCACGTGGAGGAAAGGCAGTTCCTGGGGCTTCACCTCTTTAACCAGGGTCTCCCTTGGCAGCATTTCCAGATTCCCATTCACCGCTCCTGTGCTCTCCAAAAACCGCTCTGGTTTTACCAGCCCGGGGCTCGTGCAAGCCAGACCAGGCGCTGGCTGTGCTGGGAGCTCGGGCAGCTGCTCGGGCAGGTGGGCACTGCTGTGCTTGTAGGTGCTGGGCTCTGCACAGAAACTGCTAGCCTGGCACAAAGGTGAGATGAGAGTTTCTATCAATTGCACGGGCTCATCCCACTTACCCTCTTGCTCTGTTTCTTTACACGAGCCAGAAAAGTCCAAACTTGAAAGCTGTACTTTGGCTTTGGAAGATGAAGAATGAGCACTGACCTTTTCTTCTAATGCTCTGTCGCCACTTTTCTCATTTTCCTTCAGCATTCTAGGCTTTACAGCTACATGACCCGACACGCTGTTATCCAAATCCACCCGGTCCTGTGCTACAGGTGGCCCTGTACCCAAGCTCGGCTTCATGTCCTCCTCCAAAAGTGTGCCAGAATGACAGCACTCCAGAGTTTGCTTCACCTTATGGTTGGGAGATTCACCACAATCATTTCCCTCTTCAGCGTTCTCACTGAAGACTGACGCCGAGGACTCGAGCCTCAAAGGGACCTTTTTAGAGAATGAGAAAGACACTCCTGCCCTTTGAGATGTACTGGTGCTATCGGGGAACACTTGTGTGACTTGATGTCCAAGTCCATGGGGTCTTTCAGTAAGGGACTGGTGCCTGCTTATGATCAGCTGCTTTTTCTCTAGGACACTTCTGGAGAAACCTTGGCCTTCACTCGAGGCAGTTCTTTGAGAACTGGCCGTGAACTTGTTGCCCTTGCACAGGAAAATGCCGTCTGCTGGTTGCTGCTTCTCCACAGCTAATCTGGGGGCTTTGTGCAATGGTCCACTCCCAGTAATGCTGCAAAGTAGTAAAATGCAACGAAACAAAATAAAGCAACCAGTAAACCCCCCCCCCAGCTGCATTACACAACCTGCTCAACCAAGTTAAGATAGAAGTCACCTCTGACAAGGTCTGCCTAGCAAAATGGGTACCAGCTGTGCTGCTGTGAGGAAAAGCTGCACTTCCACATTTTCCAGATGTGCAGTCTAGCCCTGAACTTGGGCTTCTACATGGGCAAGGTCATTAATTACATTTTTCCTCTTCTCAAAACATCTTAGGTTTTAAATGTCTGGTTTAGCGTCCATGTACCTTAAAATAACACACTCTAGAATAAATGACAGTTTACTTACAAGAAAAGGCTTTTGGACCAGCTTCAGCAAGGAATGGCTTTGAAAATTAAGTGTAAACAAATTAAGACTGTCAGATCCTCACTAAAACTTCCCCTACAAACAGGCTAGTGTGTTTTAGAGGTGCTCCAACAATACATTGTCTTCAGCAGCGAGCGTGACACGAAGACTCTCTGATGTAGGGTCACTGCAGGGTATAAGGACACGTACGCATTTCTGAGAGGACATCTGCATTTGCCACACGTGTGGCACCACGAGATACCAGGTCACCCCTACTTGTGCATCAAGGAAATGCTTTCTCTTGGAAGTGTTTTCTCATGGCTCTCAGCCACACCTGTACCTGCTGGACACTGCCAAGAGGAACAGGAAGGCCAGTCATTTCAGGGTCTTCCTTAAGGATTATGGATTCCTGGCTCTAGAAGACAACCAGCTTTTCCCCCTCCCAGCATCACGCTGGCTTTCTGACTATCACAGTCTGACGTTAAACCTTCACGCATGTGGGCATAAACCCCACAGGCACTTCCATTTCTTTCAGTAGATGTGCATGAGAACGGAGCTGTGACCGCAGAAGTGATGCACTGACACTGAATGTGCTCTTTTATCAGACTACTCAAACGCCAAAACGAGGGAGTAATCAGCTCAGAATCAACTAGGGATTGTAGTCAACTTGGGATTCATTTAAAAGGGCGCCAGTCTGATTATCTACTGAACCCATTAGGGTCTTACATGAACAGGAACAACTGCTTCACAGCTGTCCACTCAGCTGAATAGTCTGGCATCAGTAAAGTTAACTTCTCAGCCTTAAAGGTTTATTAGTGCAGTTTGAGACTAGGTCTTGATATCTACCAACAGCGCTCATTCCAATAACTTCACTAAATCCATGACTTGCTTCCTCATTCATTCCATCACTCTGCAGAGAAACTCTGAGAGTAGTCTCAGTGTACTACACGTGGTGACAATGATTCACACACTAAGTGGAGATGCTCCAGATTGTGCTTCTCCTCTCCTGTTCACTTACTGGCAGATAAGCCAGTTACACCAGTCTATTTAGGTCGGTTTGAATAAGGTGAAATGATATCAGTTAATAACATGAATCATTATGAATAATTATTTTGAATATATTAATAATGTGACATTATACAAACATTTTCAAACAACCAATCTCATTAGAGACGAGATTAACTAGCTACAGGAGAGACAAACACAGAGCTTCAAACAGTAATTAATTCAGGGGATTTCAGTTTTATAGTTTGCAGAACAGGATTGTTTGGAGTTTAGGACAGCTCAAAACACATCACAGCACCCACAATCCTGGTACATTACTGTGTAGGAGTAAAACCACCCGGATTTCTTCTGGGACCCAGGAAAGAGGGCATTAAACCCAGTATAAATTTTAAATACTTGCCATTCTGACTGCTTCCGTAACTCTGCGAGCTGATGGAGCCGCTTGAGTGCTTTCTCCTGTTTCTTCTCATCTTTCCAGGACTTTGAAGCCACATTGCGAGCAAACTCCCTTTGTTTCAAATCTTTCAATCTCTGTGTGAAAAGAAGAGAAAAAGAAGGGTTTCAACACCACACGCAGAATCACAGAACATTAGGGATTGGAAACGACCTTGAAAGATCATCCAGTCCAACATCCTCCACCCCAGCAGGATCATCTAGACTGGATGCAGCTCCTCTTACTCACTGTGTTTGCTTTTCATAGAATCATAGAATCATTAGGGACTGGAAGGGACCTCGAAAGATCATCTAGTCCAACCCCCCTGCCACAGCAGCATCACCTAGACCAAGTTGCACAGGAACGTACATTTGTGTTTAAAATCCTAAGAAGAGGCTGAAAATGCTGTTTTTGCTTAATAAAAGACATGGTTGGCCATCACTGTTGATTTAACTACATAGAAATAATAGCTTTTCAATTTCTTACAAATACAGAAATCTTCTGTTGGGTGCAAACGCTTCCACAAAGCTAGACTCCTCCATCCAGGCTGGATGAGGCTGTGGCCAGCCTGATCTAGGGTGGGGTGTCCCTGTCCATGGCAGGGGAATTGAGACTGCATGATCCTGTGGTCCCTTCTAACCCTGACTGACTGTATGACTTGGTCTGGGTGGTCCTGCTGTGGCAGGGGGACTGGACTGGATGATCTTTCAAGGCCCCTTCCAATCCCTAATGATTCCATGATTCCATGACTTCATGTAGCTGGAATTTTCTACTGAACTCATTGAGTTAGTCTTTAATCCACAGTCCTGCACTGGAACGAAGGATGAGCTTGTGTGTGTAACACGTTGCACACCCTCACACGTGGGTGTACGTGTGCTTCTCCGGGGGGCTATTTGACACTGCAGTTTTTCCAAGGAGCAAACTACTGTCGCAAACATTCAATCAGGAAATTCTTCTGTGGTTAATTTCACAAGTTTTTGTGATTTTCCCCCTTGAACATCTACAAATCAGAAAATTCCTGGTTTCAGCTTTTTTTTCCTGCATGCCATCCCTTGCGGTTCACTTGCCCCTTGCCAGGCCAGTCGTATAGTTGTCCATTCCATTCCTCAAACTTCACAGTGAAATGGGTGAATTCACAAGACAACATCACTTCTGGCCCAAGACAGCATCAATTGTGACCCAAGACAACATCACTTGTGGCCCAAGACAGCACCTTCTACAAGAGCATGTTGAAGCCAAAGCTGTAGAAGGAATCAGTGCTTCTCCCCAGAACAAAGCCATACTTTGTGTCACACAAACAGTATTTACAAGAGTGCAGAGTTATTTAAGCAGGAAAGATTCCCTCTTCCATCAGAAGACACAGGTAGTCTTGAGCCTTATTAACATCTCCAGTGTGAAGGAAGGGCATTTGAGAAATGTCCTTTAGTGCCGCCGCTGTGCTTTAGCTGTCACCAGGAGCTGTTTGGTATCACACACAAAGCATTCATGAGGAAAGGCAGAAGCAGTTTCTATCTGTCAAGGAAACAAAGAGCATGTGAAAGCTGCTCCTGAGGAGCTCAGGTAGTGGGAAACAGAGCCACCTCACTGCTTCTGACAGCTAGGATGATAATCAGCAAAGCGCGAGGACCAGCACTAACAATAGAGGTTCTAGCAGGAGCTTTTGCTCTCTAATGGCAGACAGAAAGTGTCAGGAAAGTGGAGAAAACAATAAAAACTTGTGAGTGAGCCCAGCAGAGGAGTCATCACCTAGAAGTGAGATCCAAGAAATCAGAAGCATCTGCAGCCTGAGCAAGAAAAGGGCTCTGGCTGCACATTCCCTCATCAAAACAAAATACTCCTCACGGCCAGAGCTGGGGACAGGAATCGTAATGAAATTTGTCAGCTGTGCTGGGCAGACCGTGGGGGTGCCTGCTGGAGCTGCAGAGCTGCTGTTCTCTTCACTAACAACCTGCCAGGCACGCAGGTACTTTCTGCAGGTGGTGCCCGCAGACTGTGATGGAGCAGGTACCTGAATGACAACCCGGAGCTCAGCAGGTGGGCTTGAAAATTAACATCACTTTACACAGCAATTGCACTTTTTGTGTAATTAGGCACTTAACAGGGCCTGCAAATACAGGCACGAGTGATAAATTAGGGCTTAGCAGGAATCTTCTGTGTCCTCCATCGCCACGGAGGGGTGTTGCGTTGTTACTCACGCTCTGCTCTCTCTCGGAAGAAGGCGGCTGGAGAAGACTGTTCAGTAGGGCAGGGAACGGTAGGACACGGGGTAATTCTCAGGCTGAAAAATTATCAGATGATTCTATTGTGCTGTGTGCAGGGATTTACAGAAACAGGAGTTGTACCAGCAGACCACTACAAAGTGCTCTGAAGTACCAGGGAGCAAGTTCATCGCTAAAAAGATATTTTATGTGCCCTGGAGGTAAATGCAGTGTAAATTTAGGGCTCAGGGCACTGGGATGAAGAGATACAGACAGGGTAAATAAAAATAGTGGAGATGTGCACGGAGGGTACCAAAGGAAGCTGTAAGTGGAAGCCTCATCAAGTATCTCAAGAAGGGTCCTTTTTCTAACAGGATGTCAGAGCTGTCCATAAAAAGCAGGTTTAGAATATTTAGCTTCTTTTGTTATTCAGTCATGAACAAATGATTCTGGAACACAGAAGGTTCCACATCAATATGAGAAAGAACTTCTTCATGATGAAGGTGACAGAGCACTGGAACAGGCTGCCCAGGGGGGTTGTGGAGTCTCCTTCCCTGGAGATGTTCAAGACCTGCCTGGATGTGACTTGGTCGAGGTGATCCTGCTGTGGCAGGGGGATTGGACTGGATGATCTTTCAAGGTCCTTTCTAATCCCTAATGATTCTAGGTCCTTTCTAATCCCTAATGATTCTATGGTTCTATGTTCTCCCATGCAGCAAGCGATAGAAATAAAAGAAATGGCTCCGACTTGTAACAGGGGAAGTTTAGGTTGGGTATTAGGAAGAATGTCTTCACTTAGAGTTATCAAACACTAGAACTGGCTGCCCAGGTCAGTGGTGGAGTCATGATCCCTGGATGTATTTGAAAAACATACAGACGTAGTGCTGAGGGATGTGATGTATTGATCTGGTAGCACTGGATCAATGGCTCTACTTGATGACCTTAAATGTCTCTTCCAATCAAAACAATTCTGTGATTCTGCAATTTAATGACATTATCATTCATTAATATTTTGCAGAGTTCTGTATCAGTCATGCAAGTGTTCTCCCTGGCACAAATGCCAGGATGACAGATTTCCTTGTCTGTACTTTCAAACAACAGCGTGGCATTGCCTAGCTTCTAGCCTGATGCATCTCCCTCCAGAGCTCTGAGACTTACTAAAAATCAATGTTACTGGTCAGAAGAGCTGATGCCCATCTTTTTTTCTAATACTTAAATGTTGGGCACCTGAATATGTCAAATGAAAATATTTGCCTCTAGAATTTGTTGTTTAATGTGAGAATAATCATAAACATAGATGTGACTAAATCTTGTGGCTCTGCCACAGATGTAGAATGGAAATCTGCGTTGAGTAGTCCTTTTTACTTCACTGTTAACAAGTGATTCATTTTTATTTGGAACAAAAGGTTCTTTATGTCCTCAATATTCTTTCAGAAACCTGCTTGCCTTCTCATGACTAAAGATTTTTCTTCTGCCTTTTTACTTCATCATTTTTTTCCTAGCTCCTTTGCTTTTGATTTACAATTTTTACCACCATCTTTTTTCTCTCTCTCATTTACAAATTTAAGCCACAGGGAATTGATTTTCTTTCTAAATGAATCAGCTGTTTAGAACCTAGTTGCTCTTTTTCTGATGTGTGGTTTGGGATCTTCACCCACCTGCCAAGTGCTCTTGAAAATTTCTTCGGTCTCTCTCACCTCTTCCCATTGGAATTCATCCTCCCAGCCCATTCAGGAGGAATGAACATTTCTCCTTAACTTGAGTGAACTTCTCCTTCACTGAATGAACAGTCAAGAAGTTCATTCACATTTGTAAATCTAGGTTCCTTAAACCAATGTATGTTACAGCTTATTATTTATAAAAAATAGATGTAAATATTGTGTGTATTCACAAAACAAACTCTCTTGGCTTTTGTAATTTCCCGCATGTCTCTGCTGATCACCCTAATGCTGGTGGTGTCTAAAGACCAGCTTTTCAGAGACCTATCGCATGGATGAAGTATTTTTGTGCTGTTCTTGCCCAAAGGGAGGCCCATGAAGGCAGCAAATTCAGAGGTACAATCCCTTAATTTTAATTTCCTCAGACATGAGGTTGCAGTAGCAGTTTCTGTTGCAGCCTGTGGTGTCTTTACAGGAGGAGATGAACAGATGTCCCATTTTTCCCAGACTAATTCACTCTTGCTGCAGCCTGATTTAGCCTTAGATTATCAGAGGCAATTTCTGCAAACATATCTCAGTAAATTATACTGATTAAAAACAGGTTATTTTGATGGGGTGTGCTTTCTTTCATTCCATTATTTTCCACATTTGTCTCGTTATTGTTATGGGTTGTCTTGTTTGACTTCAGTGTCCTTCCTTCCCTCCACTGTGCTTATCCATCTCACTTCCCAGTTCAGCAGAATTTCTCTCTGAAATTGCAAAAGCAATAAGATGCCTCCTAAGCAAATTCAGTGCCATGGAAAAAGATGACCAAACCATGCAGAGTGAATGATGCCCTAATTTCCCGGTTTATAAAGGCAGAGGCGCTTTGGCTATCTAGCACCGTTTTTATTGCCGTGTGTGAGCTTAAAATATTATCTGTTTGAAATTTGTGATTTTTATTTGCTCTCCTCGAACGTGCTGTTATTTGAACCTGCAGCGCCCGAGGCTTTTACTAAGCGACGGAGCTCAAAGCAAACACACGGTCCAGACAGGCAGTTCAGCCCACGGATGTGCAACACAGCACCGAGGCACTGCGTGACACCCTTCAGCTGTGGTTCCTCAGTTTAAGGGTTTCAGTACTCTCCTAGACACTGCTCCCTTGGAAAGAGGGTGGAAACAAGCATGAAGCACTTTTGTAAGAGCAATCCCAAAGTATCCCCTTGTATGGTTTGGAACAATGGATATTTAGTATCCCTCTCTCCCCTCTTACCCATCACAGAATCAGAATCATCAAGGTTGGAAAAGCTCTTCAAGACCATCAAGACCAAATGTCTGCCCCACAGCCCACTAAATACTTCAGGCTATGTTTGTGTTCACTCGTAAACACAATTATTCTTTAATCATACTTCTAGTTTTTCATAGAATCACAGAACATTAGGGACACTAGTCCAATCCCCCTACCACAGCAGGATCACCTAGACCAAGTCACACAGTCAGTCTGGGTTAGACGAGACCATCTAGTCCAATCACAGGAATCATCCAGTCCAATCCCCCTGCCACAGCAGGATCATCTAGATCAAGTCACACAGGAACACTTCCAGGCAGGTTTTAAACATCTCCGGAGAAGGAGATTCCACAACCACCCTGGGCAGCCCCTTCCAGGGCTCTGTCATCCTCACTGGGAAGAAGTTCATTCTCATATTTCTGTGGAACCTCCTCTGTTCCAGCTCACACCCATTGCCCCTTGTCCTATCATTAGATGACATCGAGAAGACACTGACTCCATCCTCCTGACACCCACCCTTCACACATTTATAAACATTACTGAGGTCACCCCTCAGTTTGCTTTTCCCCAAGCTCAAGAGCTCCAGCTCCCTCAGCCTTTCCTCATCAGGGAGATGTTCCACTGCCTTCATCATCTTTGTGGCTCACATGGACGTGGACATTTGTAAAATTATAAACCTTATAAACACTATAATCTATCTCACACTGCTTCTGAGATACTTGACGTCACGTCTCAAAGTCTTTTCCTATCACTTGACACAAGCAAGCTCTACTTACTTCCCAGTATCTTTGATTCCTGTAAAATCTGAAGTTGAGCTGTGATTTGTATCACAGCTGCTAATTCCAGTACCCATCCTGTTCTACCCACTGGAAAAGGAATTTGTTATGCAAAGTAAACAAATACATAGGAAAGACTGTAAGTTTAGGTACTCAAATGAAAACACAGTCCTCTTAAAACATCTACTGGCACAGGGATGATCTGGTGATACCATTTTTCTTTGATCCTGCTGTGGCAGGGTGATGGGACTGGATGATCTATCGAGGTCCCTTCCAACCCTTAATGATTCTATGATTCTATTTACAGCCTTAACATTCTTAGGACGCAGTGAGTTAAAGCTCTACCATAAATTATTCAGCACTCGAGGAGAAGTAGGCCAACTAGATCACATGCTGTCATTTGAATTTTTGACAACATATTCAATTGTTTTTCCAGGTATTGTTGGTTTACCTTTGAGAAAGATCTTCTGCAGAAGTAAGGATTTATAGCAGAAACTCTTTGTTACCTGGAAACAACAGACAATGGCTGTCGCAGTTACTGCACCCTCGCCACATGCTCCGTGCTCCAACCTGCCGGGCCATGACTTGCTGTTTGCATGTCTACACACAACATTGATGGGTCTGTTCAAACTGCAGGCCAGGATCTTTAGTGTGTTATTTAACCAAGCTAAGGGACCTTATGCTGTGCTGGCTTTCAAAAAGGGGAAGAAATCAGTCTGACATAAGAATCATAGAACCATAGAATCATTGGGGCTTGGAAGGGACCTCAAAGATCATCCAGTCCAATCCTCCTGCCACAGCAGGATCACCTGGACCAAGTCACACAGGAACACATCCAGGTAGGTTTTCAACATCTCCAGTGAAGGAGACTCCACAACCCCCCTGGGCAGCCTGTTCCAGTGCTCTGTCACCCTCTCTGTGAAGAAGTTCCTTCTCATATTTGTGTGGAACCTCCTGTGTTCCAGCTCACACCCATTGCACCTCATCCTATCATTAGATGACACTGAGAAGAGCCTGGCTCCATCCTCCTGACACCCACCCCTCACATATTTATAAACATTAATGAGGTCGCCCCTCAGTCTCCTCTTCTCCAAGCTCAAGAGACCCAGCTCCCTCAGCCTCTCCTCATCAGGGAGATGTTCCGCTGCCTTCATCATCCTTGTGTCTTTGTGCTGGACCCTCTCCAGCAGTTCTGTGTCCTTCCTGAACTTTAAGCTATACTTTTGTACACAAATATTGGTAATTAAATTAGTTAATAAACTGTAGTGTTTTACCCCCAAACATGACACAACTTTACCCAATTCCCATGTAGTCACAATAGATTTGCTAATCACACAGTCAGATCTTTCCCCAGGACTGAATCTAGGGCAGGTACCAAATTCAATGTCAATGCATCTGAATAGCAATAATTTAAAAAAAAAAGCCTTAAATTCATAAGTTTCATCAGTTCTTGATTTCAAGAATAGGAAGTAACGTGTGTGTAGGTTACAACTAATATTGTAAAGTAAATTTAAATACCCCCCACAAAATTCTAACAGCATTTTTAAACTGTAATGCTATTGAAGGAGTTCTTTTTGACTTCATGACCATCTTCAGTCTTACTGAACCTAAATGAATATGAACCTCTCGGATTAAAAACGCTTTTCACATTCCTGCAAAAGCTTTCTAATCTAAAAATAGCATTTTCTGATACAGGAGTGTTTAGCTGTCAGTTTATTTGTGTGTGTGTTCAGGAAACATGTGGTTTTTACTGTCCCTACACCCGTGATAATGTATTTGAACAACAACTGCATTTCTCCAGATATTCCCTCACAATTTAATCTGAGAAGGTGCTTAAAGAGCCCTCGTCATTTTAATGGCTCCTGGTGGAGCTTAATTATTACAAAACTGCAAAAGCTGTGAAATGATAATTAGTTTGGTTACCTGCTTTATTTTCCCTCACAGAAAATTTCAAAGGTGTTAATTCATGCTTTTAACTAAGCGCGGACAACAAATGACTAATCGCACCGTTTTCATCGCTCTAGTGGCGCACAGATATGTTTCTTCTTGGCTTTAAATACTTGTTTCCGTGATAAATGCCCCTTCAAGACAGACAGGGCACATTCCTTGAACAAAAACGTAGTTGATTAGCATGATTTTAGAAGTCACATGAGTTTAGAACTCAACAGGAATCAATGGCTTAGCTATAGCCTACATATTAATGACGTTCCTCTGCAGCTAGATCTAGGTGATCCTGCTGTGGCAAGGGGATTGGACTAGATGGTCTTCCAAGGTCACTTCCAATCTCTGCTGTTCTGTGATTCTGTGATGCTGCATGGAAGGTGCAGGAATGAAATTTAGCAGAATGTGGATCCTAGAGGACACTCATGGGTCCAGATCAAATTTGTGGATGCCAGTGGAATTAGAAGAATTATTTTTAAAGAGAAGGGAAAGCCATGAGCAACACTGTTCAAAAGTTCAGCAGAAGCTGTCAGAAAAGTTGTTTTTCTGTGAACATTTAAGGATAAAAACTATTTCAGACAAATCTAATTGCCCAGTAGGGTAGTTTTAGGTTAGACATCAGGAGAATGCTCTTTAATTGGGGGTGGTGAATCCCTGGAACAGGTTGCCTAGAGAGGTGGTGGAGGTCTCATGCCTGGAGATGTTAAAGGTGATGATTATGATACAGAACTACCCCAGGTAAGATACATACAGACATGTTGTAGACTGCTCAACAGGTTCCTTAATCAGCTGAATTTTCCCTCATTCTACAAACCACTCCACAGATATGAACAGAAGCACTTGTGAACAGACAGCAATCAAAGACACAGCATCTGGCAGGGCTTTGTCCCTGCCACCTCAGTAGGTAAAGCAAGACTTGTAGAGCCTGATGCTAAGATGACACCACTTATTCCAGATCTACTGATTTTCACGTGTCAAGTATGTGGCCCAGAAGCAACATTACCTGATGTTTGCCAGTCTTCTGAAGTTGGGACATGAAATAAAACTTATGTCTGTGTTTGTCCTTGTCCACTTCTTATTAATTAGAACCACAGATTCATTCAGGTTGGAAAACACCTTTAGGATCAGTGAGTCCAGCTGCTAACCCACCACTAAACTATCACATCTGAACACTCAGATACCTCCAGGATTGGTGACTCCAACACTTGCCTGGGCAGCTTGACAACCCTTTCAGAAGAAACTTTTTCTCGATATCCAACCTAAACCTGCTTTTTACTTAGAATGAAAGAGAATATGACTGTCTCTTGAATTGACTATTTCAGAAAGTCTTCTTTCACAATTTATTCAACTTAAATTTGAATTTTCATGTCAAACCATTCCTTAAAGAACGTTTCAATGCATTTGTTTTCAAGAATCTCGTCTCTATCCAAAAGCAAAGTTGGAATCAATGGAAAATTGCACCAAAGATGTTGAGTTACAACTAGGTCTAGCTTCACTTAAATAAGTTTCTTCATAGAGTCATAGAACCATTCAGGTTGGAAAAGACCTTTTGGATCATTGAGTCCAACCATGAACCCTACTCTACAAGGTCACCCCTTAACCAGATCCCCCAACACTACATCTAAGAGACTTAAAGTCAGGTTAGTCTTTAAAAATGTGCTATTACAACTGTAAGTGTTTATTCCACACACACACAGAGAGCAGGTGAACATCAATTTAATATTTACTGTATTTGGAAGAGAAAAGGTCTTTCTTTCCCTCTGCCCTTTTAACAAAAATCAAATAGCTAGGAGCCAGCAAAGTTCAGCTCTTGCTGGGTCACACCAGAGTGAAGTGTTTACCTTTCCCTGGCCCTGCCCTTAATGTTCCTGACAGCACAAGGAAAATTAACCAATTCTAACACATTTTGCTGTTTCTTAAGGGAATTCATGTAGTTTATGAAGAATGTTGTCTTCCTCTGAGCAGCGCTAGAGGATTACATAGCAAGCTGAACTACAGCACTCTTTTCACCTCCTGGTATTAAAGAGTAATATAAAATGAAAAACTAATAGGATGCAAAATATAAAATTAAAAGCTCAATTTTGATATTTTGATGCAAAGTTTCATATTTGCCTGCTGACCTGTGTAATGTAATTTGACAGATTCCTTGCTCCTCTGACTAAACCACCCACCACACTGCATTAACCATTCCTCCTGCTTGCAAGACTATTTGTAAAACTTCAGTAATTAGAAAGAGAATTCCACTTCCTTCTGACTGCAGATGCATTAATAAATTAATAATAATTGGAATGCAGATGCATTAATAAATTAATAATAAATTGCACTTCCTCTACAGCCTGGTTATTGCTGGTTACTGCTGTATCTCAAACACCACAACCTGATCATGTACCTCTGTATTTCCTTCTACCATGAGATGCTTAAGAAATATCTTACTGGGCCATCATGAACCACTAGGCAATGAGGTGTCCCGTGGGGCTTTTTTTCCAATTTAAAGAGGGTTAAATTGCTGTTTTGTGTGTTAATTAGCTTTCATTCCAGAGAGCACCAAATGCAATTCCACAGCACCCACATTTTGCAGTTTATCAAGATATTAAATTTAAAAGCTCTGCATTATATGCAAAAAGTTCTTCTAGGGGCTAATGATGAAAGGAATCTCATTACTGTAAGCAGCAAAAGAATCACAGAATGTTAGAGGTTGGAAGAGACCTCAGAAGATCATCTAAGTCCAGAACCCTCTGCTGGAGCAGGGTAAGCCTACAGTCCTGTCTCAAGATGTCCTACACGGGGCTCAAACCCATGATCCCAGGAATTCAGAGTCCCATGCTCTACCAAGTGAGCCAACTGATTTATTTACTTTATCACTGAGTAGTAACAGAGAGGCAAAGCATTGGCAGGGCAGCAGGTTCAGTAGATCTTTGTAAGGTCCACCAATGTGCACAGACATTTAAAATAAAGAGTTGTTCCTGGGGACATTTCTTTGCGATCGGCTCCCCTGAGCCACAGTGTGCTCAGTGGTATTTGATAACTGCTTCTGCTGCTATGGAGCTCACGCGATCCACACCACTTCCCTTTTGTTCTTGCCTTGGGTGTGGTGGCCACCATCTTGCCTTTGTTTCTGGCCATGGGAACTGAGAAGCTACTGAGAAGCTGTGTCACAGCTGTGCTACAAAGTGAGGAACTGAGAAGTGCTTAAATAAGTGGGAGAAAGAAGCCCCAGGGGCATTTGAAGCCTCCTTGGTGCTTGGCTGGACTTTGTGTGCTGAAGAAGCAGAAGGGACTTGTAATAGTTGAAATCTTTGGCAAAAAGAGAGAGACTGGGGTTTTGAAGTTTATGTTCCTGCATCAGAGATGCTGTTTGCTGCCTGAGGACCATGCTTGTCTGACCAACATCTGCTGGCTATGCCACACTCCCCTCCGATGACTTAGCTGACTGCTACAAGCCGCCACAAGCCACTGTTGCTGCCACCATTGCAGAAAAAGCAAAAGGGAGAAGATAGAGATGGTGGATGGTTGGAAAAGGGACTTTTCCATGACATGCAGAGCAGGGAGGGAGCCTCTGAAGTGTCCCAGCGGTGGAGCAGTGGCTGTTATCCCCTTTTGCCACGATATATGCTCTTGTCTGAAGCCAAAGACCACTGCATAATTATCTCTCATCCCTCTCAGGATGTGTGTACGGGTGTCGTGATCCAGGTTCTGTTTGTTTTATTTTTACTTGTTTGGGTGTTTTACTTTGTCCTTCCTGGTTGTGGTTTCAATAAATACTTTCTTTCTAGCAAAAGTGCTGCATTGCCTGGAAAATTCATCCTGAGAGATGGTTGGTGTGTTTGCGATCCCCTGCCAACCCAAGGATGGATTGAGGCCAACCCAAGGATGGATTGAGGCCATCCTTTTCAACCCGGGGCAAAACGGTGCGTTGGTCAGGAAATGCCTCAAGGAAGCCAGACCTCCTTTTCAGCCTGCTCCAACACCTTTCTTCACCTTCTCATTTCAGAGTGATGCTTCCATGCCTCTCCATTTCTGCAGTATCTGCCTCCTTCTGCCCATTAGCCCTGTTCCCACAGAAGCTGCTAACCAAACCTCCTTCTGATTCCTCCCCATTTCCCATTGTCCATCCTTTCACAGCCAACAGCCTCCTCCCCAGCACAAGAGAGACTCCTTCCCCCAGAAGTCTGTATGCAGTACTGAGTCAGGGAGTTTTGCTCAGGTAAAATAACACACAGCCTGAGATCAAATATGTTACTAATGTGGAGCTCAGATCTATACGATAATCAGATTACGCTGTCGAAACCATTGATCCTGGTGCCTTATCACTTGCTTATGTCTGACTTTGCAAACACCACATATATCTCACTCCAATTCACCACAGGTCTGTAGCTACCAGCAGGGCAGAAAGTACAGGGTACTGTAGTTTGGAATCAAAACTAATTAAAGAACAAAAAGGGACAAGTAAAAGAAGTTAATTCACAAGAAGAAATTCAGAAAGAATGAGAAGAACTTGAAAAGTTAATTAAGGAAAAAGCAGAGTGAGAAAATTAAAACTTTTCAGCAAGAAGTGATGAAAAAACCTGCTCTTTGGGAACAGTCACAGCCAGAGTGGAAGTAATTTTTGGGGATATGAACAAGAACATGCTGAAAAAAATCAATGTGTGATGAAAAGCCAAGAAAGTGTGAAGCTGTAAGAGAAATTAGAGAAGGTAATAAATGGCACAGGGGTAAGTGACAAGAAGAAAATCACCGGTTTCAGAATGAGCATGAGAACAGCGTGTCTTTGAGGCAAAAACATGCTGAAGTGACAGCTAGACTATAGAAATTAATTCTTTGCTTTCAGCTTTGCTTTTCGCATGAAAGGAAATAAGTCTTAGGTCAGAACTGTAAAGCATATGCTGTTCCTAAGGGAAGAAAAGATGCAGTTAGAGGAAAGAGCAGGAAAAACTGAATCTGCATGCCTGTTGCAAAATAATGAATAAAAACACAGTTAGGAATTCCTTGGCATCCCATCTCCCAAAATTCAGGAGAAAATGATGTTGTGATGAAGCAGGAGTGTCTGATGTGACCAAATAGCTGTGTAACGGTGACAGTTCAAGCATCAACTAGTAATGGATCTGACTAGGTGATCCATTGAGGTCCCTTCCAATCCCTACTGATTCCATGATTCTAAAGCTAAAAATAAAAGGGCATTTCATGGAAATTAAAGAATAATCTGAGAATCTGCCAAACATATTGAATCAAGCTTGAGTATTTTAACTGATGTGTCAGAAGAACTTTTTCCTCATGTCTGAGCTAAATCTACCCTCTTCCAGCTTAAAACCATGATCTCTTGTCCTATTGTTCCCTGCCCTATTGAACAGTCTTCCTCAGCCTTCTGAGCTGATCCTAAAATACCTTTCAGGTATTCAGGATGGCTAGAAGGTGCCTCCAGAGACTTCTCCTCTTCAGGCTGAAATCTCTCAAACCAGTTTCCTTTTCCCAAAATCAAAACTGCTTGGACAGCAGAATCATAGAATCATTAGGGATTGGAAGGGACCTCGAAAGATCATCTAGTCCAATCCCCCTGCCACAGCAGGAGAGGTTTGTCTCAGAGCTCAGAGCTTACAGGACATGCAGCTCCTCTGATAAACACAAAATGCTGCAAAACACACCCTAAAGAGGAATGAAAAAGATCTCAGCATTACATGCACGCGGGGAGCTTCGTCTCTGTTCCCTTACAGTACATTTTGTAGGTGGCAGAGGCAATGGTGGTGAAAAAGTGAACACACCTGCTGGCTTTGATGCTTATCAGGAGCTAAACCTCTGCCTGAACTAGAGTTTAAATCCACAAGCACCATAAAGGCTTAAGAGCAAGTGCCTGCAGTTCTACACATGGAATCAGACTCTCATGAGAAAAAAAAAGATCAAAGGGCTAGTGGGTGTGGTTGTAGATGCTGAGGTGCCCTTACAGGCATGTGGACTAGTAGAGAAAGAGCTTTGTGGTCACTCACATGGTGCTTTCTGCTCCCACGCACGTTGCTGAATTTGGACAAAAATCTAGAAGACCTGTTTTGTCACCAGAAGCCCCAAGATGGCAATGCAGCGTTGTCTTCCTTTGCTGCTGTGTTTGGTGTTATTATCACCATCATTACTGTGCATGCACTAGGCATGGAGTGGTAGGATGAGGGGTCATGGCTTGATGATGGAAAAGGGTAGATTTAGCTCAGACATGAGGAAAAAGTTCTTGAATCTGAGGGTGGTGGATCCCTGGAACAGGCTGCCTGGAGAGATGGTGGCGGTCCCATCCCTGGAGACATTCAAGGTCAGGCTGAATGGGGCTCTGGGCAGTCTGGTCTGGTGAGTGATGGCCCTGCTTGTTGCAGGGGGGTTGGGCTAGATGACCTTTGGAGGTCCCTTCCAACTCTGTGACTCTACGACTGTCCTGGAGCAGATCTGTGATTCTCTGTTTTGCTGACATCACAAACCCCTGCTGATGGCTAAGGATTATTCATACAAAACCTGAAGGCTTAAACTCCTTCAACACGAGCTGGCAGGATGGATGCAACGCATGACCGGGGGGGATTAAAAGATTTCATTTAAAACTGTCAGCCAAACAGACAACTCTGCTCAGTTTGGCCTTTTTTAATAGGTGCAGGTGACTTTAAAAACTTAAAGGAATCTGTGCTGCCATATTCTTTTCAGCTTAGCATGGCACATAGATGAGCATAAATTGCATTGTGAGGCAGCAGCCTGTATTGATTATCTATAGTCACGGCAGGACCCCTATGCTGTGAGCGTTCAGATGGTTTCTCCAGAGCCAAGGCAATCAGTCCTGATGCAGTTAGCCCGTGCCGCAGCGAACGCCGCCAGCGAGCGATAGCCAGCACTGTTCACCCTGACGCGTGGCGAGAGATACCGCGGGTTTATCAGATGTGCTGCTGCTGCTGCCTGTGACTCCTGCTGCTGCCTGTGACTGCTGCCCAGGGCTTCAGAAAATCACCGACTCCAAAGGGAAAACACAAAGCTGCTGATTTCAAGTGGGTTAGCTGGTACCTGTTGGAACAATGAGAGCTGTGCTCACAGGGCTGGCCGGCAAGGAAAAATGAGCGGCTCCCAGGAAAGTCACCCACAGTCCTGCTCCTTGCTAAGCACCTGGCTCATTGACAGAGAGCTCAGGTGAGCGCAGCTTTGCCCAGGCTTGCACCCACAGAAAGAAATCTCCAGTACCAGCTAACACGGATGGAAAGTTATTACAGGGGGAGATACTGGTGACATTACTCAAGACTGATGTTGTCAAGACAACTGAACAAACAAGAGCTGCTTAATTCTCAGGACAATTCTTTCAGAAACATAGACAAATTATTTGGGTCGCCTTCAGCGTCATGGTGGTGTGAGAAAATAACAAAGGTACAGTGAGGGGAGATCTTGGATGTGGACCAGATGATCTTTCGAGGTCCCTTCCAGTCCCTAATGATTCTATGATTCTGACAAAGCTTTCTTTGCATATGTGTGCCTGTACCTACAAGTGCATCCATGGTGTTTTTCTCCAATAAGTAGAATTCTCTGGAATAACCTGACTCAGCAGAAAGACCAGTGATGCAAACAAGGCCAGACTGGCCTCATCACGTTTTGAGAACAGGGAAGGCAATGGCTGGGATGCTGGTCCAAGACTCAGCACTTCCTTCTTTACAACCTGGTTTAAAACATCAGGAAGAAAATAAATGATCAAATGAATTGAATGAAACCAGAATGTTGGCAGATTAGAGCCATAATTCTTTGAATAAAATCAGTTTCCTCTGGAAAAGAAACAGGAGATTTATGACAAAGTCCTCCATGTGATGGTTTTCACCTTCACAGAATCATTAGAATTGGAAAGGACCTGTAAGATCATCAAGCCCAACCTTCAGCCCAGCACCTCCATGACCACTAGGCCTTTTCTCAAGGTGCCACATTGACTCGGTGTTGCCACTCTAATACAAATCCTTAAGTAGTAAATGGAGATTTAAATGGGAGAGCTAAGATTTTCAAATTCAAATAGGGAGTCGTATGGGAGGACCACACTGCGTTGTTACTGAAACGGAAAGGGTCCCTCGTGTTCATTTACCCTCCGTTGGAAGAGAGATGCTTAGGGTACGTCCACGTGGATGAGTAAAGGTACCGTCACGTTTCTATGGGGAAACAAACACAAGCCTTAGGAGGAAGAAGCCTCTCTGATGGCTGCTGTCCCTACCAGGACAAAACTTTTGAAACTAAGCCGCCTAAGACCACAGGAAACCATAAATTACCCTTGTTTTCCTTGGCAATTCCTCTGATAAAAGTAAGAAGAATAAAGGCTCCTGTGTGAGTGGCCATAAAAGCTAGAGAGAAGGGCACATCCGCACCGTTCCTAGAGGCAAACGAATGCTGTCCCAGGCTTGGCTGAGCAGTGGAAAGTGAGAGGGAAGATGAGAGTGAATTACTCTGTCACAGCAGGAGGGTAGCCGGCTAATCCTGTGCTAACTGAGCCACTGAACTACACCTGAAAGGGGAGGACAGGGGGAGCTTGTTCTGCCAGTTGTTATTCTGAGTGTGTCCTGCATTTCCACACAGCCTCCTGCTTCAGAGAACTGTGTCTGGCAGCTTTCAAAGCACTAAATTTACCTGGAAAATATTATGTATTGTTTAAAGATCCCCTTTTATTACACAAAGCTGCCAAAACCTCCTCTGCCCAACAATTTATCATAGACGGTGCGTCAAGCAGGCTGCTTTGTTTTGCATAAACTGCTTCTTGCAGGGACAGTGTTTGAAGAGGGAAGGGCACAAACGGATCCTTTTGAGCTCATGTGCATTTCTGACAAGTTAAAGAAACAGCTGAAGGGTGAGAAAAGTCCTTTGTGCAGCACAGGGGGATTTACAGGGATTAGAGTAGGAGCTGGAAAAGTGTTTGTTTTATGTTATTATAACCATTTGCATGGATTAATTAATGGAATGGAGATGTGAGGAATTGCTTTTGACTTGACACATAAATACATTAGATGGATCTACCTCAGGTTTGGGAGTGATGGGCCAAATGGAGATGTGAGGAGTTGCTTTTGATTTAACATAAATGCATTAGATGGATCTACCTCAGGTTTGGGAGTGATGGGCCAAAACAGTGCCATGAACACCCTTGGAGAGCTGACTCTGGGCTGCTTGGATCGAGTAGGATGGTTCAGCATAAGTAGGTGGTGGCAGTTTGTCAATGCAGTGCTGTGATAGATGCCCACAGAAAGTTCCAGGGGGATTTACATCCTCTGTAATACTGCAGGTGACAGTACAGTCACTTGCAGTGAGTGTGGAGTTTAGCCTCTAGCACAGTTTTACTCCTCATTTATTATTTCTAGACCCTGGTCAGAAGTATCTGCAACTTCTGAAGCATTCCCACACCTGTAAGGTAGCTCCTGGCACCTGTGCCCCCCAAAAGTGTGGTGACCCAGAGGACACTAATGCCTTGGCACCTTGAATGCTCACAGCACAGGAGAACTTGAACCCTGTAATGAGTAGAAGGAAAAGATACCTCTGCAGAACCTAGCTGCATGTTCTAACTGCTTACACGCTAGGTGTGAGCTGTCACACCAGAAGTCCTCACTTCTGAGCTCTGCAAACCATTTCTCCTCAAATTCAGAAGTGCTTATGTCACTGAACTGCATTTTCTTCCCAACCTACCAACTGAAATATGAATTGTGCTACAACCAGGGGAAGACTAGGATGCGAGGTAGAAGAGTAACAGCCCTATAAGGCTAGAGTGTACCTACCACACGTAGAGCTAATAACATTGATACAAACCCAGTGACATTTGGTATCTGCTGTCTTCTCCCAGTTAAACCAGTAGTTCAAGTGAATTAATTTCACTTCTTTCCATCATGACAATCTAGATATGAATTTTGCTATAATTAGAGGAAATCTAGGATGCAAGGTAGAAGGGTAACAGGCATATGAGGCTAGGGTAGACCTACCACATGTAGAGCAAATGAAATGAAACCAATAACATTCGGTACCTATAAGCATTTCCCAGGAAGCCAGTGTCTCCTTCAGTAGAATCATTAGGGATTGGAAGGGACCTCAAAATATCATCCNTGAAGGTGATCCACCTCCTTCATCATCCTTGTTGCTCTACACTGGACTCCCTCCAGCAGCTCCAACATCCCTCTTGAACAGAGGGGCCCAGAACTGGACACAATACTCTAGAGGTGATCTCACCAGGGCAGAGTAGAGGGGGAGAAGAACCTCTCTTGATCTGCTAGCCACCCCACTTCTGAACAGTAGCCATTACTTTATATTACGATATAAAGGAGCTCCACCCTGAGAAACATTATGAGAGGTAGGTTCCAACTTCAGAAATACATGTGGTATTTTTTACATTTTATTTAATGAAAAATAGCCTATTAAAGCTGAACACACCAAATAAGGAATTGTCTTCTGCTCAGGTGAGTTTAGAAACCTCCCACAATCAATACAGCAGCTAGAAAGGCTGCAGGATCACGCACAGACATCTGTAACCCTGTTACCTGCTTGTGAGCGTGGTCATAAGAATTGATGTGGTTGTCGAATTCCTGGTGTTTGTGGTACTGCTTGTCACAGAGTTCACAGTAGAAGTTAGACTTCACGTCCTCCAGAGCCTTGGCTGCAGCTTTCTCCTTCTCAGCGTAGTCCTGCAAGGCAGAAACACAGGGAGATGCTTTGCTGGAGAACATAACTCACCTTTCAGCAGCTATTTTTGTCACCCACATGAAAAGCTAGAACTGTCAGATCACCAGGTTCCATCCTGTACTGAAAAAGATGACTTTGGTGTTTTATCAGATTTATTCAATTTTTAGTTTATATATTATTATTCCATTTTTATTTAATTGAATTTATTATTCAAGTGTTTCTTTAATAATGGTTCCTCCTGTTTGCTGCGTGTCCTGCAGTGAGACAAGCAGAGAGGTTTGGAGTGCAGAGAGACACCCTCAGGACAGCAGCTCCTGGGCAGGAGAGCTGAGCAGGGAAGCCACCAGAATGAACCTGAGAAGTGTTAGAGCACTCCAAGGCCACACCAGTGCTTGTCTGCTCTTTAGGGCACTACTGCTCAGAAGAAAAAGCTACCTACTGAGGTAGATTTTATTCCTACCTGTGAAATATCCAACAGGACCAGGGAGCAGCAGCAAAGACACTTCAGCTGGAGCCTTTCTGCACTACCCTGTCTCTTCTCTACACCTGCAGAGGCTCTGCCACCCAGCTCACCCAAAATGACTGGGACTGCAGAAAGGTTCTAACCTGGGGGAAGCTTTGTGAAAGGTTCCCCCCAGCTCCTTTTCAGCCCTGCCTCTGCCTAAGCTGGGCCAATCAGCTCCTCTGCAGTAAACGATTTAAGGGGGAAAACCTGCTGAGCACCTTCTTGTTGTTAGTGATGCTGTCTCCTGGCTTTGGGAGTTCCCTTGTTTTGGGGGAACCTCAGAAAAGCCACATGGTCTCTGAGTCCAGGGAAGGAGGAGGACATGCCTTAGCAACCACTGCCCTTCAGGGTGTAGTGAGAGGAGGCTTTGGAGACCTCAGGGACCAGCAGAGGGGAAGTGTTGCTGCAAACCCATCGAGGAGAACCCATGTGAGCAGGGAATGGATCCTGGAACAGACCAGGACTCTGACATATGGACCTGTGCCAGAGAGCTCAGGTGCTGGGATCACCCACAGCCCATGAAACACCCTCATACTAACTTGTGGAAGGCTTGTCTCCTGTGGCAGAGGACACCGTGTTGCCACAGGACAGAAGGACCTCGAGGGGGTTTTCCCCTGAAGGAAAGGAGGCAGCAAGAGTGGGGCTCAGGGGGAGGTGTGGAGGAGCTTGATGATGGGTTTTTTCTGTTGTTTACATAACACATGCTCTGGTTTTCCCCAAATTGAGCCTGTCCTAGTCTGCCCATGACCTGTAAGTGGAAGGTACTCTCATGTGGTCCTTTGTTTTGGACCACAATATCACTTGGCTAGCTAGAGACAATTGTTCTGGGGCTGGCCAGCATGGCCAGCTGGTGGCAATTGTTACCCACCGACTGCAACCACTAACAGGAGCATCGCTAGCTCACGTCTAGGCTCAGGCAAATGGGTAAAACCAGGGAAAACAGGTTGCCATTGCTAGTGAGATTAACTTCACCTAAACGAGACTGTCTAGGCATTAGGTGCGTGGTCTAAGGCAGCACCTTAAGCTTTTTCTGTAAGAAAGTAAAAAATGATAGCCACTGCCAAATGGTTATTAACCCCATCTATTTCCAAAACCCATTCCAGGATGAGATTAAAATCTTTCGAGGTGCCATCTCCTTCTGTCGACCACTGCAAGGCTCTAAATTACTAACTTGCCCTCCATCCTCAATCCTTAGGCTGCTGAACTCAGAGGTAATGAATTCTATACTTTATTTCTTTATATTTAATTCTAAATCTCCCCATGAATCTTGCATGAACTAACCTGCTTGAAGACAAGAAGTCAAAGAGGAATTTTGTGCCTGGACTTCTGATTTTACATCTTACAGATGGCGCCGATGACACGTCAGTCCCTCCCACGGGGCAAACAGCCAGAGAAATCTCTGTCCTTGATCCTGATGTGGATCAAGGGGGTTCGTATACTCTGGTGGGTGTATATATATATAAAAAAATATATATATGTATCTAAGATATATACATACCAATGCAGAATTTTAATATATATTATAAGACATATAATAATAATAAGACATATATTTACATATAATTATAACATTATAAGTTTATCATAATACATATAATTATAATATATAGAATCATGTTATCATTAGGGGATTGGAAGGGACCAATTATATATTTATCTATAATAAATATACTTATATTGGTCAATTGTGAAAACAGGTAGCCTGGGCTAACACTGGATAATGGTAGGTAGAACTCGATCATATTAGAGACAGACATTGCAATCAAATGCAGGACTAGGGGGAATGGAGCANCTGGATGATCCTGTGGTGCCTTCCAACCTAGACTGACTGTATGACTTGGTCTGGGTGATCCTGCTGTGGCAGGGGGATTGGACTGGATGATCTTTCGAGGTCCCTTCCAATCCCTAATGATTCTATGATTCTATACATAGTTAAGTAACTTTCATTAGTTATTTAAATCTACAAAGAAGGGAGACTTCCTGGCTTCTGCTTCAGCCCCGTTGTTTAGCCAGTGTTAATTATTCACTGGCCTTCAGTATAATTAAAATACACAAATTAGAATGTGGCTGCACTGGCATTAATTATGCAGAGATGGCTGCCCTGACAGACAAGAGTTGGGGCCAACATGTTTTTATTGTAAACTGGTTAAATGGTCAGTTTTGTGCTCACTGGTCGCCAGCCAAAGCATAACTGGGTTTTGGTTGCTTTGGAGAGCTTTGTCTGAGCCCGACCTGTCCGTTGGACACTTGCAGTCTGCTCCATCTTTCCTGCTGCTGAAGGTGAAGGAGATTTTTTGAGAACAGACCGCACTGCTCTCAGCAGAAGGTAATACAACTCCCTCTGCATAAACACGTGTTCAAACAGCACGAGGCAGCTCCCAGGTACACCCTGAGATGTTTACAACTTCATCCATTGCCTTATTGCTTAATTATGCCTGTCTGCCATGGCAAAAGGTAGAACTTTTCGCTCGCCTATCGATCAGAAGCAGGAAAACTGAGTGCTACATCGCTTACTTCAGAAAGGTCACAGATTTCTCTTCCTCTCAAAGGCATAAAAACTTCCAGCACTGCAGGAGCTTGTGCAGACCTAAATTAATTTTCACATCTGCAATGCTAACACCTTCTCTCCAGGACTGTGGAGAGCAGTGGTCAACTCTGGTGTAATAATTGCAATCATGTGGACCTGTAGCATTACATCTGTAGAGAACACATCAGATCATAGAATCCTGTTGTTGGGCTGGAAGGGAGCTCAGAGCTCACCCAGTCCCAACCCACTGCCACAGGCAGCGACATCTCTCAATAGATCAGGTTGCCCAGAGTCCCATCCAACATGGCCTTGAACACTTCCAGAGATGGAGCAGCCACAACTTTCCCGGGCAACCTGTTTCAGCACCCTCACCGCAAAGAGTTTCCTCCTAATATCTAATCTGTAAATCTACCTCCTTGTGGCTTAAAGCCATCTTGAACACTGGACCAATGCCCCAGTGCTCTACTGCACCCACAGAAAAGCTGGAATATATTTCAGCTGGACACCACCAGGAGTAAGGATTATGTGTGCCACACTCTTGAACCTTATTCTGGTCTTTATGCTGCTTGGTGATGACACACAGCCTCAAGAAATGACATACAAGCCCCGGTAAACATCTACGTTCATAACTGCAAGCTGATCATGAAGTCATTCAGGCTGGAAAAGACCCTTGAGATCGTCAAGCCCAACCAGTAACCCCACTCCACCAAGCTCACCACTAGACCAGACTGGACTAGATGATCTTTTGAGATCCCTTCCAATCCCTAATGTTTCTATGATTCTAGGCACCACATCTAAATGATCTTCAAACACATCCAGGGATGGTGACTCGTTCCCCTCTCTGGGCACCCTGTTCCAAGGCTTGAACGAGGCCCTTGTAGGCAGGAGCTCTGCGCAGCCATGCACTAGCCCCGGTGCGTGCTGCAGGGTTCAGACAGTGTAGTGTATGAGGATAAATGAGGGCAGAATACACCTGAAAGCAGTTTTTTTGTAGATGTCTGCAAAACGGTTCCACATTATAGATTGTGATTACGTTCACATCAATTTGGCCCACAGAGGCACACGACTGTAATAAATGTTTATGTGTTGGATTAATTTTAGAAGGGGCTTCTCCGGCGTGTTCGGCTGGAAGGGCTTTCACGTAGCGGCTGCTCGGGCAGCGTTCTTACGGGGGAAAATTCAATTAAGGGCACCTGACATCTCATTTTCTAATCTAGGGAGAATCAATGAAAAACCCCGTGTTACTGAATTTTCTAGAGATGTTGCCGCTGACACCTAGTCAATTAGAAATCATTTATTAAACGCAGAGAGTAGGGTCTATTTAATAGACTGTGTGGCCATTAAAGACAAAACAATGCTCCAGGAGCTGACGGTAAATACAGCTGCTGCGCTCACGCGGGCTGAGGTGAAAACGCATCGCTTGACACCGCAAAGCTTTCGGAGGGAGGTTGTGGGAAACCCACGGATCTCCGCAAACGCAGCGGGATCAGCGCCTGTAACCAGAAGACAAAAACGAACCCTTAGCTCAGCTTTGATCCCCTCATTGTACATTCGAGTGCAAAGTCAGCGATGGCAGAGTGAACCTGCACCAGTGCAGAGCTCAGCGAGTGACTGATAAACCTGAGCGGGGACCTCGTTGCTCTCTACAGCTACTTTGACGGGTGGTTGTAGCGAGGTAGACGTGAGCCTCCTCTTCCGAGTGACCAGCAGCAGAACGAGAGGAAACGGGTTCAGGTTGTGCTAGAGGAGGTTCAGACTGGATATTAAGATAAATTTATGCCCAGACAGAGTGGGGAGGGCTCAGAACAGGCTGCCCAGGGAGGTGGTAGAGGCATCATCCCTGGAGGAGTTAAAAAACCAGGTAGACATGGTGGTTCAGGAGATGGTTTAGTGGTTGGGGGTTGTGAGGCAGATGGTTGGACTTGATGTTTAAATCAGTTGAACAACATTTCAACCTGTAATTCATATTTCCATCGGACCGCTCATGTGAGCTCTTGTAAATACAGTTTTCTTGAGGAAAACCTGTAGAACTGCTTGGGCTGGCACAAAACATCTCTGGGTGCTCAGGACCTGCATGTGGGTGGGTAGAAACAGCAACTGCAGAGCCTTCATTTCGAGTGCTCATCCACCAGCAGTTTTTGGGATGACTGCGCATAATTTTCATCCCCTTGCATCTTCTGCAGCAAAATGGATTTTAAAAGATTCCTAAACCTCAAAAGGGAGATGAAGGACTGCGGGAAGTAATCAAAGCACTTGTGTGCAGTGTGGAACTCGAGAAGCACCCAAGTGTCCTGAGATTAGGATACACAAGTGAACACCAGGACGGCTGAATGAATGGACTTGTCCCTGAATGCTCTTTTCTCACTGGAGAAGACTCTGCTGTCCGACCTGAAGATTTTGCCAGGGAAGTTTAGTTCTAGAGATGGAACAAAAACCCCGAGGAATTTGCTCAGTTGCAGGAACCAGCAATGCAGAACATTTTCAGTTACGTCACATGCGTTCACATCATTCTCAGCCTTCAAAACTCTGCACCTAGTGTCCGCCGTTGTGGATCCTACAATGAGGAGTTAGAGTTGCCTATTGGAAAGGAACTTTTTCTTCAAGATGTAGTAAATGCTGTCATTCTCAGATGACTTATGGAGGGCAGCTCTGTAAGCTGCAAATAAAGCTCTACAAGCTGCAAATAAAGCTCTATAAACTCTATAAAACTCCTGCAAATAAACGTATCTCCCTACTTTCCAAAGTCAGAACATTCCTGCAGGATGTTCTGCTACCAGGATGCTGAGACCTGACAATTGCCATCCTTTCATAGCAGGTCTTACCTGCAAGAGTTGTAAGTCCCACACAGACAGCTGCAACTTTAAAGAGTCACAGTCCTATTCCTAATTTATTTGCTATCAAAATCCTCAGTACCGATCGAATGTCTATATTCTACCAGGCAAACACCAGCGGGGCTACTCAGATCTTCAGAAAACCTTTTGTATTTTAAGACACGTTGCTGCTTCTAGTAGCTGTATAATGGACTTGTACTTTGAATCTGGACGAGACAACACCAAGCTGAGTGCTGCAGTTGACATGCCTGGGGGACAGGATGCCATTCAGAGACCTGGGCAAGCGTGGCGTAGTGGGCTGGTATGAACCTCATGAGGTTCCACAAGGTCAGGTGCAAGGTCCTGCACCTAGACTGGGGCAACCCCCTGGTTGAAACAGCAGGTGATGAAAGTAGTAAACAACTAGGTTTTGATTGGTTTCTGGTTTTTTAAAGTTTTAATCGTATGGAATTTCCAAAAGAAAGGACGCTCAAGTGTGAAGATCAGCTGGTGCACAAACCTTCCCCAATAGCTAGGGTGGAATAAAGATGTTTTCTCATTGTTGTCAGATGCTGAACCACCTTCAAACTGAAGCAGGGGATGTCGTTTTAAGGTGGATCATGGCACATTAATGGAAGGGTATGACCATAGAAAAGTATACATGGGAAAGACAAGTCATGATGGGTGTGACTCCTGGGGAAATTCCGACTGCAGTCCAGAAGAAAATCCTTCACCATCAGAACAACTAAACGTTGCCATCATCTCCCAAGGGAAGTGGTTGATTGCCCTACATCGGACAGTTTTAAGACCCAGCTTGACAGGCTGCTGGGACATCTAATTTGGACTGTATTTTTAGCTTGATAGGTTGGACTAGATGATCTTTGAGGTGCCTTCCAACCTGGTGTCTAAGAATCCATGAATCTGTATTTGATTTGAAGACTTGCAAAAAATCTACAGTAAACTGCTTAATGACTCGTGATGTTGCCTGACTTTGATCTTCGAGCTCCACTGTTAATCTGTCCTACATTAGCACTATTAGTTTCACTGATTATTTTCCAGGTATGAAGAAATTAAAACACAATTTCCAAATACCAGCCCTGCCATTAAAAGAAAACAGCAATTGTTGTCGCTCTGTAACAGCACCAAAACGACGAAGGGACGTGACTCAAGGACAACCTGAGAACACAGAGGGCATCAGAATTGTCACGGCTGTGACGTGGTTGAAGAGGGTGAAATGATTTCTGTGTTAATGGTGGAAAGGAATGGGGTTTTATTTCTGTTGGGATTGTATACTGGGCATTTAAAAGGAAATTCTAAGACTCTCATGATTAAGATTCAGAAGATAGAAAGGTGTAGACTACCTCAGTGTATTACTCTGCAGATATGGTCACTTCCATGACCTGTGTAAATTTGGACTCCCTGCTTCGCTGAAATTATATTTCAATAGGCTGATATTAAAATGTAGGTAGAATAAAGATGGTTATTTCCACGTTGGACAGAACTCTTCCTTTTGCTCAGAAGAAAGTAAAATCCATCATTTTATACAGCACTGCTCCTCTGCACAAATTTCAGTCCTTCAGCGGATCTGATTGTGAGATTACTGCCTGCCTGCCTTTTAAAGTAAATTCCTTCAAGTTGTTCAGTACTTCAGACTCTTTTTCTCCTTAACTCAAGTGATCATTTACTCTACCTTTTTCCTGATGAGAGATATTACCAATTAATCTGAACAGTCCTCCAGTTATCTCTTGCCATTCTCCTTTCTCCACAGGCAATTTCTACAATGCAACGGGTGTTCCAGCCCTGCAGGTAATAGCTGGTGTGAGACTGTCTTTCTTTGTCTGACACTTCTCTTCAGATAAAAACCCACTTGACATAATTTAAGAACTTTGTACATTTTGACCTAAACCACCAAACTTCTGTATGATACAACAGAACTTAACTTATAGGCTCTTTCATCTTTGAGTTAGCTAGCAGTGCTTTACGGTGATGAATCACAGGATCATTGGGGATCGGAAGGAACCTCGAAAGATCATCCAGTCCAATCCTCCTGCCACAGCAGGACCACCCAGACCAAGTCACACAGGAACACATCCAGGTAGGTCTTAAATGTCTGCAGTGAAGGAGACTCCAGAACCCCCCTGGACAGCCTGTTCCAGAGCTCCATCACCCTCACTGTGAAGAAGTTCCTTCTGATATTTATATGGAACCTCCTCTGTTCCAGCTCACACCCACTGCCCCTTGTCCTATCACCAGATGATGCTGATGATATTGAACACGCACCAACAGTGTAGGAAAATACAGTATTTTGTGGGCATCAATAGAATTAAATAGCATTTAAATACACCATTTAATGAATACATGAATAGTTATCAGGTTAATAATATCATACAGCTTTTTATAGTCTTTAATACCAACAACATTAAACTTTTACAGCCTCTTTCTTTTAATATTGTTTGTCTCTCTCTTTACTGACACCACAATATGAAAAACAGTTGATGGAGGCTAATTCAATATCATAAATGATGCAGTCTGATGCCTAATATAAATGTATTTCTATCGCTCATAGCAACAGAGAATAATTGTGAATTTTATGAACAGTTATTAATGAAAGTTATTCATAAACTTTTTAAGAAATCCAGCTTGGTCAATTTATTTTCTTACATTATCTAGATTTGCAACGAACTTCAGAAAAATATCTTACAGGGTAAGCATCTGACTAATCTGTTTACTAACCCCCTAAACCTTACTCGTAAAACAGTTCCTCATTGTTGCACTGTGAAGCATTTCACAGAATCACAGAATCATTAGGGACTGGAAGGGACCTCGAAAGATCATCCAGTCCAATCCCCTGCCACAGCAGGACCACCTAGAGCAAGTCATACATTTGGTGCTGTTTTTGCCCAGAAACCACACATTAGCTCTTCCTGCATCCCTTTATGGCTTTTCTTGCAACACAAAAGTGGTTTTTTGGGAAATGTTGGGAATTTATGAAAGCTTTGTCTTTTCCCACCACTTGGAGTTATCTGAGTGGAAAAGAAAGAAGTCCAGACTGCTCTACAAAGGCCCAGTGGGGAAAGGAAGGGTATTTCCACACCTGTACACCCTCGGTCCTCCTCGAAGCTCTCAGGTGAGTTGCAATTCACGTGAGGTGCAAAATTCTGTATATTTTTGAAATGAACTCTGCAGTTTTGTTTATGCTGGAGTGCCACTGATCTGAGCCAAGGCAAGACATGCCTTTTTCATACAACAAGTTAAATATTTGCATTGTGATTGAAAAGAAGAAAACACATGAGAAGGAGAAAGGACATAAGAAGCAATAAAGGGGGGTAAAGGAAGGAAGGACAGAAAAAAGGGTGGAAAGAAGAACTACTTTTTCTAGCTCTTTCTGAGCCAAATTCTTGCAGTCTGACTCTTCAGCACACATGCCAACTGCAAGTAATTTAATTTCTATATACAACCAGGCACTCACTTTGCAGATTAATGGCACAATTATGGTCATTTCCAAAGTAAAACTCTCTGCCATCCCCTGCTCAAAAGCCATAATGGAGAAATAACTGCCTGGTAGGATCTCCTGCACCTGAAGGGAATCAACTGCTCTCCAGAGTTACTGCTGTGTGATGAACAAGGAATGTTCCCACAGGCAAAAGACAGGTGCTGATATAACGAAGAATTAGCATGAATTCTTGATGGCTGACTGTAGAAAGCAAATGTTGACTGAAGATACTCAGTCTCTGCCCAGCACTCCCAGACTTAAAACTGAGTTAACATTAACTCATCAAATAACTCTGCAGGATCGACACTCTTGCATCACATCTTCCAGATGCCTTCCAGTCCCTAATGATCTGTGATTGTGTGATCTTCAGTTCCAACTCTCCTCTAGGAGACACTTTTCAAGAGAAAGTACTGGTTTTATTCTCAGCATGGGGAGGTTCAGTAGGGAGTGAAAACAGTGAACACTCAGGAGATGTGCTGAGCTCCACTCTAGGTGAAGGTGCTGAGCTCCACTCTAGGTGAAGGTCACTGCACTTCACCATTTCCATGCTCAGCATACATCTGCTTCAGGGACACTGAGTCTTTTCAGCCTTTGAGAACTTCCTTGTCTACAGATGGTCCTGCATTACTTTGTGGCTTTGTTCACTTTCCCCCTTTTTTGTCCCTCCTTTCCTTCAAGCTCCAGCCCGTGGCAGATACAGAACCCCAGTGCTACCTGCCAGTTGTGTGTTTACCAGGCAGTGCAGTCAGTAGTGATGTCGATCAACCGTGAGACTGCGATGTGTTTGATCACTTATTCACAGAAGAGAAATAAAATCTAGTCAGAGTTTATCATTGCTGCACTTTCCTGGCCTTTCTGAGACTGTGTAGGAACATCCTATGCTCATCATTAGTTGGGGCACCCTGGTGCCAACTTACCAGCCTCTCGTGTTGCTTTCTCATCCAGGGTAAAGACCTATTGCAGAAGAGCATGAAGGGCTATCTACAAGTGTTTGTTGGAAATGGTCCACCGATCCTCACCTCATGGTGAGAAGGTTCTCTTTAGAAACTGGGTAGCAACGAACCAGAGCTGTAGCCGCCCCAACGCAGGGTCTATCACAGTCCGGTGTGGCTGGAGTCAACGGAATCACAGAATGGCTTTGGGTTGGAAGTGACCTTAAAGATCACCTGGTCCAAACCCCCTGTCATGGGCAGGGACAATTCCCACTAGACTAGAAGTTTTGCTACTAACAGGAGCAAAAGATCCAGTTATAACAAGTATAGAAAGTAGAAAAACAAAAGAGAAAAACAATGATAAAATTTAGATCCAGGGGGATTTTCTGAGATTATTAAAACACAGGGAGAGCATTTTATTGCAGAGAGAGGTTTGAAAAAATATCCCACAAGGTGTGGGAAAGAAAAAAGAATAGCTGTTTGTAATAAAAGGATGAATTCTGTCTGCTGTGATAAACTAACGCGGTACCAAACGCAAAGCAAACCTCACCACACATGATTTTCAGCACTGGGAACAGCACTGTAGAATAAACACACCGTTTAAAATAAACACAAGAGTGTCTGGGGCACAAAGGAGCTTAAACAGATGCTTTGCTGAGCAAACAGAAGATGATTCATCCCCATCTCCCCTCAAATGAGTGAACTGTGTAACACAGAGAGTGTTCCCTCACTGGTCCCTGGTTGGGAATTCATTACCCAGCCTAAACGAGCACTTCCAGTGCTGCTGTGAGGTCTTCCTGAGACAACAACTTGAGTGGCTGGTTACAGTTTGATGCTGTTTATGAGGCCTCCAGGAGTGTCAATTAATCCCGTGAACACACAGAGCGTAGTGCAACATTAGAGATTCTTGACTTCAAGAGAAATGAGCTAGGCTAGTGCTTCTCACCCTGGAAGGATAATTCTGGCTTCACCATCACCACCACCTGTCAGAAATACAAGTAAGGAGTGCTCAGCTCCAAGAGTATCATAGGATCATAGAATCATTAGGGGTTGGAAGGGACCTTGAAAGATCATCCAGTCCAATCCCCCCACCACTGCAGGATCACCTAGACCAAGTCACACAGGAACACATCCAGGCGGGTCTTGAATATCTCCGGTGAAGGAGCTGGCTCCAGTGTGCAGCTGACTTTTCTGAAGGGAAACCATAGGAAACAGATCCTTCTCCTAGGGAGCAAAGGATAGTACAAGAGGAAATGGCCCCAAGTCGTGCCAGGGGAAACTTAGCTTAGATATTAGGGAAATGTTCTCCTGAAAGAGTTATTTAGTGTCAGAACAAGCTACCCAGGGGACTGCTTGAATCACCATCCCTGGGATTACTCGAAAGACACGTAGATGTTGATTAGGGTCGTGGTGGACATGGCAGGGCTAATGGCTGGACTTAAAGGTCTTTTCCAACATGACCAATTACACAATTTATTAGCCTGCATGCAGCCTGTCGGGGAGATGTGGTCAAACCCAGCTCTGACCTGTGCAGAAGGAAAGGACAGACAATTAACAGCCTGGAGACCTAAAACAGCGGTGAAAGGAGGCTGAGCCCCCAGAGGGGATCTGCTCGCGCTCGCACTCAGGAATAGTGTCACCAGTAACTTATGCTTTAAGGTCACTGTGTTTAGGGAGTGATGTTTTAGATCAGGGAGCTCAGATTCCGTGAACTGAACATTTTGATAGCGCTGCAGTCAGGTCAGCTGAAGCGGAGCTGGTCCAGAAACATTATCGAGCATCATTTCCACAGCGTGTGGCAGTCTTCCAGGGGTGAAAACATCATTACTATACACAAAGCAGTCTGTGAACTGGATTAGCTGAAGAGCCGTTATCAGCACTCAGGAAAATAATATCAGTGACAGCGACTTCACCTGCCTGAGTGGTTCCAACGTCCTGCCTTCCCATACTGATAACGCTTGGCAGCACTTGCTGGCTGCAGAGAGCATGGCTTTCATCTAGTTACAGGGCCATAACCATTTTGGGTAGAGAAGAAAATAAATACAGTCCAGGTGGTCTTGTCTGTCCCCCTGTAACTACTGCACGCTCGCGTGCCTGCAGTGCATTACAACGATGCCATCCTTCCAGCTCTTCTGTGCTTTCTTATTGGATTTACTGGGTGGACTTTACTGGGTCCGAGCTCCCAACAAGTGATGCTGCTGGAGCCTTTCCATAGGGCAAATCTTTGTAACTTGTTTTGGCAGGGAAGCATAGGCACAGAGAGGATATTTTTGGGACTATTCATAAGATTTTCTTGCTGGGTTTGACCTCCCCAGCACAGGATGTCTGAATGGAGGAGTACACTTGGACTGGTATGGGCAAGCACTTGCCTGGAGCCCAAAGCCGGCAGTGTGGTGTAGAGACCGCTACAAAACTTACGCTGCCAGGGGATTCTGAAGTGATTCAAGGCAAAAGGTTGTCTTAGAAACAGAAGCCTCATTATCCCATCTATGCCCTCAGAACCACGGAACACTAGGGATTGCAGGGGACCTCGGAAGATCACCCAGTCCAATCCGCCCACCACAGCAGGATCACCTAGACTGTCATAGAATCATAGAATCATTAGGGATGGGAAGGGATGTTAAAAGATCATCCAGTCCAATCCCCCTGCCACAGCAGGATCACCTAGACCAAGTCACACAGGAACACATCCAGGTCGGTCCTCTCCAGAGAAGGAGACTCCACAACCTCCCTGGGCAGCCCATTCAAGTGCTCTGTCACCCTCACTGTGAAGAAGTTCCTTCTCATACTGATGTGGAAGCTCCTGTGTTCCAGCTCACACCCCCTGCCCCTTGTCCTATTTTTAGGAGTTTCTCTTCCATCCCTACAATAACTTCTCACGGGGGCAGTGCTGTAACAGTCATCCGATTGCTGGTCTAACACGAATTGTGTCTTAGCCACAGAAATGGGCTTCACTGGCTGTAGTTTAGCACAGGCTGGATTCTGATGTAAATGATGATTTAACACTACTACTGGTGGGTCCCATGGAGTAGAGCTGATACAGCTGTAACAACACCCAGCTGTTTACAAACAAATATGCCAGAAAAACACCATTATCGGCTCGACATCGTGCCCTCAGGTTTATCTGGGACTACTGAGGCACACGCCACAGTTATCAGGCTGTAGAGCAACCTGCTAGTTAGGCTTGCAGAGCTCCATGAGCTCACTCAAGCACGAAAAGATCAAACTCCTGATTCAATTCAAAGGTGAGAAAAGCTCGAAGGCAGATGCTGCCCTTCGGCACCCACAGAACATTTCCATAGTCTGCCTTTCATTATCCTGGAGGGTGCTGTCAGCCCCAGGAAAAGATTTCTGAGAAGCAGCGAGGCAGCAGGCGCTGTAGGGATGCATGATCCATCCTTAGCACTGTGAGAGCAGTCTGCTTTAGAACCTGACTCCCACCCATGCAGTTGCTCTTACCTTAGGTGCTGACAAGTTCAACTGCATCTAACACCTTGTCAGTTGAATAAATAGGCTGGGATGGAAGATTCAGCTAAGCCTGCCCTCAGGATCCACCTCAGAGCAACTCAATTGCTCTCCAGACTAAATGGCCTCTGCTCTTCAGAGGCCCAGTGTGGGATTTCAAATCACTGGTTGGGCTGGAAGGGACGTCAGAGATTATCCAATCCCAACCCCTTGCCATGAGCAGTGACATTCCTTCACCAAACCAGGTTGCCCAGAGCTCCATCCAACCCAGCCTTGAGCACTTTCAAGGCAACCTCCCTGGGCAACATGTTTTACTGTCTCAGCACCCGCACAGAGAGGAATTTCTTCCTCAGATCCCACCTCAATGTCCCCTCTTTTAGCTTAAAACCATCCCCCTTGCCCTATCATTACAGACCCTTGCAAAAAGTCCCTCTGCAGCTTTCCTGGAGCGTCTTCAGGTACTGGAAGCTGCTGTGAGGTCCTCCCAGAACTTGTGTAACTTTAAAACCTGTTCTGAGTTAACTAGAGAGAACTTATCTCCCCAGTAAAGCATGATAGCAAAAGCTTGTTTTTGCACCATCTTGTTGACTTCACTGATTATCCACTAGGCAGAGAAGAAAACACTTAGAGAAAAAACCCACCTGATCTTCAGGTGATTTACTGCTTGGAATTTTTCAGCACTCGTAGACACGAAGCATCTCTTCACAGGAGGGACATCCCTTGACAGCCCTTCACCTTGGGGATGATGGAACTGTCAACCAAACAATGCGTGAGGGACAACCCTTATTCTGAGCTGGTCCATGACACATTGTTCTCTTTTATATTAGATTAAAAGGCCACTGGCCAGGGTGACCCCTATCACTGTTCAGATAATGTGAAAACCTGCTTCTGCAAGTTATTTCTCACCATCAAATAAAAAAAATCCACAACTCCTCCTGTTAATACAGGAGGCCCAGGGGCTTATAATGTGCTGGGACAGTAAAATAAGAATCAAGAAAGACTTTTCAGAATTTTTCTGTCTGCAAGGACAGTTGTTTTTGCACAGCTGTGATCTAGCCACCGGGTATTTTGGTTAAAGGAAGACAGTGGACTCTCAGCACATCATAGTTCTCGTTGACATTCCATAGGGCTCTGCTGCTCTGGTGCAGGGGGGTGCCAGAGTGCAGCGAGTCCTCCACACCCACACAGAGCACCTGCGATTCCCCCTACGAGGACCTGCAAGCGCTGCGGAAAAAGACCAGTGATTCGCCCTTCAGGTGGCCAATTTTCAGTTGCTGTGTAAAACAGCCCAGACAAAGCCAATTCCACCGGCACGACTCCTTAAGAGTCCGCACGTGCCACTGAATCCACAGCCACCTTGACTGTAAAACCACTCAAAATCACGTGTTTTTCAACTCAATTCTCACTCTGGTAGTGTCAAATGTTTTGTTCAAATAAATTCCCAAAGAGTTTCTGTTTTTTTCAGACAACTCAGAAAAAAGAGTCTGGTTTTGAGAGTGCAAAATGCTGAGAAAACAGGAGTTCCCTTCCATACTGCAGAGACTGATACTAGATCAATGATACCTCTAGTGATCTCTAAGGTTATATTAGTGTATGCCTTAGGCTACATGTAATTATCACGTTATACAATAAAACATAATATAATAAATACATCATATATCACAGCTATAATAAATATGATATTATATAATTTTGTCTATTACATACAAGATTCATAGAATCACAGAACAACAGGGATTGGAAGGGACCTCAAAAATAATTTTTCATTCATTTCTTTCCTTATTGGACAAGAAATAAAGGTCACAGAATCATAGAATCATAAAATCATTAGGGATTGGAAGGGACCTAGAAAGAGCATCTAGTCCAATCCCCCTCACACAGCCTAGATCAGGTCACACAGGAACACATCCAGGTGGGTTTTAAACCTCTCCAGAGAAGGAGCTTCCACCACCTCCTTGGGCAGCCTGTTCCAGTGCTCTATCACCCTCACTGAGAAGGAGTTCCTTCTCATATTGGTGTTGAACCTCCTATGTTCCAGCTCACATCCATTACCCCTTGTCCTATCATTAGATGACACTGAGCCTGGCTCCATCCTCCTGACACCCACCTTTCACACATTTATAAACAGTAACGAGGTTCCCCCTCAGTGTCCTTCTCTCCAAGCTGAAGATTGTATGGAACACATGTATAATGAATAAAAGCAACTTCTTCCTAGAACCTCTGATTAAAACCAAACGTTGTGTGACTTGGTCTGGGTGATCCTGCTGTGGCAGGGGGATTGGATTGGATGATCTTTTGAGGTCCCTTCCAATCCCTAAATGATTCTATGATTCTGTTCCATGGTGCAAAAACTAGATGGAGAGGCAGAAGATGTCTTTGTGCTGTGGCTTCAATAGGGACTTGTAGTTTGAATTCAAGCTTCAGCACTTGCAAAGCTGGTCTGCAAAGTCCTTAAACACTGAAGGGTCTTTTGTCTGAGCCTTCTGCAGTCCATAGCACTACAGCCCTAGTTAGCTTTTTCAGTTTTTCATCATCTGTGCTAATGTTCTGGGCCCAAGACTCGTTTCTGGTGGCTGTAGAAATGCCACACATAAGCATTTGGAGAATCTTAGAAAGATTATGTAAAACACCACAAAACGAGTACCAAGAGGCAAGAACTAATTTCAATGCATAAAGCTCTACTGGTGACAAAAAAGGCTAAATGCCACATACTGGGGGAAAAAATGACAGGAAATACAGCGAGAAAACAGACAAAGAACTAACTAACTGAGTCTGGAGAGAATGCAAATGAAACTGATTTAGAAAGGGAGCGAATGAAATGTGCAGGAGGTCCAAAGGAGGGGACCGTAACCAGCTCTGTCATTTCATTAACCTTCGGAGGGTTTTCACACTTTTTAGGTTAATCCTTTGTGACCCTGGCACTTTCCAGGTGGTTTTTCTACCTTTCTCATGAGGTTTCTTTCTTCCCTGCAGGATCATGCCAAGGCAGGAATGTTCTGCAACTGCACTATGACTGGGGAAGTCCTTCAGAGGCCTCTTCAGAGCACTTATGGTTAAGCCCTGATTTTCACACTTTCTTAATACTTTATAGGAGGTTCCATGTAAATATGAGAAGGAACTGCTTCACAGTGAGGGTGACAGAGCACTGGAACAGGCTGCCCAGGGGGGTTGTGGAGTCTCCCTCACTGGAGATGTTTAAGACCCACCTGGATGTGTTCCTGTGTGACTTGGTCTGGGTGATCCTGCTGTGTCAGGGGGATTGGACTAGATGATCTTTTGAGGTCCCATCCAATCCCTAATGACTGTATAATTCTATGATTTTATCATACTCATTCCTAGAAAATACTGAAGCTGCAGAGCACATCAAAGGCACTGAAGTCCTCCTCTGCTAACATGCATATCTTTTTCAAAAGGACAAAATCCCAGGCGATATTTTCTCCTGTCTGACTCACCAGCCTCTCCAGGCTCACATCCAAGTCTAGATCCACAGCCAAGCACTGAAGCATTAAGAATTTCCAAAGCCAGACTGCGACCCTGAGCATCGTGGTGGCCAAATGATGACAGGGCACCACACGGAGCTCCCTGTGCAGCTCTCCTGGATTCCACAGTCCCTTACAGGGTGCTAAGCAGTGAGGTTCTCAACACACTGCTAACTACAGTGTCTTTTTGAAATGCATCCAGTTGTAAATACGACTGCTGTCTGTAGCAGTTCCCTCAGCATCTGCTGTTCAGCAGCGTTGGCTCTACTGACAGCTGTGAACCCCAGTGACAGCAGTCCTCAGGACAGAGATCATGGGCATAAACATCTCCCCATCCTCATCCTGAAACCAAATTACTGCTTTTTGATTTGAACGGGCTGCAGTGTGTTCACTGCAGTGTCTGTGCTGGCAGGCAGATCCTCCTTAAGGTTGATTTACTCCGTTGCCTGCGGTTTTGCAGTTGTGTGAAGAATCACAGCACATCTACACACGAGGTCCATTGGATTCTGAGATGAGCAGCAAACCCACAGACTACTTCTGCTTCTTTCCAGAAACCCAAATACAGCAAAACTAGGTAAAGTTACATACTCTTTCACACCAAAGCCCTTCACTGCCTTTGTTAAACCCCCTATTCCACCTTCCTTCCTCGCGTCGATGTGAAAGATAGCAGCTCTGCCCAACACATGACTTTCATTTGATTTTCAGTTTAAAACAGGACTGACACTACCTGAAACAAATCCCAGCACGTTCACCTTTTGAACCACGGATGACAGTGAAAAGTAAGTCTGAAATAACTTGACACTTCAGTTTCATTAGTCAAACTCTTGTCAATTAAATGACTTTTCCTCCTACGTTACAGACTGAAGCAACACACAGCCCTTCTAAAACAGCTGGGGAAGTTCAGATTGAGAGCATGGAGATCTGCAGAGCTGGAACTGGATGATCCTGTGGTCCCTTCTAACCTTAGCTGATTCTATGACTAGGTCTAGGTGATTCTGCTGTGGCAGGGGAATTGGACTAGATGCTCTTTCGAGGTCCCTTCCAATCCCTAATGATCCTATGATTTAGCATAAAATACATGGGAGCAAGACAAGGGAAATCATTTGTGTTTATTGCCGTAGAGATCAAAGTCACATTGTGGTTGTATTAAAGCAATTTATAATAGAGCAGTGAATTCCTCAGATTCCATTTGATAGTTGTTAATCTAGTGCTTTACTTACAGAGCTGAGATCAGAAGCTCGTCTCCCAGGAGCAGCACTTGACGTTACAGTTTGCTGAAGGGTCTCCAGTGTATTCCCTTTTTTTGGGATGTGTGTAGCCATGTGTTTCAAAATTGCCTAAGCACACAGGAGAGGCATCTTTTAAAAATTCAGCCCCAAGCTTTTAATGCCTTGGATCCCCTTATCTAACAGCTTTGAACTACCTCGTGTCACTTGTATTTCTGGATACTCTCCAGGCTATAACTGATTACATGGCACAAAACCTAGCAGTGATGGAGCAACTTCAAATTCAAGGTCATTAAATGGATTCTCAGACTGTCAGGGTTTCTAAAAAAAAACCTCTGCAGGCTGGAACAGATATTAAGTAAGTTTTGGAGCAGCTTTAATGTTTTTAATCTTGTTTTTTAATGAAGCTGTTGGAGTGGGCCCAGTTAATTACCTTTCAATTACAAAAGTATTTCTCAAGAAAAGATTTCAGAGCCGCTGGTAACCGCTGAGTGCACAAGTCACGAACAAACTGAATTGTGTTAAAGCTTTGGGGTTTTTATGAAAGAATTATAAGTCCATTTTAATAAATTAATTCCTGTTGCATATTAGTAGATAAAATATATGAATATTTCCTCTTTTTGTAATTGAAAGACAAGAAATACTTGTCATTATAGTTATGGGGCAACAGACACATTTCCTTGTCTGTTGGCTAACAGAGTCTGTGCCCGGTTCAGTGAACCTCAGGGAAAGCCAGTTCTGGTCAAAGCTCAGTACAGCTCATGCTCATGTTCCCTGCCATCTCTCAAACCCACATTGTTACCTCATGGATCTGTATGTTTAAATAGCTTGGATTTTAAATTACCTTCACACCTTCAGGATCTCTGTCTGTTGGTGTACAGCTACCTGTGGACATCCAACAAGTCACAAGGTCACTCCACTTTGTGTGGGAAGTCTCTCCTTTGCTCTAATGCCAATCTAGATGGTGCTTTGGATGCTGATCCTATATTATCTCACTCTTCCCTTTCCTTTTTCTTCCCCTCATTTTTCTGACTATAGCCATTAGTCTCTCAGTATTTTAAACTCCACTAAATCCAGAGCAGATACCTTCTGACTGTTTGCATGTTACTTGCCACAGAAGTAGTTCTGTCCAGGGGCAAATGGAGAGCAGGTCAAGAGTTTGTGGGTGTGGATTAAGGCTGCCATGGGTCACACTGTCATGGGTGTCTATTACAGGCCACCAGACCAGGACGAGGAAGCCCATGAGGCCTTCTACAGTCGGCTGACAGCAGCCTCACAGCTACAGGCTCTGGTTCTCATGGGGGATTTTGACTACCCTGATATTTGCTGGACATCCACAATCCAGAAGGTTCCTTCAGTGCATTGGGGACAACTTCCTGATCCAAATGGTAGAGGAGTCCACTAGAAGATGAGCACTGCTGGATCTTTTACTCACCAACAAGGAGAGTCTGGTTAAAGCAGTAAAGGTTGAGGGCAGCCTCGGTTGCAGTTACCGTGAGATGGTGGAGTGCAGGGTCTCATGTGGCAGGAACAGAACACCTAGCAGAATCACAACCCTGGACTTCAGGAGGGCCAACTTTGGCCTTTTCAAGCAATTGCTAGGGGAAATCCCATGGGACAGGGTACTGGCAGGTAAAGGGGCCCAAGACAGTTGGTTAACATTCAAGGACCACTTCTTTCAAGCCCAAGATCAGAGCATTCCAACAGGTAGGAAGTCAAAGAAGGGAGCCAGAAGATCTGTGTATTGCTGGGCAAACTCAATAGGATGAAGAAAGTCTATAGGTCATGGAAGGACAGGATGGCCAATTGGGATGACTATAAGAGTCTCATCAGAGGATGATGGGACACAACTAGAAAAGCCAAGGCCTCCTTGGAATTAAACCTTGCAAGAGAGGTCAAGGGCAACCAAAAGGGCTTCTTCAAATACATATGATTGCAGGTAAAACTAAAACTAGAGGCAATGTAGACTCGCTGTTGAATGAGGATACAGAGGACAGTGAATACAGTGGATACTGAACACCTTCTTTGCCTCTGTCTATATTACCAGAGGCTGTCCTGATGAGCCCCAGACTGCCAAGGTTGCAGAGAAAGTCAGGACAAAGCAGGAGTTTGCCCTGGTTGACAAGAACTGAGCTATGGATGGATTAAGCTATCTGAATGTAAATAAATCCATGGGTCCTGATGAGCTGCATCCATGAGTGCTAAGGGACACAGTGGAAGTAATCTCTAGGCCACTCTCCATCACCTTTGCTAAGTCATGGAGAACTGGAGAGGTGCCTGGGGACTGATGGATAGCAAATGTCACACCAGTCTTCAAAAGGTACTCAAGTAACTATAGACCAGTCAGCCTCACCTCCATCCCAGGAAAGGGGATGGAACAATTTATCCTTGATGCTGTCTCTAGGCACAGCAAGAACAAGAGGGTCATTAAGGACAGTCAGCATGGCTTCACCAAAGGGAAGTCACGCTCAACCAACCTGACAGCCTTTTATGAAGGCATAACAAGGTGGATAAATGATGGCAAAGCAGTGGATGTGGTCTGTCTTGACTTCAGTAAAGCATTTGATACGGTCTCACACAGCATCATCTCAGTCATACTGAGGCAAATGGTTATCAAACCTGCCTTCTCAGTCAGTTTTTCTTGCTTTTTAATTCTGGCAGAATCTTCTAATTGCATCTTATCCCCAGAGCCCAGTACATGTTCATACCCCTAATGCTCTTATAAACCAGCTCCACAACCTAAAAGTATTTAATTTCATTCGCCTGCAAGGAATTCTCACACCTTTCTGTGTGAAAACAGCTGTAAAGACTTTTTTCCAGAAGTTTGTTCCTGATTTTTCTGGATGTTTGTACTGTAAATGATAGGTCACCTTAAGATCCTTCCCACACTTTGACGTCCATAAATGTTGAATATTGAGACTGTAAAAGTGCTCATAAATGGATAAAACTTTAGTGCCTCTTTCCTCAGTGCTAACAAATTTAAACACATAATTTGGAAACTTAACGGTCTTTATGGGTGGCGACAGAGACAAAGCACACCTAGTGTCCCCGTTTGTCCTGGTATAGTGCCAATGTCTTCAGAGATGAGTTAGCAGTTTGCAGGGAGTGTATGGCTTTGGAGCTGGAGGTCAAGCAGGCTGCAGATGCACCAAGCTGCATTACAGAATTTAACTCCTCTGTGAACGAACTTCTTGTAAAATTAATTAAATTATAAATGATATTAATTACAAATCAGAAACAATGAGTCATTTTTTGGAAGTTTGGTCCAATCAGCATTTGCTCTTTGATTTAATGGTAAATCAAAAAGTTGATAAACACTATGAAATTGCAGTTTGTAAATTAAAGATATGCCAGCAAGTTGGAAAGAAAATAACTGAAGGGCTCTATATCTTGTTTGGTTTTCTTGAAGTTGTTCATAATGGGCTGCTTGATCATCCCTTTTCATGCTGGAGCAAGGGGAAGATGATTGCAGTGGCAAACTCATCTTCAGCCTCTACAATTCCAGGAATGTTTATTTGTGCTAATAATGAGCTGGAATGGGTTTGTCATCAGAGTTTGTACCAATTACATGCAAATGCCCATTTGCTACTGAAAATTCCAACCAGTATTTGCATATTTCAGAACAGGTGCGTGAGAGCTGAGAAATTAATGAGCAGGTTGGCTAACAGTATAGCTGCAGTGTGCTAGCAAAGTAATAAAACCTCTAGCAGAATGACGAGCTTCTCTGAAACGAACTAAACCGCACCGTAACAATTTTTAATAGCCCGCTACACACAGTGAGATGAAGAAAATTTAAGAGGGTGCTGATTCCAACACACTTTTAAAAATAAACATCAAATCAGTGTCCAAAAGTGCAGATATTTGTTCTCTGTAGACATTCCCAACGTGGAAGAATTCTGCACCGATTCTCTTAATTATTATCATGTGTAGTTGGTCTATTACCGGAGCACAAGTTTCAATTTGTGGGTTTGGTTTGAGCAGTGTTTTGTGTTTCTGACATTATTATTTCATTAAGGTTTAGAGACATCTCATGAAAAACCTTTACCAGACTGGCAACACTCTAACTTTCCATTTCCTTATATAATCTGCATTGGATGCAACTGCCAAGTCAAATTAGACGAGCAAATATTTTGGTTGTCAGTGCTAAGTGACAGGCTGAAAAGCAAGTGGAATAGTAAATGGAAATAGGAATATTGCCACAAAGATGAGCCAAGGCCTTGAGCACCTGTTCTGTGAGGATAGACTGAGGCTGCTGGGATTGTTCAGCCTAAGGAAGAGAAGATTTAGCGTTGCCTCCCAATACCTGAATGGAACCTACAGGAAGGCTGGAGAGAGAATTTTCCCAAGGGGATCTAGCAACAGGACATGGGGAAGAGTTTTAAACTGAAGGAGAGAAAGTTTAGCTCTTAGGATGAAGTTCATCAGTGCAAGGGTAGAGAGACTCTGGAATCGATTGACTGAAGAGGTTGTAGCTACCTCCTCCCTGAAGTGTTCAAGGCCAGTTTGGATGAGGCCTTGAGCAACCAAGACTAGTTGAGATGCGCCCATGGCTGGGAGGTGGGAGTAGATGTTCTCTGAGGTCCCTTCCGACCTGAGCCAGTCTGTGCTTCTGCAGATAAGTATTTTGAGAGGGTTTCTTCAGATGAGGGCAGGAATAATTAAAAATCACAAGCTGGTGTGCCGAAGAGCAGCAGTGGTTTTAGTTATCACCATCGTGTTGCTCCCAGAAACCATGACTGCTAATCAGATCAACAGCAAACTGAATACTAATGTCGCCTTCCCTGTGCCTTCAGACCTCCCACTACCAGCTTAATTGTAATGATTAATTATTTATACTGCAGCAGTACCCCAGAGTGCTAATCAATGTCTGGCACAAACACAGATGAGCAGAGTGTTCTTGCATAGGAGCGATCAGCTACGTTTTGGGAAGAAAGAAAGAAAGATGACTACATGAATTTGTTCCTAATCAGGACAATTTGAGAAATAAATCAGTTTTCAGGTCTTTTCCAATCACTGCTCGTGCCCAAATGCAGCCAGCAAAAGGTCAGTCCACCCTATAGCTGTTTCACAGGGTGTTTTTTTTTCCAAAGACTACTATCTTCACCGAGGTGGCCCTGCTGTGGCAGGGGGATTGGACTAGATGATTGTTCGAGGTCCCTTCCAATCCCTAATGTTCTGTGATGTAATTCCCTTCTCTCCATGGAAACAATGAATTGCAAGGACAGTTTAGAAATATTTATCTATATGAATATATATATATATTGACACAGTCTTTTCCTTCTGTGGCACTTCATCTTGTAGCACAAAGTATGCATGTGTCTTCAAGACAACACTGTTTAATGCTACAAATTTATACTACCCCATACATAACCTGTATTTTTTTCCTTATAGGTCACAGTTTAAACAAATTCTTCTGCATGTCTATTGACCTGAAAACCTCAGCTAGTGTTACAATCCATTATCAGCATAGCTCTGCCTCTTCATTGAGTTTTGGATGATAAATGAAAGGATTAGTGTTGTTTGAAAACTGTCCCCCATTTTATCAAATCTCTGCAGAAAAGGGAGACATTAAATAGATGCACTGAAATGACTTTAAAAACAAAAATTGCATCAATTTAGGTAGACATCTCCCACAGATCTTCATTATTTCCTAGCCCACAGGCAAGGTTAACTTGTTGCTATACTTCATGCCCTAGGAAGCTTTCCTGAACTGCATCAGAAAATGTTGTTTATGGTAACGACGGCATCTGTTCTGCAGCAGAGCGCCGCATAGTTCGGTACCAACAGCACGGCTCAGTGTCACAGCTGGGCTTGTACCACAGACAGAATCACAGAAATACATCAGTACTTATTCATGGGTTCTCTAAAATAATTTGTTCTACACCACATTGCTTCTTTCGTCCTAAAAAGACAAATATTCTTGTCTACCCAAGACACAAGGTGCAAACAAAACCACTTTGGTGGCTGCACTACACAACTTCAGCCAAGTGTCTGACAATATTCAAGTACCTGTATCACCTGTGCAAGTGCACAAGTGTGTTTGCTTTGAAACAGAGAGTCAGAATCACAGCTGAAGAGCAGGGCAGCAAACTCTAACAGACTTTTTTCAGTTGGGCTCCTCCACCAACTGGCTGCTGAGTCTTTTAGGGAGATTAATTAATGGAAGATTAAGATAGAAGCTTTGCTCAGAGTCTACCAGGCAAGAGCAAGCAAAAGACACTGTTCCACTTACAACAAAGTACTACAAAAAAAAAACAACCCAGAAAAGCTGACTGGCGAAGCAATCATCTTAAAAATGTCTCTGGAGACTATAAATACAACAGTGTTCTGTTTTCTCCTGGAACTCTGTGGCACGACGACAAGCCATTAACTCAATCAGAGCAACGTCGGGAGCGCCATCAGAATGATAAAGCCGTCCTAATGAAACGCAGCAAAAGATTAAGAAGAATTAAAAGTGACAAGTCAAATCCATTAAAGGACAGCCTTTAGCTGCCGTAATCAATTGACTTACCTCGCCAATTAACAGCTGCGCGTCTGGTGTTTCACACAACACAAAAGGCCATGACGAGTGTCAAAAAATCATTATTGAAAGGAGGCCTTTCTTTTGAATTTATTTGGCTTATCCATGTCCATGGCCAGACCTCCAAATGAATCGTGTGCGCGGCTGGAGAAGCCGTTAACACACAATTAACCACAGTGCTCTGTGCTATTATTGTCCATAAAACTGAGTCGCGCTGGAGAAAGTCATTACTGACGGAATCAATAGCGAGAGTATGAATCGATGCCTTTAACCTGTGACTAACATTAGAAAGTCACTCTTGCAGAAATGCTCTGCGTGTCTTTCACCCCTCACCACTGTTTCACCCACACTTCGCCCCAGGACTTCCCGTAACAGGAGATTATTCCGATGTTAGATTCTGGGAATTGCAAAGGCAAACTATTTTTCAGTTCATTACCCTTGAATACAATCACAGAATCACTCTGGTTGGAAGAGACCCCTGGGATCATCAAGTCCAACCATCTACCCTACCTTACAAGTTCACCTCTAAACCACATCCCTCAACACCTCATCCAAACAATCTTTAAGCACATCCAGAGATGGCGACTCAACCACCTCCCTGGGAAGCCCATTCCAGTGCCTGACCACCCTTTCTGTGAAAAAATTCTTCCTAACACGGTAAAAATCAGAACTTTAAAAAGAGAAAGACAAGGAATCTCCTTAAACACAACCAGCAAGTTGTGCTGGTGCTTGGAAAAGGAAAAAAGTGTCCTTCATGAGTAGCAAGTCAGCAGAGATAACTTTGCAAGAACATAGAGAATGTCATTAAACAGCTTTTACAATTAATAATTGCCAATCAGTACAGTTAGCAATGGCACCAGAAGAAAGCAGAGAAGGCCACAGTAAAAATGCCTTCCTTCTTTTTTTAGGTGTTTATAATATGTGACCATAATCTGTAGTTCTATTATCCTCAGCAAATTGTCTCTGCTACTTGCTGCTTCCCAGCAGCTCTAAGTGCTCTCAGCACAGCAAAAATTAGAACTCTGCACTTACCCGCGTCCTTTTCGCAGATAAATTACTCTTATGGGTCAAGTTCCAGCTTTAAGCCATTCATCCACGTTTGTTCCCCACCACCACTGTAACTAGATTAATGGCTGAACTGTTTAAAACTCTATTAGTGCTGCATTTCCAAAACAAGGAAAATAATTTGTGCTATTCTGCAGAGACTGAGAGAAAATTAAGACTTACTAACATATCAGGCGCATCCATTTAGCCAAAGCAAGAGTAATAATCTCCCAAAACGTGTCCTCACTATATAAATAAAATTCAGGGTGCTCTGTTCTCTCACTATCTGTAACTTTAATATTGTTTTTATTTCAGGTTATGTTGAGATAAATCCCGGCTGAACACAACTGATAGGCTTCTAACACTTTGTTACCCAGGCTCAGGTGTTGGTAAAGAATGCCTGCATTTGTGAGAGCGATGACTGGGCCACCAAAGGCCTAAAAATGGCTTGAAATTAATGCAACACTGCAGCACCCCATTAGTGAGAGTGTTTGTCACAAAGTTCTTCGACAAGGCAGACGTGCATCTTGCAGTTGATAAGAACTTCCCGATGAAGCCAGTTCACTAACAAGTATCAGCATTTTGCTGTTGAACACTGCCAGGAATGGAACTTGCCACCCAACAGGTTGCTAGCCAAAGGACAAGTCTTTAGCTGTGCCTAGAAGCCTCCTTAAATTATTTCTGTTCAGTGTGAAAACCCACCAGGCTGTTCCCTCTGTGGGCAGCCTTAGCCAGACTCCAAGTCAGAAAAAGTGCCATCACAATGTGCCACACAAATCCTTTTCCAGGACCTTTTTGAACATCCAGCAGCGTGAAAACACTGAAAAGTGGAATATTTATGTGTTGCAATGTGAGACACACTAATAGCTTTTTACAGGCACTAGTATGTCTTCAAGAATGGAAACAAGCTCATCCCTCTAAAATCAATACGTTTATGTTTTTATCAAAATCCACAACCAAAAGACAAATTAGCCAAAGAAATCCTGACGTGGGGTGATATATCTTATGGATCTGTATGTCACTGCAACATTTCAGCATCGCAGCGTGATGAACATCATAGCCACGAGGATTCATACTTGTTGAGCTGAGCAATCTAAATGTTTGTCTAAAAGGTCACGGACAATTGAGTAAGTGAGGAGCAGTAAATACAACTACAAACCAATTTTTCTTACTGCTACTTAATCTTTCCTTGGGGCTGGGCAACAATGATGTCTTACCACCACAAGAGAACTTTTTAAAATCAAAGTCTAGCCCCTAAGGCTGTGAGGCAAGATGATGAGGAGCCTTTGCAAACAAAATTCAAATGCTACAGCTCCACAGCTCATTAACTATCTCATACAGACATCATGAAATTAAAGCCTACAAACAAGTATATTAAAGCTTGCCACACTGTCAAAACATAACATTCAGTTTCTAAGGAGGAACTTAAGGAGGAACTAAGGAGATCTTAAGCAGATTAACTTATGAAAGATCTGAATATACCTCTCCCAAACTCCTAAGACCGTAGGTGAAGATTCTGACTATCCAATATTACCAGAAACCAAGAGGACACCGTATAGAAACAAAAGTGCTATAGTTTTAAACCCAAGACAAGGTTAACAAAAAGTTAAGCTAATCCATCAGCGTTTGTAAGAAGTTAGTAAAATCGGTGAGTAACTAGCTGAGTGACTTAAAATTATCTCTGCAAAGCTGTCTGGATAGCTCAGGTAGTGTTTCCCTCTTTCCACAATGGTGGTTCATGTGTTTTGTGTGAAGCACCTAGGTAAATGTGAACTAAAAGGTACATAAACAGCGACCCAAGGAAACCATCCCATAAAAACAACCATTAAGGAATTAGCAAAGATTTTTCATGCATAGTAGTCTTTTTTTTAAATAAAAAAGGAATGGTCACTCTTGAGAAATATCATGGAAAAACACCTCAGGACCTCGAGTGTGGTCGTTACAGCATCCCTGCAAGTCCAACCTTGCAAAACCCTACATTTGTCAGTGAAACAGTAAATAGAAATAGTTTCACTTGGAAATAATTTACCCCTGGACAAAGAACACGAGTTTCTCAAGGACTGGTAGGCTACACTGAGAAGGATGCTTAGCCCCATCAGTCGTAAGACGTACGACAGACAACTGAAAATGCAAGTGTCTTCACGTGGTGCACACTGGCGTGTTAGCAGGGAAGCCAGCCATGCCATCCACACCAGTGAAGTAGCTCCAAGCAACACTGCATTCTCCTTGTGCAAAACTGCTGACACCGAGCACAGGCAAGACCCCGACTCCTTCTTGCTAAACCCTCTCCGTTTGCTGCCGTTTGTCGGTCCCGATGCTGAACTTCACGTAAATCCACAGTTGACATGCTGCCCTCTGCATCTGTAACGTGCAGGGCTCTCGAAAGGAACTGTTCACTGCACTGAACCAGCTGGTGGGACCCTACTTCTTCACACAGCATTTAAGAGCAGGATGAGGATTTTCTCAGAAGTTGGGAAATTTAGAAAAAGAGTCTGCACAACACTAGAAATAAAGTACTTTTGCTAAAGCACTTAATAAAATGCTTTCTGTAGTGTCATATATTTCTATGAATTATTTTGTCCCACTCCTGCTAAGGAGTAAATGCTGTAAGTAAGGAATGAATCAAGAAAGATTCCTGAGGGGGTTCAGTCTTTTATTCTCACTTTAATCACATCATCTTGTCTAACACTGTCAGGAGTCAGTGGTGGGATTTCTCCTGTCTCCTGTACCCTGTGTTCTAAATTCTCCACCCAGAGTTGCTCGAAGTGCTGTGCTTGTTCTGTTTTTGGACAGGAGTTCTTTTCTGTGGCTTCCTGATTCCACCATGACCTTTAGAAAGTTGGTTATTTACTTGGAGTCTTTTTTCTCAGTTTCTTTACAGAGATCTGTTCATAGCCTTTCCAGACCGCTTGTTCATTGGCATTTAAATCTCTGGAGACAAACCCAGTCAGCCCAGTTCTGCTGAGAAACACATCCCTTAGCTGAGGGACACAGTGTTTCACAGACAACTATTACAGAGAGCTTTCCATACATGAGTAGATAAGACAACATCAAAGACAAAGATTCCAGTAGCTTCTGGAGATACTTTTGTCGAACGACAAGTCTTCGTAGCGTCTCCCTACACGTGCTGACTTCCCCTGGTATCTCCCACTTTCTTTCAAAAATAAAATGTCACAGATAAACTGTTCCCTGTCGGCAGCGATCCGTAATCTTACTGAACTGTGGGATACAACAACTGCGGGAACGTGAAGAACATGGATGTGAGTAAAATTAATATGTGAATAAAAATTTGTATGTGATGTTCATCATTATTTGCCATTGTTTAGCCTTGGCCGTGCTACCTGTGACAGTGACTCATATCAGAACACTTTGGTGATGTTAGTTGTAAGGGTCTCTTCCATCCCAAACCATTCTATCACTTTGTACTTGAAGATTACCAATGTGAGATTTCCTTCTGCCATTAACTCTTCAGCAACCCTGGCTCCTGATGTGTGTCAGAGCTGTTTTGTCACCTTACTGAGGCACACTCGGTTTATTTTGGGTGGCCTCTGGTCCTGCGTGGTGTCCTCTGCACATAACTGTATTACTGAGCTCAAAAAGCTGGGGCAGTTTTGAAGTTGCTCATTTATTGCAGTAAGAAACGTAAATTTTAATGGGTTAAAGTTAACATGGAACCATAGAATCATTAGGGATTGGAAGGGACCTCGAAAGATCATCTAGTCCAATCCCCCTGACACAGCAGGATCACACAGACCAAGTCACACAGGAACACATCCAGGAGGCTCTTAAACGTCTCCAGTAAAGGAGACTCCACAACCTCCCTGGGCAGCCTGTTCCAGTGCTCGGTCACCCTCATTGGGAAGAAGTTCATTCTCATATTGATGTGGAACCTCCTCTGTTCCAGCTCACACCCACTGCCCCTCATCCTATCACTAGATGACACTGAGCAGAGCCTGGCTCCATCCTCCTGACACCCACCCTCCACATATTTATAGACATTAATGAGGTCACCTCTCAGTCTCCTCTTCTCCAAGCTAAACAGACCCAGCTCCCTCAGCATGCTCCTCGTTGCTCTATGCTGGGCTCCCTCCAGCAGCTCCACATACCTCTTGAACTGAGGAACCCAGAACTGGACACAACACTCCAGATGTGGTCTCATCAGTGCAGAGTAGAGGGGGAGAAGAACCTCTCTTGATCTGCTAACCACCCTCATTCTGATCCACACTAGGATGCCGTTGGCCTTCTTGGCTACAAAGGCACTTTGTGTTCTTTGTCATTTCCCTATTAAAAAAACCTACTCACTTCAGGATAATAAGATCAACTGGAAAAATGCTTATGTAAATATTAATATTATTCAATAATAGTATGTTTTTGCAGTAGCTGTGTCTTTCCATCTCTTTTGTTTTACACATCATATTTCTAGAGTACAGTAAGACTTTCATCACTGAGAAATGACTTTTAATGCTTTCCTGGAGACCTTCAAAGGTGAAAATGCCACTGCCCAAAAAGGCAGCCTTTAGAAATCAACTGCCTTTATCCTGATCTATTATCTTGACATGAGCTGCTCACAAAAGAATGGATGGTAGGATGTGACCAGGTCACAGTTTGATCTGACCAGGGTCAGGCAGTTGCACTTATTTTCTTTCTCTCGACAACCTCTCCAAGACTAAATGATCTTTTATTTTGTTAAAAATAGCCCCATCCATCAGATTTCAGGTGTCTGAAAAACCACTTCTTCTGCCTCACGCTATTGTGTTGCTACTTGTTTGTTTTACTGTTGAAATTTTAGGAACTAATTCAGTCGTCTAGTCGAACTCTCCTGCAACAAGCAGGGGTGTCATTTACTCGACCAACCAGCCCAGAGCCCCATCAAGCCTGACCTTGAATGCCTTCAGGGAAAGGGCCTCCACCATCTCTGTAGGCAACCTGTCCCAGCAATCCCCCACCCTCAGATTAGAAGAACTTCTTCCTGATGTCCTGCTGATTTGTGCTTTGCTTCATCCTCTCCCTTTGGGCTCCAGCAAGCTGCAAAGCAGTTTGACCAAAAGCAGGACCAAACTTTCTGAAGCAATTTTATGGGAGAGGAAAGGTAGTTGAAGATGTTGATGCAGGAGAAACATCTAAGTTGTGCGGATTCTTTCAGACACATGGCACTTCATCTTCTTATCAACCTTGGGCTGCACAGGCTGCATTTATCAGTGCCTAGGACTCCTCTCTGCATATCTTTAGAATGACCCTTGTTTTACCTCGAGACCTTCAGCTGTTTCTTGCTCTCCCTATCAGCATGCCCCAGTGAACACCAGCATCCATCATGAGAAATGCCAGAGGTAACCAAGACAGAGTCTCCTTCACTGCAGACATTTAAAACCCTCCTGGACATGTTCCTTTGCAACTAGGTCTAGGTGATCCTGCTGTGGCAGGGGGACTGGACTAGATGATCTTTGGAGGTCCCTTCCAATGCCTAATGATTCTATGATTCTATTACACACCCAACAAGAATAAAAGAAGGTATTTTATACAGCCCTAGTTTTCTTCAGCCTGTCCTGGATTTATGGCGGAGATGTCCTCGATTCTTTTGTCTGAAGATCTGCTCTGTGAAGAGCAGACCATACCATGTGCATGTTACGCACACGTATAGGTCCTCCCACATGGTGCTTAAAACTTAAAACAAATTAAAATGCACTGTCCTCTCCCCAGAAATCTCACTGCACAACGACAACCAACTAACTCCTCGCATGCAGCGCGCGTTTCGTTAATTAGCTTCCTTCTGGCACCTCTGAAGGAAAGAATCAATTGTTCACAGGATCATTTTCCCCTCCTTGTAATAAGTAACATTTAATATTTGCTGGCGCTGCGATAAAATATATTTCCAAGGTATTTCTTTATGGAGCACCAAATTAAATGCCTCAATTAGAGCTTCAGCGAGCTGTTCGGCAGAGATCTGAATGAACCCCTGCAGGCCAATCTTAAAAAATGTCTCCAGGCCCATATTTTCATGTGCTCCATAAAGATGTGTCAGGCTCACAATTAAAATCATTCGTTTTTCTAAATGAGCCAAGCGAGAGCACATCTCTTTTGCTCAATTGCTCCTGTTTCTGCCTCTTTTCCTCCTGCGTTATCGTGGCTTCGTGGCTCTGGAGCAAAAAGTAGCGCGGAACTTTGGAGAGGGAATGACTGGCAGGTAAAGTTCCAGCTCTGGGATATGAAACAGAAAAGTTCGTTTGGGTTGTTTTGTTAAATTTGCCCAACAGACAAAACTCTTCCACATCCAGCAGCTGAGCAATTCCCTAGACTTTCTCTATTAACAAGCATCCTCAGAGTCTTGATGTAAGATACCTCAAGACTATTGTTTCTTGCCCTGTCTGTTTCCTTTGGTCTTTAGGCTTGTCATGGGTCCCTGAAACTGCTTTTATCTGCTGTCATGTGGAATCTTAAACATCTGTCAAGCCAGCACATTAAACACTGCAACTCTGGTGAGAGGATCCCTTTGTCTGTCAGAGTACTCCTCACGTCACCCTCAAACTTTTTAATTTCTTTTTTCCCCTTCTTGGAAGCCGAGGATTGTACTAAACAGTCCTGTGAATGTCCTAATCATCCTGACACAAAAGCAACCACAAAGAAGTTGTGGGGTTTTTTCTACAAAGTACACAGAATACTCATCATAAAACAAAAAACCCTCAAAACACTCTTGCTTGTCCCAGTCATGTCTCTTTTGACCAATAAACATTCAGAAACACTTTTTCAAGCAACTTTCCTTTGGAAAGACTGCCCTTGGTGTGAAGGTTTCCCAGGACCCCAGTATAAATTCATCCTTATGTGCTTTATTCAATACATATTTAAATGCATTCATTACATATGTATATATGTATATAGATTCATCTTTTAAATATACATTGAGAGGGTTCCTCTCCCCCTCTACTCTGCACTGGTGACACCACATCAGAGGTTACTGTGTCCAGTCCTGGGACCCTCAGTTAAAGAAGGACATGGAACTGCTGGAGGGAGTCCAGTGTAGAGCAAAGAGGATGATGAAGGAAGTGGAGCACCTCCCTTATGAGGAGANTATCTATGTATTTATTACTGTCCAGTGGGTCAGAATGGAAGAAGAAAAGAAGGATGTCAAAGGCAGAGAAGGTAATGCTAATATCCTCTCCAATTAAAAGGGCACTTTCTAAAGCTACTACAAAAAAACTGGAAGGTGTGCAGAACCTGAATGGTCATGAGGTCAAGAAAGAAACCAGCTGCCTTTAGAAGACATTCGAGTGTCATTGTAGAGTAAGAAATTCTTATGAACTAAATGATATTGAACTGGATTTCACAGCGACCCTTGTTTTTGGTCATATGTCACAGTGGTCCTTGCAAGATTCCTACCAAAATCAAGTGAGGGTCAAAACCTTATAGGAGATACAAACCGTGAGCTAAATGCAAACAACACACCCAGAAGAAACAGCGATGGTTGAACAAATAACAACCCACCCTGTAACGTCTTGTGACACCAATTAATGCTCTGGTTTTGCATGGGTAGCTCACAGGCACTCTCCAAGAAATTATTCTGTTTAGAGAGACTCAAGCAGCAAATAAACTTCACTCAGCTCCCTGAAAGAGCTGGAAATAAAAACAAACATTTCAATATCTAATCAGACAGAAGATATCTAGTCTGGGCGCGCTGCTCTGCTGACTACATCACACATAGAATATTGCATCCCATTTGCAAATGTTAATTTGCTATTTTAGTGCACTCGTTCAACCCACACAGCGGAAAATACACGGAGTAAACACTTTTCCACCGTGATGAAATGCTGGGTGCAACCCCATTCTTTTGTTGCCCCGGCAATGACACCAATCACGGCGACGCTTTCGTCTCTCTCAACCTTAGCATTTAATTAACTCCAATTATTGAATTTATGCTGCATCAGTATTACTCTGTGTTGAGAGAAGAGCTGTTCGATATTCTGAGAATGTGCCTTTTTTTTAACTGGACACCTTCTAAATGAAATGCTGCTGAAAATCTGGCTGGAGTCATAGTTAATTACAAACGGAACTGAAGAGTGTCACAAGGTTAGGAACATCAATAAGCTGCATGTGGCAGCAAACATCACACCGAACACGCTTTGGGGGTTTCATTCTGAAGACTGATAGGTTACCTGACTTACCTCTTTCATTTCAATGTCTACATACATCTCCCAAGAAACACCCATTACAAAACCTGAGTATCACTGCTAACAGCAATAAAGAGGTTTGTTTTGCTAACGGCACAACCGGCTTCCCAAGCAGGAAATTAGAAACGGGACCCTTAGGACTATTTTGGAGCTGTGGTGCAAAGAAATAAAACTCTCTTCATCGGTATTGACAGAACCTAATAAAATGTTTCACACTAAATTGCCTCTGATACATCTGTACATGAAATTAATTATGCAAATAATATAATATCTACTCTCGATGGGTAATTACAGCCAAAAGTGTGCTTGTGCTGTGGGAGCTGATTCACACAGGTGAGTATTTTCCAAAAATGGTGTCAAATAAAACTCTGTGAAAAGGAAAACAGCTACTGAAATCCAGGCTGTAAACTTCTGGAGGCAAAGAGTAACCCTGAGAAGCTGCCAGATCTATCAGTGTAAGGATCTGATCTTTCACAGGGTGGTTGATGCCAGGAGGTTCCTCTGGAGACCAGTGAAGGTTGAAGGCAGCCTCGGTTGCAGTGACCATGAGATGGTGGAGTTCAGGGTCTCGCATGGCAGGAACAGAATACCAAGCAGAACCACAACCCTGGACTTCAGAAGGGCCAACTTTGGCCTTTCCAAGCAATTTGTAGTGGAAATCTCATGGGACAGGGCACTGGCAGGTAAAGGGGCTCAAGAGAGCCGGTTAACATTCAAAGACCACTTCTTTGAAGCCCAAAACAAGAGCATTCCAACAGGAAGGAAGTCAAGGAAGGGAACCAGAAGACCTGCATGGTTAAACAGGGAGCTGTTGGGCAAACTGAAGAAGAAAGCCTATAGGTCATGGAAGGAGGGGATGGCCACTTGGGAATGTAGGGATGCAACTAGGAAAACCAAGGCCTCCTTGCAAGAGAGGTCAAGGGCAACAAAAAAGGCTTCTTGAAATACATTGCAGGTCAAACTAAACCTAGAGGCAATGTAGGTCCCCTGCTGAATGAGGTGGGTGCCCTGAAGAGAGAGGATGCAGAGAAAGCAGAGATACTCAACACTTTGTTTGCCTCTGTATATACTTATGGGGGCTGTCCTGATATCAAGCCCCAGACTGCTGAGGCTCCAGAGGAACTTGAGGCAAGAGAGGAGCCTGCCTTGGTTGATGAGGACCGGGTTAGGGATAAGTTGAGCAAACTGGATGGACATAAATCCATGGGCCCAGATGGGATGCACCCGCAGGTGCTGAGGGAGATGGCGGAAGTCATTGCTAGGCCACTCTCCATCATCTTTGCTAGGTCATGGGGATCAGGAAAGGTGCCAAGAGACTGGAGGACAGCAAATGTCACTCCAATTTTCAAAAAGGGTAAGAAGGAGGACTCAAGTAACTATAGACTGGTCAGCCTCACCTCCATCCCAGGAAAGGTGATGGAACAATTTGTCCTTGCTGCTGTCTCCTGGCACATCAAGGACAAGAAAGTCATTAGGGACAATCAGCATGGCTTCACCAAGGGGAAGTCATGCTTGACCAACCTGATAGCCTTTTATGAGGGCATAACCAGGTGGATAGATGATGGCAGAGCAGTGGATGTGGTCTATCTTGACTTCAGTAAGGCATCTGACACAGTCTCACACAGCATCCTCACAGCCAAACTGAAACTTCTATGTTTCAGTTTGTGCCATCACTTCTTGTCCTGTCACTGGGCACCACTGAAAAGAGCCCAGCTCCATCATCTCCTTTGCACCCTGCCTTCAGATATTCATGTACACGGATAGGGTGCTCTCTGAGACTTCTCAAGAGTCACGGGAATCTCAGCCTTTCTTCACGAGAGGGATGATACAGTCCCTTAATCATCTGCACATTGCTTTTCCAGACTCTGTCCAGTATGTCAATGTCTCTATGGTACTGAGGAACCCAGAACTGGACATGGACTCCAAGTGTGGCCTCAGCAGTGCTGAGCAGAGGAAGGATCACCTCTCCATATCTGCTGGTAATACTGTGTCTGTTGCAGCCCAGAGCACCATTAGCTGCTTTTGCTGCAAGGCTCTTCCTGTTTGTGGTGACATCTCTTGCAAAGATAGAGCACCAAATGGACTTTGACTTTCCCAACCTCATTCCTGCAGGCTCAGAGAGTGTCTCCATCTTCCTGCTGCCTGATCTGATCCTACTGCCACCTCTGGATGATTCTTGCATATGTTTCAGCTTAGCAAACTGTAGTCTCCCTGCAAGTTTGCTCGATTGTCTTGAGCTTGGATGGTCTACTCCTGTCACACAGCATCTGAGCAACTGGGCTCTTAACCTAAGCATAGGATTAAGCATAAGACAACCTGTGCAGATGATGTTGAAAGAAGAAAAAACACATGCAGAACACAACTGTCCACTGAACAACTGTCCAGGTCATCCAGGACAGAATCATTCCAACCACTAAACCATCTCCTGAAACACCATGTCTACCTGTGTTTTGAACCCCTCCAGGGACAGTACCTCCACACCCTCCTTGGGCAGCCTCATCACTCTTTCTGGGAAGAAGTTCTTCCTAATATCCAATCTGAACCTCCCCTGGCACAACTTTTCCTCATCCTATCACTAGTCTACCTTTTTTTACGGGGAAGACCATCTCCTATCTCTTTTTCCAAGCACAAACGGCTTCAATACGCTGCCATTCCACTGTTGATGCACTTCCCTGTGCCTCCTCATACACTGACCTTAAATGACAGCAAAGGAAAAAAAAGAACAATCAGGATATGTTACCTAATGGAATTCATCTCTCCCAATCAGAGAAGTTGAGCCTTCTGCATCTCCCCACCTGCTGTCTTTGTTTACTGCCATCCCTCGCTGCGTTATGTGCAATTTGGACCGCCTCTCCTTGAGGTAAGTAGCTGTCAGGTTCTATTTGTCTGTACGATGGCACCCACACCTATAGCACTAGAGAAATAATTAGCAATAAATTAATAATAACCACTTATGACAGAGTACATTGTTGCCCACCATCACATACTGCACGCGTTCGTGTAAGACAGGAAAAGCTGTTCTAACACTAGTGGAACAACATGCCCTGTTTCTGGAGAGTTGGCTTCTTAATGTATTCTTTATGTAATCAAGAAGGATACCCAAAGGAGGGCTCATGCCTCCATAAGCTCATCTAGCTTTTTTTTTACTACAGTGTATTTTAAAAAGATTAACATTTCCTACAAAACTTGCCCTCAGCCTACCACAGCTAAACCAAGTCTGCTAACACAGACACTAGAGTTACTGCTGTGGCACGTAACGTGGATTTTCCACACAAGACTCTTTACGTAAGAGGACGGGAGCACCGCAGGGATCCCTTGATGTATGCAGGCAGAAACTGAAAACCAGGAGTCTTTCCTCTGCTCTAGACTTAACTAACTCTCCACAAATACTAACAAAGCTTTTAATGTGCTTCTGCAACAGAACAAAGTCACCGTATGCAGCGTAGGGCAATGAGGATGATGAAGGAAGTGGAGCACCTCCCTTATGAGGAGAGGCTGAGGGAGCTGGGTCTCTTCAGCTTGGAGGAGACTGAGAGGTGACCTCATTAATGTCTATAAATATCTGAAGGGTGGGTGTCAGGAGGATAGAGCCAGGGCAATGGGTATGAGCTGGAACATAGGAGGTTCCACATCAATATGAGAAGGAACTTCTTCCCAGTGAGGGTGACAGAGAACTGGGACAGGCTGCCCAGGGAGGTTGTGGAGTCTCCTTCACTGGAGATGTTCAAGACCTGCCTGGATGTGTTCCTGTGTGACTTGGTCTGGGTGATCCTGCTGTGTCAGGGGGACTGGACTGGACGATCTTTCAAGGTCCCTTCCAATCCCTGATGATTCTATGATTCTGTGATCCTCTGAGGAATTTAAAAATGAACATTTTCTACAAGGAAGTTTAAAAAAGGAACAGTCTTTTTTTCTACAGACACTAAGTTATTCTTGTAGCCAGAAAGCTTTTACATCTAAACTTTAACATTTTGGGGAAACTGAAACCACTGCTCTGAAAATTCCTGTGTTACGAAATCCCTCCTCACCTCCTCTTGCAGTCACTAATTATTCACTAGTCTAGAAAAACGAGTGGTATTTAAGAATTTAACTTTGACTAGCTGAAAATACCTTCATGAAATTGCCAGGCCAATGGAGATCTGGTTTGCTCCTCCTCAGGGAGGGCTTTGTGGAAAGGAGATTCCACAGAAAAAAAGAGATGTGACCAAAACTTCCTTCCAGAAACACTGAGCAGATAAACAAACAGCAAGATCTCTGCACCAAAAGACCCCCAAATATTTCTAGGTAGGGTATAAGCTGCATCGACGGAGACTGCATTTTCCTGGAGAACCCAAGGCAAATTCAAAACACAACAGATGTCCCGTGGAGTTGATTTTCTGCATATTTCTTGTGCTTTAGGGTTTACAAAGGTGGTGACAGAACCACTAAAAGCTTTAGTGACCATCACATCACTGCACATCTCACAACTACTGCGTGTCCCGGGAGAGTTAAAAAAACCAGAGCAATTCATCACACTTACAGGGCTGCAGAGGAAACTCTGACACACCCAGGCAACGCATCAGAATCCTCCACTTGCACAAACACTTTGGGAGGTGGTTCAATATTTATCGAAGCCCTTTTCTCCTGAGGGCACGCGGTATTGTTCCCTCTTAGAGCTGGCACAACGACTCCTTCACAACTTCCAACAGTCTTTGTAACCTCCTGGCAACCCCAATGCAAATTAATTACATTGAACCTTGCTGAAGTGCTTCAACTCTTGCACAGGTGTGAAGATTGCTCTCTGCAGGAGACCCACGCACGGCTTTTACGTGGCTGAAGGGAGATTTATTTTAGCTCCTTCGCACGGGCTGAATTTCACACCAAATTAATTTTATTAACTTATAACATTGATTTTATGTCTTGTTCAAATGAAATTTAATGTCTCTCCTCTCTGTGGCACAGACTGAAGCAGCTTGAGCCACACAAGCTGCACTCTACAGCGTTTTGGTTTGGCCATGTACTTGTAATTCAACTACCCAGCAGCTGACTGCACATCTCTAAACAACCTGCACAGCGTGTGTGACTCGGTCTGGGTGATCCTGCTGCAGACTAGATGGTCTTTCGAGGTCCCTTCCAATCCCTAATGGTTCTATGATTCTATGATTGCACGTTGGTCTTTGATTGGGAAAACCTTTATCAAGAAACTGAAATGAAACTGTCTCATGGATGTGTTCCCGTGTGACTTGGTCTGGGTGATCCTGCTGTGGCAGGGAGATTGGACTGGATGATCTTTCGAGGTCCCTTCCAATCCCTAATGATTCTATGATTCATCTTCACCAGCATGTTTTTACAGTTTTATGCAGCTTCTGTTACTTCCTTCTCTTCTTGTCAAGTTGACTACTCTGTATGTCCATCTAGCTTGAAGTGTGGAAGAGAAACAAGAGACCTGTGTGCAATTCACAGCCTTCAGGAACTTTAGGAGGAACAACTATCATGTTATGCTGAGCAAATAATTTCTTCATCTTCCTTTCTCTTCTGTCTCCTCTCTGCTTACTTCCATACTGTCCCCACTCTTCTGTCTGTGCAACCTTTCCAGAACAACAACTTCTTATATTATTTTAAATTTACACCTTTCTAAGAGCCCAAAGCCTGACATTTCTACGCTCTACAGTCTTGATTATCATGGTTTCATAGGCTTAGAGGATGATTAAGGTTGGAAGAGATCTCCAAGACTGTAAAGTCCAACCACCAACCCAACCGCACCCTGCCCACCAAACACTGCCCAGTAGGGCCACATCTACACGTTTCTTGAACATATCCAGGGATGGCCACTCCAGCCCCTCCCTGGGCAACCTGTTCTAATCCCTGACCACTCTGTCAGGGAAGACACTTTTCCTGATGTCCAACCCAAACATCCACTGGCACAACTTGAGGCCGTTTCCTCTTGTTCTATTGCTAGTGACTTGGGAGAACTGGTGATCCCCATTCTAGTCCTGCTGGCCACGCTTATTTCAGATGCAGGCCACGGCACCATTGGCCTTCGTGGCCCCCCTTGGGCACACCATTGGCTCTTGTTCAGATGGCTATTTGATATGCTATTTTCAAACTGAAAGCTGTATTAAAAGGACTTGTAAAAGTACTTTTGGGTTTGGTGTTTCTTATTAATCATAGCTATGGTGTCATCCATCCCATAGGCATTGCGCTATCTATTGGGAACACAAGCTGGTGCTTTATGGATACTGCAAAAAAGAAATATGGTTCAGAAGTGAGAGATAATATGTAGGTGGGTCCAAGACTGCCTCACAAACTGCATGAGTGCTGAAGATACGTGAACTGGAAGCACTGCAAACAGCTCTGCTTATTAATTCAGGTGTGTTTATGGCTCACTGCTGAAAGAATGGGAAAAAGACTGTCCTCGGAACAAAACAGTGAACCAGGGCAACACGTACAACATAAATCTCAGATATGACCCACCTATAAAGAGATCTTTACACTGCAGGAGACAGAAACTGCATCTTTTTCCTAACTGCCATTTCGGAGACAGAGGCACTCTTGGGCAGAAGGTAGGGGTTCAGTCATACACACAAACACGCACAACATGTTCTCCTCCCCCTCTACTCTGCCCTAGTGAGACAGCATCTGGAGTATTTTCTCCAGTTCTGGGCCCCTCGGTTCAGGAAGACACAGAACTGCTGGAGAGGGTTCAGCGCAGAGCCACGAAGATGATGGAGTAGAACACTTCCTGCAGAGGTAGAGCATCTCCTGTGTGAGGAGAGGCTGAGGGAGCTGGGTCTCTTGAGCTTGGAAGAAAGGAGACTGAGAGGTGACCTCATCAATGTTTATAAATATGTGAAGGGTGGGTGTCAGGAAGATGGAGCCAGGCTCTGCTCAGTGTCATCTAGTGATAGGACAAGGGGCAATGGGTGTGAGCTGGAACGTAGGAGGTTCCACATCAATATGAGAAGGAACTTCTTCATGGAGATGGTGATGGAGAACTGGAAGGGGCTGCCCAGGAAGGTTGTGGAGTCTCCTTCTCTGGAGATGTTTAAAACTCGCCTGGCTGTGTTCCTGTGTGACTTGGTCTGGGTGATCCTGCTGTGGCAGGGGGATTGGACTAGATGATATTTCGAGGTTCCTTCTAGTCCCCAATTGTGATTCTGTGATTCTGTAGTATGGGACTGGGAGTACTGGTGTATATTACGGCCAATGTGGTAGGAACACCCTCTGGCACTGAAATTGTCTCTCTTGAAAGAGCCCACACCCCTACCATTAACTATTTGATTCTCCAGGACACAGAGAACCTTTCACAGGTGGGACACTCAAAGAGAGGATTATGGCTGAAAGGCACACAATCAGGAGCTAATTTATATTGCAGGTGAGAACAGTGTGAGATGCCCAGATAGCTTTTGCATTAAAAAAAATCAGATAAAGCAGCAGCCTGGGGTTGCTCCATTCTGGGATGAAATGAAGGATGGTTCAGCCAATGAGGGATGGCAGGCACAGAGCTATAGGTTAGATGATCACTCGGCTATATCCACACCATTACTAATGAGCAATCTGGAGATGAAGGAAGGACACAGTGTGCTCCTTCACCTCCATCCCACAGCTACCTTTGACAGCTTCTGGGGATGAGGTACAGGGAGACTAAGTGCATACAGGCTACTAGTCACACTGGAGTCCTGTCCATTGGGGTCAGGCAGATGGGCTACTACCTGATGCATCTGTAGAGTTGAGGAATCCTGTCTCATAGCAGGTCTCGAGAGACAGCAGAAGCAAATCCACTGTGACTGCAGAGTCTGGAGGTTTCAAAGCTAGCTCTAACCAGCAGTTCCCTCCACACTTCTCTAGAGCATTGATTGAAATACTAACAAGGGCAGCATGAACAGGGAGAAAACAGATTGTGCAAAAAGCAAAGAGCTGCACTCATGACCAGTTACTCCGGCAGCACAACAGGCTCCACAGAGTGTGAGCAGAATAGGAAATCTTGTACATGAAGTTCACTCTGGCTTCATGACCCATCATAAACACGTCTGTTGTCGGTAGTCATAAGCAGTGATAATGAAAGCTTGGATGGTTCTAGCATATTTGATGCCTCGCCTTTATACTTACTCAAACAGCAAAGTTTTCCACCAGTTACTAATTGCTTCTTCGCCAGTAGCCACTGACTCTTTACTCCCTGAAGTCTGCTCTCAGTTAATCATAGAATCATAGAATCATTAGGGATTGGAAAGGACCTCGAAAGATCATCTAGTCCAATCCCCTTGCCACGAGCATAGCAAATTTAAAACTTGTTATTCAACAGATCCTTGCAACAACCTGGCCACGAAGCTGGTTAATCAGCTAGGCAAGACAAGCTACTTCACCTCATCTTGCATGCTGGTCTAATACTTTAATGTGTTCTGTTAGCCATCAGCTGCTGGCTGACCCTTCTCCTGTGAAAGGGAAGGACCAGTGCAACACAAATCTATGAAAAGATACTTTAAAAAAGAATATCTGAGAAAAAATGAACATAGAAAATATGAATGTATAAAACCAAACCATTGATCTATACAATAAAAAATACTGATATATAAAATAAAATATCAGAGGGAACTTCTTCCCAGTGAGGGTGACAGAGCACTGGAACGGGCTGCCCAGGGAGGTTGTGGAGTCTCCGTCACTGGAGATGTTCAAGACCCGCCTGGATGTGTTCCTGTGTGACTTGGTCTGTGTGATCCTGCTGTGTCAGGAGGATTAGACTGGATGATTTTTCAAGGTCCCTTCCAATCCCTAATGATTCTATAAGGAATCTGTGCCTGAGCAGAGCAGCTAGCAACAATGACTGATTAAGTCTGTTCCTTTTGAAAGCGAGGCATTAGCTCTCCAGTTCCGAACCGGCTGTTTCCATTAGCTGCTGTTGTCACAAACTGCTCTTAATAGCCAGCCTGAAAATAACCCAATCTCACTTAGTTTTCAAGCGTGCCCCTGGGGCCAGATTCACAGTCAGAAGGGCTCTGCTGATTTTCATAGGCTCATTCTGCTTTGCTCTGGTGTTTACGTGCAGGCTCACCCTGATTTAAAGGATCTGAAGGAAGCAGTGGCCGTCATCGCACCAGCAAGAGTTTCTCTTAGTGCTTCCAGGATTTTTCTGTCAGAGGTCAGACAGCTCTGCTGCTTGACTCAGTTGTGAAAGCTGGTTTTGCTTAAAGTCTTGTCTTTTTTTGTTGTTGTGAGGGTAAGTGACACTCTTTACACCTAAGGCAGAAGAACAGGTTTAATGAGACCAATTTTAGCTCTCAGAGTGATTGGGTCTCCCCGGCGACGCTCTCTGCAAACAGAGTGACAGACCTCACACCACCACACTGTGTCCCTCTGCCTCTGCGTTATCACAGATCAGATCCTCACTGGCTGCTCAGCAGAGTAGAGGATTAACTTTACTCTGGGGCCTGAAACACTGAAGGAAATGAAGTGACTCAAGTGATGGCAGCAGCCCTTGGCTTAGGAGCTGCTCCACTGAGCACAGTGCCAGAAGGAGCGCAGGGCGCTTTGCTGGGATGGGTACTGGGTTCAGCTCTGGGCTCCTCACTACAAGGAGGACACTGAGGTGCTGGAGCAGGTACAGAGAAGGGTAACAAAGCTGGTGAAGGGCCTGGAGGACAGGGCTGATGAGGAGTTGCTGAGGGAACTGGGGTTGTTTGGTCTAGAGAAAAAGGAGGTTGAGGGGAAACTTTATCTCTTTATAGCAACCTGAAAGGACATTATAGAGAGGTGGGGGTCAGTCACTTGTCCCACATCACTAGCATGATGGTTCCAAACAGCCTCTAGCTGTGTCAGGAAGGTTTAGATTGGACAGTAGGAAGATCTTTTTTCCCTGACAGAGCGGTCAGGGATTGGCACAGGCTGTCTGGGGAGAGGATGGAGTTCCTGTCCAGAGCAACTTGAGCTTTTCTGGTCTTTCAGTTTGCACCGGTGAAATAAAAATAAAATTTAAAAGGGAAGTTTCCTGCTTTTCTCTGAGTGCTCTGAGGGCTAACCCATCAGCTTTTGGATGTTTTCTGCTTCTGAAGCCCTGACTGCAGATGGATGGCTGAGTCAAGGAGCATGTTCTAACAGTATCCTGAGGTAGCTGTTCAAATGTCTGCGAGGCATGGAGCGGTGTGGTTCTGCTCGTGTGAAACAAGCAGGAGGGACTGTTCTCCACAGACTGAGTCACCAGCACCAGCAGGAATCTTATCACATTCAGCAGACCCCGGATCGCTCTAGAGTCTTAATAAGGACAGGAGATAATTGGTAGAATTCTCCAGTTCTGCCATCTCAGTCTGACCAGGGCACTGCAGAGAGCAGCCTACATGCAGAACAACACAAGTTTGCTGCTTGCTGTAAATCTTTGGAGTAGAACATGGCATCGGGGTCCTAATTATACTCAAAGAGCAGTTATCTGAACAGAGTTTGAGAGGAAACACCCAAACAGGGCCAAATGTGTTTAATTTTTGCAGCTCAGGAAAAATGACATCTATCGCACGCGGCTCCTGGGAAGAAAGCACCTGGTGAGAAGGGGTTTTCCTAGAGCTTACGCTTCTCGTGGCTTCTGAAACCATAATCCACTCTTGGCATCCTGCAAGAAGGCAAGCTGACATCCCCACCAGTTAATCAGGATTCTTCACACCCTGTCTGATGGCATGTAAAGGATTAGTTGACTTGTGCAGCTAAAGATATTCTGCCACATGCAAAAGCAGTATCGACACGGGCTGAGGGGAACACGGATTAGGTTTTGGAACCTACAAGAGGAATGCAGCGAGGAAACACACCAAAGAAACCCTACCAGAAAGCATCAGGAGAAGTGTGGCCACTAGGTTGAAGGAGGTGGTTCTCCCTCTCTACTCCGCTCTGCTGAGACCCCACCTGGAGCACTGCGTCCAGTTCTGGAGCCCTTATTACAAGAAGGATGTGGAGATGCTGGAGCCAGTGCAGAGGAGGGCCA